>QODF01000020.1:4067128-4082402 GCA_024372805.1 Oostethus manadensis
TGTGTTTTTTTTTAAAGTCGCTTGCAAATTCCCAAGGTCCCTGTTATTTTAGGCTGGTTTTCAGAGCGCTTGTTTCTCTCATGGGCAACAATTACACACATACTCCCAGCCTGTGGTTTGTGTCATTTGTTACACCTACTACACACTTATATAGTAATGATATTGATACTTTTACATTATAACTACACACACACACAGTTCTTACACAGTTCTTACACACTCAATCTTCTTAAAACCTTGATAGAGTGAAGCAGCAAAAGTTGAAGTGCAAAGACGACTGTACTACTTTGGTTTTGTTAGTTTTTTTGCTGTGTAGTTGTGATGTTAGTACTATTTTGGCTCTCCTCCATGCAGAGGCCTGAGATTAAAGCAGAGGAACATCACGGCATCAATGGATCGTTGAACATTTCCTTCCCAGAATCTTTGGAGGCGCAAGCGGGTGAGAAGATGAGAGGCGAGGGCAATGTGTCTCTCCTCCACCATCTACCTCCTTCATCTCTTGCTACTTTCACACAGCGGGGTAGGATTCCCAGTTCAAATTTTTTGTTTAAAATATGATATTTTAATCTGTCGTTCACATTACCAAACAAATGCAACTTGTTATGTGAACGCAAAGCGTCTGGAAAGTGACGTGCATGCACAGAAGCACGACATTCTTCGCATGGACGCGTGTTTACAGAAGTAAAGACTGCTGTGGTGTGTGATCCAGTGATGTGAGATACCACTGCTGTCACTTCTGATCTGATACTGGGTAAAATTCAGACTGGTATCGGCGATACCAATCCAATACTGTGAAAATTCACCTATTGTGTCTGGTGAATTTTAAAACGTAGTGTACAGTATTTAAACTCATAGCATAAAGAATGCAAGACATCATAATCATTGGTTGATTTATATTAATCCCTGAAGTGCAATGAAGTTTGGAGACAACTTGGAGTGGTGAGACATTGCCGGGAGCTGCTTCACTAACACCTTGTAAAAATCATTTTCGGATGAGAAGAACTTTTGCCTACATTGTTGAGTACCTTTATCCAAGTCTTACACGATACACTACATCTTTCCATGACATCAGTAAAGTCTCGTAAGCACAGCAATACACGCCTTTCGATGACATATATGTCGGATATACTGTAGAGTAGTGTTCAAAATAATAGCAGTCCAATGTGACTAACCAGATAAATCACTGTTATTAGTATATTTTTATTGTTACATGTAAAAAAAAAAAGTTACCAGTAGGTGCAGTAGATTCTCAGACAACAAACAAGACATGACTGCTGTTTTTTTTTTTGAGAAGCTACCACACCTACCGGTAACTGCTTGCCATGTAGCAATAAAAATATACTAATAACAGATTCATCTGGTTAGTCACATTCCACTGCTATTATTTTGAAAAATACTGTATGTCACCTGAACGTTCATACTGCAGTCGCATCGCACACTTCCATCCATCCATTTTCTATGCTGATTATCCTCATTACGGTTGCGGGGGTTGCTGGAGCCTATCCCAGCTGACTTCAGCCGAGGGGCGGGGTACACCCTGGACTGGTCGGCATTTGAAAAAATTGGAATTGTGCTGTTCACACTGACATGAAAAAATCTGATACAGGTCACATGTGAGCAAATAATTTGGAACTAACCTGCAGTGTGAACATAGCCTACGTCTCATATTTCTTCTTTTTCCAGATGCAAGTGGGGTTGAGCTGGGCCAGAAGCTGGTGAAAGAGGAAGAGCAATCCTTGTTGCAAGATAAGCAGGAAAGCGTGGAAGGAGAAGATGAGTTGGGAGCAGAACAGGATGTGTCACATGGTCAGGAAAGTTCCATTCAATCAGAGGACAGAGCTCCGCCCTCCCCAAAGCACAGCACCAGAACCTCCTCTCTGGACAGTCCCAGGTGATTAAACATCATTTCCTGATTGTATTTATCTTCTTCTATTCAATCAATCAAACCCCATTATGTATGCTTTCAGAGGTTCACCAGAGCCCCCTGCTGGACAGAAAAATCTCCTGGCCCAACCACTTGTTGCATGTGGAACAGAGGAAAACATGGATGTGGTAGGACAGGCTGTGGAAGAAGACGGCTCCTTTTTACAGGAAGTGCTGAGTTCCTTACCTTCCTGTTCCTCGTGTGTGGAGCTCGATGATGTCCTGGAGATGAAGGAGGAAGACAATATGCCAGAAGAGGTAGAGGAGGTGAAAGATGGAGAGCATGTCTTTCATCAGGATGCGCCATCTGATGCCCTTGCTTTGGGTCAGACCACTGAGGAAGCAGAGAAGGAGGAATATCCCCAGAGTGTCAGCGCTCCTTTAAATCTGTATGCCGATGATGAGGAGGAAAGTGAAAAGGATGAAGAGGAGGAGGAAGAAGAAGAGTTGTTCGTGGAAAGATTCAGTCAACCTTGTGTATGTATTTATTTAAAATATCATCATTTGTACTTCCATTTAGGGAAACAACATTGCACAAAGGATCCAGACAGACCAACAGTACGCAAGTTGCATGAGCAAGCATGTACTTTTTGTAAATGAAGTACTAACAGAACTTTCAGTAGACACCTTCACACTAATGACAAGAGCACTAAACAAATTAAACCATAATAATAACGTTCGACATGATAGGGTAATTGTAAGTTCTCCTCCCATTCTGTGTGAAAGTGGTAAGTGTTTGGCTTCTCTCTCTTCCTTCTCACTCCGTTTAAACTCTTTCTTAAGTTTACAATACAGTCAATAAATTAGAGGCTGACTAGTTTGCCCGCTACCTTGCTAAGGATTAAAGGTTCTGGGTTCAAGTTTTACGCTTTTTATTGTAGTTTGTGAAATGATGTATTGTAACACTATTTCTGTTCTTTTTTTCAGCTGGAGAACAAAGCTGAGAACCTGCTGCCACGGGAAGCAAAACCTGAAGAAGAACAAGGCTTTCTCCAAATAAGATCTGACAGACGGGAAGAGCAGAATGCGATTACAAGTGATGAAGATGTGCAGGAAGAAGAGGCATCTGAGCTGGAGGTAAAGGTAGAAAGTCAGGAGTTGAGAGAAGATGAGTATATGGAGGAGAAACAACAGATAGTGGAGGGGATGACTCTTGATGCAGCAGGCAGAGATGTTTGCAAAGTTGCCCAACTCCAAAAGGAAGTGGAAGGTGCAGATGCACTGGCAGGAGATGATGCCATCTACAACCCACAATTTACACATGATGAAGATGGAACCCCTCTGAAATTGTGTGATCAGAAAGCTGACGCCATACACAAGAACCAAGAGACTTCTCACGAAAATGATGACAATGAAAAGAACGATGGAAAGGACGGCGTGATGGAGGATAAAGACTTAAACATACATTCAGAAGGAGAGGACAATTTTGAGGCAAAGCAGGACATAGATGAAGATCTGGAGCAGGAAGAAACAGAAGTGGAGCAAGCCAGATCACCCATGTCTTCTTCTTTGCACTTTGAGTTGTCTTCACCAGAAAATGAGATTCCCACTGAGGCCATCCCTCCAAGTAAGACCATCACTCCCATTGAGACCATTACTCCCACTGAGACCATTAGTCCTAGAGAAACCATTACATCAACTAAGACTATCCCTCCAAATGAGACTATCCCTCCAAATGAGACCATCACTCCAATTGAGAGCATCACTCCCACTGAGATCTTTAATCAGAGAGAAACCATTACTCCACTAGGGACAACCCCTCCAAGTGAACCCATCACTTCCATTGAGACCATCTCAACCACCACTATCCACAGGAACCCTGACTCTCCAAACTTAGAGACAGGAGGCACCATGGCCTTTCATCTGTCCCCAACTAACGAAGAAACGTCTCATGTTATGACAACAAAACATGTTGAAGAAGCAAAGGACAAGGTGATAGAAGTAGTTGCTGATGAAGAACAGGTAGACCAGGTATCTGATGCGACTGCTACTGTGGAAGAAGCCAGCCCTCCTTCACCCGAGGAGAAAAGAGGGGAAGATGTGTCCCTAGGTGGTTATGATCAAAGCAAAGCCCGCTTCACCATTGCTCCTGCCTGGCAAAGGTCTCTCTCTGGTGGAGATTCCAAGGACACACCCTTGTCCTTCCCAGCCGCCGGTACAGGCTGTAGAGATGAAGATAGTGAGGAAAGCATCACAAAGGATTTCCATGTGGATGCACAGCCAGCAGCACCGGAGATGGTGACTTCTGGTAAAACAAAACTGGCTGGTGGCCCCGATGTCAAACTTCTGAGAACCGTGTCCCAGGACCAAGTTAGAGCTCAGACCTCTGCTGCTGCAGCCAAAGAAGGTGAGGAAACATGATGGAGCATGAGCAGATCTGCACTTGTGTGTAAACTATGAATATCGTCTTTATGGATGCAGTTTTTAATAGTAGCGGACTCAAACGTTTTTTTTAAATGAGTTTAATTGCAACTCATTCTGTAATTAAATCTACAGAGATCTCTGTGGCGGTGGAGGGAATCTGCGACACTCCCTTTGGAGTTCGACTCAGGAAGACAGCAGTTCAGCACAGCTACAGCTCAGAGGAGGAAAACGCAAAGGTGGATAATTTATTTTTAGTTTACGGTATAACTCCTAGTCATGCTTCTGGTAGAGTTTTAATTTTTTCCACAGCGGATGGATGGATGGATGGATGGATGGATGGATGGATTGATGGGTAGGCAGATGAACAAATGAGTAGTTATATAGATGGATATGTAGGTGGATGAATGGATAGAAGGGTAGGTCGTTGGATAGATGGATGGTTTGGTGGGTAGGTAGATAGATGTATAGGTAAATGGATAAATTAATGGGTGGGTAGAAGGATGGTTGGGTAAGTAAATGGCTAGATAAAATGATGGATGTATAGGTAGATGAATGGATAGATAGGTGGGAAGATGGATGGATGGATGGTAGAACGGTGGATTGATGGGTGGGTAGATGGATGGATGGGTAGGTAGATGGATGTATAGATAAATAGATGGGTGGGTAGATGGATGGATGGGTAGGTAGATGGATGTATAGATAAATAGATGGGTGGGTAGATGGATGGATGGGTAAGTAAATGGCTAGATAGATTGATGGATGTATAGGTAGATGAATGGATAGATGGATGGATGGTAGAACAGTGGATTGATGGGTAGGTAGTCGGATGAATGTAAAGATAAATAGATGGGTGGGTAGATGGATGAATGGATGGGTAAGTAAATGGGTAGATACATTGATAAATGGATTGATGGATGAATAGGTACAGTACATGGATGATAGATGGGTAAAATGATAGATAGATGATAAATAGATAGATGAGTGGAGAGTAAGATGATAGATATATTTGTAGATGGATGGATGTATGGTAGATGGATAGATATTACAACAATGTTCAACATAATAGCAGTGCAATGCGACTAACCAGATTAATTACTCTTATTAGCATATTTTTATTGCTACATGGTAAACAAGTTACCGGTAGGTGCAGTAAATGCTCAGAAACAGACAAGACACCCGAATTCATGATATCCACGCTCTTAAGAATGTGCTATTGGGGAACTAGAAGAAATGGGGTGTTCAGAAAAATAGCAGTGTGGTGTTCTATCAGTGATCAATTTTGTTAAAAACAACAGTGTAAATCAGTGAATCAGGTGGCCCCTATTACATGGAAAGCAGTTACCAGTTGGTGCAGTAGATTCTCAAACAATAAACAAGACCCAGCATTCATAATATGCACGCTTTTAAGGCTGTGCAATTTAGAAAGTAATTGAGAGGCGTGGGTTGGAAAAAATAGCAGTGGGGCATTCAATTAGTGATCAGTGATCAATGTTGTGAAAAAACAGGTGTGAATCAGGTGGCCCCAATTTAGGGATGAAAGCAGCACTTGTTGAACATTTCTCTTTGAAAGCCTGAAGAACATGGGTTGTTTAAGACATTGTACAGAAGAACAGCGTACTTTGATTTAAAAAGTTGATTGGAGAGGGGGAAACTTATGAAGAGGTGAAAAGATGTTTGACTGTTCAGCTAAAAGGATCTACAATGCCTTTAAAATTGAGAGAAAAACCAGAGACACGTGGCAGAAAACGGAAGACAACTATCAAAATGGATCAAAGAATAACCAGAATGGCAAAGGCTCAGCCAATGATCAGCTCCTGGATAATCAAAGACAGTTTAGAGTTACCTCAAAGTACTGTGACAGTTAGAAGACGTCTGTGTGAAGCTAATCTATTTACAAGAATCCCCCGCAAAGTCCTTCTGCTAAAAAAAAGGGCATGTGCAGAAGACGTTTACCAAAAAACACATCAACTGGCCTAAAGAGAAATGGAGTAACACTTTGTAGACTGATGATAGTAAAATTCTTATTTTTGGGTCCAAGGGCAAGAGACGACCCCCAAACTCTGAATTCAGGCCACAGTACACAGAAAAGACAGTGAAGCATGGTGGTGCAAGCATCATGATATGAGCATGTTTCTCCAACTATGGAGTTGGGCCTATTTATCACATAGCAGGGATTATGGATCAGTTTGCATATGTCAAAATACTTGAAGAGATCATGTTGCCTTAGCAAGCAAAATCCTGTTATGCTATGTTATGGATTGGCCAGACCAATCCCCAGACCTTAATCCAATGGAGAATTTGTGGCATGACATCAAAAATGCTGATTCTGAAGCAAAACCAAGAAATGTTAATGAATTGTAGAATGTTGTTAAATAATCCTGGAGTGGAATAACAGCTGAAAGGTGCCACAAATTGGTTGAGTCCGTGCCTGCCCCACAGACGTGAAGCAGTTAAAAAAAACTGTGCTCATACAACTAAATATTAGTTTAGTGATTCACACGATTGCCAAATCCTAGAAACCAAAAAGTTTGTACAAAATAGTTACCGGCAGACACTGCTATTTCTTTGAACACACCCCTTTCAACCTTTCAACTAATTGCCCAGTTGCACAGCCTCAAGAGTGCAGTGCACCTACTGGTAACTTGTTTCCCATGTAATAAAAATATACTCATAACAGTGATTAATCTGGTTAGTCGCATCGCACTGCTGTTATTTTGAACACTACTGTAGGTGCCTGCATGGATGGATGGGTCTTGCGAGATTAAAACGTGATGAGATCTTGTGATAGTAAATAAATTGATCACACAATAAATGTTTCTCTCTTCTCTCGCCTCCAAACGAGCACGGAGATGGTCCACTCTGTAAATAACGTTAAACCTCGTCTCGTTCTTGTAGACCAAACTCCTGTGTCATCTCTTCTTATGAAATGAGTGTCTCCTGACGCCGCCAATAGCTGAATAGATAAATACACAACTAAATATAAATGCAAAACCTATTATTCTCAAATGTGTGTAAATGTTGTGAATTTTATCCATCTTATTTGATGTACCCTCCTCTAGGCACCCGCTGAACCTCCGGCTCAGTCTGTTAGCTCTGAAGTTGAGGCAACCGCCAGTTTCAAACCCTCCATTAGTCCACCAGTCAGCAACAAACCTGCCCTACCCAAGAAACCAGATGTTCATGCAGACAGTGGGGTGAAACCCAAACGTCTTATAGGTGCATAATCACTTATTGAAACATTGGACAGAAAAACAAGCATGCAAGTTCCAATGAGACTGTGTTGTCCGTGTAGACCCTGCTGCAGTCCGTGGTGTTTCTAGCGGATCTGAGTGTCCCAGCTGGATCTCTGTGGCCAAACAGAAACAAAAGACCTATAAAGAAAACTCGCTGGATGAAATGGCAGCCAAGAAGGTAATCTACTTGTCTCTACCTTAATTTTTGTCTTTGAGGTTGTCAGATTAGGACCGGCTGATTGGCCATATTCCCAGATGTTTGTCCGTGCTAATGAGTGTGCTGCTGTCATGTGTCATCAGGAGGACCAAGACAACAGGTCTCTACTGCCAGCCTACGTCAGCTCTGCTGCAAAAAAGGAACTGGGCAACAAAACCCCTGAATTCACTGGAAGAGGTCTGACAGCATCCACATACATTTAGCCTACACAATTATATACTGGGTGGGGTTTGGGGGGTGTAGATTTTACGGTCAAGACCGGCGATCTTGGTCTCGAAAAGGTTGTTGATCACTGCTGTAGACAATGACGACTTAGATAGATGGATACTAGATCTAGATATACTGTACCGATCTACTTCCTACCCCCTGAAAATAAGTCAGCATTCAGCCATTACTGCCAAAGCAGCTGGCAAAACAAAGTAGATTCATTTCTACGGTATACGCTCGTGCTTTGAGAAAATATACTGTAAAAAATAGTCCTGCAATGTGAGGTGTCTATTCAGGTTAGATACTGTACTTTACAAAAAAAAAAGTGAGAACCACGGGCTTAAACTGTTTCTACTTCTCTCCTCCAGTGAGTTTGTCAGAGACCAGTAAGCTGTCATCATCTACAGAAAAGGAGACCGGGATGTCTCTGCCACCTCCCACTCCTGTGCCACCTCAGCCTGCTAAATCTCAACCACTAGCCTGCCCTGTGACCCCTAAACCACTAGCTCCCCTGGTCACCACCAAATCTGCACCGCAGCCTGCATCCTCCTATCGATCCCGGTCCTCTTCGACTCCAGTTACAGTTGCCCTCAAATCTCCCACAAGCGCAAATCCACCCGCTCTCTCCAAAACCACCACGACACTCGCATCACCTCCTTTTTCATCCAGAATCAACCCTCTCCTTCCGGGGCCAAGAGCTCCAGCGCTTTCCAGTCCATCAACAGTATCCCCGCGTGGTCTTCCACCTCCATCTTTGCCCCAGGATGAGCCACCTTGGATGGCTCTGGCCAAAAAGAAAGCCAAAGCTTGGAGCGAGATGCCTCAGATAGTTCAGTGATACACGTGGCTTGCCAAAGGTCTGGTACTTGACTCTACTAACAGACGGGATAGACCACAATTTGCACATGAAGAAATGCTTTCTCTTGCTTTCTTGTCGTTTTTAAGCATCTCTACGTCTTCCAAATGACACCAATCCCACTAATATTTCCTAACGATACTGTATGTTGTACAGCATTAATGACATTCATTCATACGTGTGCACTTCCATTGTAAGGTGCCTAATTAAGGGAAAAGATACAAACAGCTCATGGTGAGAAAAGTCAAAGGAGTTCCTGGACCCCACTGAATGGAATAAAAAGTACAATTACGAGGGGAAAAATTGGAAAACGTCGTGAATAATAGGAAGGAAAAAGTCCCTACACAAATCTAAATACAAAAGTCAGGCACTTTAACACTTCTCATACATTGATCAGTTAATATAAGTGCATATTTTTTCAGAAACTAGGGCTGTCCAAAATAACTGCGGTAACTACATCATTTCCTTAATTATGTTTACATTGTTTGCATAATCAACGCATGCGTATCACAGCAAGCCCCCTCTCTGTGTTACAGCAGACGTCACACAGGCTCCGACGCTCTTTTATAACTTTATTGTGGTCTGAACGCATCAACAGCAGTGCAATTCCAACATATTTGTATCTCCAACTCACAAACACGCCTCATGCCAAAGTACAATTTACTGTATTAAAAGAATGCTCAAAAACCCCAGAAGATACACTCAAAATGTGAATTCAACTTAAATGACGGGACGTCTTTGAACCCAACTGCTAATTGCTCATAACACAGTGAAAAGTGTGATTCCAATGTTCTGCTGATATTAAATAGACCAGTGTTATATATTTGGTAAATAGAGTTGCGCCATCTTTTAGCTCGATTTATATTTTCAATTCATTTGGAGATGTTTACTCATAGAAATATTTTCAGTTCATAATACACACAAAAAATAATTTTTCAAACATCGTTCCTAATAGTGATTAATCATGATTACGTGATAAATCTGATTACAATGAAAATCATTTGACAGCCCTATTAACATTTGAATTCCATAAAATCTTCAGGTTTACTGTACTTCTATGCTCAGAATCTTACAACTTAATTCTAAATGTCATAACATTTGTTCCTAGGATTACAATGGAATTTATATTATAGCATTTTTTTCTTTATTAAATACAAAAAATATTTCTGTATACACTACGCACAAAAAGCTATGGAAACAGTCGGCCCTCGCAATACAGCAGTTTGATTATCGCCTCAGTTTTTCAGAATTCAATTAATGATCGCTGTTTCGTGGTAGACCATGGTCTAGTATGAGTCAAAAAATCTTGAAAGACAAGTGCTATATAAAATTTTGGTCACCATGATGCAAAACATTGGGACATTACATTACCTTAACACTGCATGAAGTCAGCAATGGCATGTCCAATACAAAAAAGTGAAACAAAAGGTTTTCCTCCAATTCTGTGTGGAAGTGGTTCGTTAGAAGGAAAAAGTTTAAGTCTGTTATTATCTCGGCTAGCTGGTTAGCCTGCTATCTCCCCACTTACTAGCTAGCCGCCATCTCGAGTCCCTGCTGCATGAGTAATGTGTTGTAAACAAATCTAATAGGAGTATAAAAGTGTCTGCAGGGCTATAATGTAATCGTTTGAAAGTCGTAAACAGGTCTCTTTGCTCTAACTACAAAAATATAATGTAATTATATCATTCATTCTTTTATTCATTTTCTATACCGGTTATCCTCATTAAGGTTGCGGGTATGCTGGAGCCTATCCCAGCTGACTTTGGCCGAGAGGCGGGGTACACCCTGTACTGGTCGCCAGTCAATTGCAGGGCACATAAAGACAAACAAACATTCACACTCACATTCATACTGATGGACAATTTAGATTCGCCAATTAAGCTAACATGCATGTTTTTGGAATGTGGGAGGAAACCGGAGTACCGGAGAAAACCCACACACGCACGAGGAGATCATGCAAACTCCACACAGAGATGTCCAACGGAGATTCGAACCCTGAACTTCCTGACTGTGAGGCCAACATGCTACCCATTCATCCACTGTGCGGCTGTCATATCATCATATATTACAGAAATTCATTTATTTCAGTCTGGTCTGGAACCGGTGACCAGCTATAAACGAGGGACGATCGTATTGGTCTTTTGGGTGAAACTCCAGGGTGTTGCTAAAATGAACTCTAACTTTTACAGGTTAGGCTTAATTTGACCTTCTCTAAACTTTTGGTGAGTAGTGTATAAAAAGATATTTTTTACTGTTAATATTTTGCCATACTGTAATTGTATGAATGTATTCTCGTGGTTGTATTTTTTTTTTTTCATTCCATTGTGGCCGTACTACTCCTTGGTAAGAGTTGGAGACATTGCAAAGTGTTTAGTAGCACACCGGTCATAGAAACGAGGCTATAACAGGCATCGTTAATTTTGTCTCAGCGTGTGCAAGGGCTTCTCTTAGGAGCTCATGTTTTTAAAAGCGTGTGGACCACATTTATTTTGGAAGCGCATACAAAATGTGCTGATTTACACCTGCAAGCATTTAAAGCGAATATTAAACTTTTCCGGTGGTCTGTGTATTTTTCCGTCTTTTTGTCTGTATTTTGAACAATGTGTCAGCATCTTTTAAGGATCTTAAAACCTTTTAACAATGATTTAAGTTTCTTTTTTAGTTTTTTTTTTGTTTTTGTTTTCTGCAGCATCATGTTGGCAGCCATATAATGGGTGTTTATTTTCTAATCACTACCAAAATGTTGATGAACAGAGAACAACTTTAGCCTTTGAGATTCCATCATTGGAAAGCAAGAAAGGTTTCGTTATTGGTCAGCTATCTCACACAGTAGTTACATGTTTTATGTGTTTATTCCATTTTCTATTGCCTTGGAGAATTGGTCGTGTACATAAAAGGTGCAGTAAATAACAAATTACATCATTTCTCTGTGTTTTGATGTCTTATTCTTCGGGAAAGTGACTTGAAAGG
Source organism: Oostethus manadensis (assembly GCA_024372805.1). Lineage (NCBI taxonomy): Eukaryota > Metazoa > Chordata > Actinopteri > Syngnathiformes > Syngnathidae > Oostethus > Oostethus manadensis. The sequence goes on from QODF01000020.1 coordinate 4,078,899, forward strand.
GGCCGTGTCCTACTTTTCGGACTTAAGTATTTGAGGTGCTCCTTACTGGCTTTCTTATTGATATACACGGAACTGTCCAGCACTTCATTCAGATACCGATTCATCAGCCAATACAGACATCACCGCACCGGAAGCGAGACTTGGAAATAATTCCGGACCGAAGACGATGAGGGCATCCCTTGCACACTGGTAAACATTTCAAGCCACACATACCAAGCATTCATTTCACTCGCACAGGATTTCAATAGTACTTGATTTATCACAGTGAGGTCAGGAACCAATTAACCACCCTAAAGACCCACCCACTGTACTTTATTAATACAAAAACTTGTGCGACCACAATCTAACGAATAAGAAAATGGATTGTGCGACTGCAATATTTTAACCCCCTAGAAGGAGAAGAATATACCTCCTCTAATGCACATTATTCACAACACCCTGTGCTTATAGTTTGCATGTTCTCCTGGGATAAGAGCTTACTCCCAACCCGGAGTGTGCAATCTAGATTTTTCAGACTGAGAACAACGGCTTCAGATTTGTGGGTGCTGAGACCGAGGATCTTCACACTCAGCTACAAACTGCCTGCCGGATCCAGCTTGAAGATATCAAAACCATATGACGCACAAATGTAAGAGACAAGATCAAGATCCCAAGGCTACCCAGCTGTACACCTTCAACGCCTTGGCTGCACCAAGAAACCAGGACCGATAAAAAAAGGCAAACATAGCCTAAATCCCGAATTCCAGAAGCTCCCCCATAGCTTTGTACTACTAATACAGTATAAAGTGGTTTGGAGTCCTGGGGTCACATGACCTGAAGGCTAATGAACAAAAGCCTTGATTTTCAAGGTTAACAATAAATGTAAAATCCTATTTAAAAAATAAAATGCAATTATGGACGATGAAGTGTACATGATACTACTAGGCTCGCGATATAAAATGGTTTGGAGTCCCAGTGTCTAATGACCTGGGCGCTGTTGAACAAAGTCACTGATTTATTTTTGTTAAAAATTCATATAAAATTCTATGAAACTTAAATTGAGAAAATATTAGTACTACCAATATAAGCTAAAAATAATGTTTAAAATCATATCAAACTTAAACTAGAACTTCTAATATAAAGTGGTTTGGAGTCCCTGCATAATGTTATTGACTTCAAAGCTACTGACAAAAATCTTACTTTTGATTTTCAATGTTATGATTCTACTATGCCAGTGCTACCGATATAAAGTGGTCCTTGGGTCACATGACCTGAAAGTAATTGAAAATATTCCTTGATTTTTTTTTACATTAAAAATCAAACGGCGGTCCAGATCTGTGCCTGGTTCCAATCTAGGGAACTATGGTTGCTGGGGTTGCAGTCTCAGTAGGAAAGTCCAGACTTCCTGGTCTCCGGTGACCTCTTCCGGGTCCACCAGGAGGACACCAAGGCGTTCCCAGGCCAGCTGTGAGACATAGTCCCTCCAGCGTGTCCTAGGTTTTCCCGGCGCCTTCTCCCGGCTGGGCAGGCCCGAAACACCTCAACAGGGAGGCGCCCGGGAGGCATCCGGACTAGATGCCCGAGCCACCTCAACTGGCTCCTCTCGNGAATAAGAAAATGGATTGTGCGACTGCAATATTTTAACCCCCTAGAAGGAGAAGAATATACCTCCTCTAATGCACATTATTCACAACACCCTGTGCTTATAGTTTGCATGTTCTCCTGGGATAAGAGCTTACTCCCAACCCGGAGTGTGCAATCTCGATTTTTCAGACTGAGAACAACGGCTTCAGATTTGTGGGTGCTGAGACCGAGGATCTTCACACTCAGCTACAAACTGCCTGCCGGATCCGGCTTGAAGATATCAAAACCATATGACCCACAAATGTAAGAGACAAGATCAAGATCCCAAGGCTACCCAGCTGTACACCTTCAACGCCTTGGCTGCACCAAGAAACCAGGACCGATAAAAAAAAGGCAAACATAGCCTAAATCCCGAATTCCAGAAGCTCCCCCAAAGCTTAGTACTACTAATACAGTATAAAGTGGTTTTGGAGTCCTGGGGTCACATGACCTGAAGGCTATTGAACAAAAGCCTTGATTTTCAAGGTTAACAATAAATGTAAAATTCTATTTAAAAAATAAAATACAATTATGGAAAAATGAAGTGTACATGATACTACTAGGCTCGTGATATAAAATGGTTTGGAGTCCCAGTGTCCCATGACCTGGGCGCTGTTGAACAAAGTCACTGATTTATTTATGTTAAAAATTCATATGAATTTCTATGAAACTTAAATTGAGAAAATATTAGTACTACCAATACATAGTAGACCTGGAAGCTAAAAATTATGTTTAAAATCATATCAAACTTAAACTAGGACTACTAATATAAAGTGGTTTGGAGTCCCTGCATAATGTTATTGACTTCGAAGCTACTGACAAAAATCAAAATCAAAATTTTCAATGTTATGATTCTACTATGCCAGTACTACTGATATAAAGTGGTTTGGAGTCCTTGGGTCACATGACCTGAAAGTAATTGAAAATATTCCTTGATTTTTTTCATTCATTTTCTATACCGCTTATCCTCATTAGGGTCACGGGGGTGCTGGAGCCTATCCCAGCGGACTTTGGGCGAGAGGCGGGGTACCCCCTGGACTGGTCGCCAGTCAATCGCAGGGCACATATAGACAAACAAACATTCACACTCACATTCATACCCATGGACAATTTAGAGTGGCCAATTAAGCTAACATGCATGTTTTTGGAATGTGGGAGGAAACCGGAGTACCCGGAGAAAACCCACACACCCACGGGGAGAACATGCAAACTCCACACAGAGATGCCCAACGGAGATTTGAACCCAGGTCTTCCAGATCTCCTGACTGTGTGGCCAATGTGCGAACCACTCAGCCACCGTGCGGCCCCCCTTGATTTTTTTTTTACATTAAAAATCAAACGGCGGACGTCGGTCCAGATCCGGACCTGGTTCCATTCTATTCCATCCATTTTCTTCCGCTTATCTGGGTGCGGGTTGCTGGGGTTGCAGTCTCAGTAGGAAAGTCCAGACTTCCTGGTCTCCGGTGACCTCTTCCGGCTCCACCAGAGGACACCAAGGTGTTCCCAGGCCAGCTGTGAGACATAGTCCCTCCAGCGTGTCCTAGGTCTTCCCCGGGGCCTTCTCCCGGCTGGGCAGGCCCGAAACACCTCACCAGGGAGGCGCCCGGGAGGCATCCGGACTAGATGCCCGAGCCACCTCAACTGGCTCCTCTCGATGTGAAGGAGCAGCGGCTCTACTCTGAGCTCCTCCCGGATGGCCGAGCTCCTCACCCTATCTCTTAGGGTGAGTCCAGCCACCCTACGAAGGAAACTCATTTCCGCCGCTTGTATCCGCGATCTCATTCTTTCGGTCATGACCCATAACTCATGACCATAGGTGAGGGTGGGAACGTAGATCGATCGGTAAACAGAGAGCTTTGCCTTCCGGCTCAGCTCTCTCTTCACCACGACGGTCCGGTACAG
>QODF01000020.1:4085394-4165929 GCA_024372805.1 Oostethus manadensis
ACATACATATATACATACATATACATATATATATACACATACATATATACATACATATACATATATACATATACATACATATATACATACATATACATATATACATATACATATATAAACATATACATATATACATACATATATAAACATATACATATACAAACATATACATATATACATACATATATATACATATACATATACATATATACATATACATATATACATATATATACATATACATATATATACATATACATATATATACACAAAAACCTTGGATTTACAGTTGAACTTTTAACTATTTTAATTCATCAGCTTTTTCTTTCTTTAACAAATTTAAAGTGAACCAACACAGAACACTGCCATTATTTTCTTGCAGAGTCTACATTCTGCCTTTGTATTGTCAATACAATTAAAATGGTTCCAAATTGTACTTCTTTTCCTGCTTTCACTCATGTTACCTGTCGATGTTGTCTCCTGCTAGCCCTGGCTCTTTTTCTCTAGTGTTTGCTGTTGCATCTGGAGTTGAACTATCGCCCCTTCTCATGCAAACACATATTGACCAATCACACGCTTGAAAAGAGCCGGTTCTAAGAGCCGTTTCATTCGCGACCGACACATCACTAGTCATTATAATCAGTTTCCTCTATAGAAGGTATGTCAGTGGGATTGAGTTCAGGTCAATAGGCCTCTGTCCCTACTGTAAACAGTGTGGACTGGGCACTGCTTCCCTTTCAGATGGTTTGCCAGAACCTCATGGCTTCACTGAACTCCTCCCACACCCGGGAGGAGAACCTCAACAACTGCTGAGGGTGTAGGTGCACAAATTAAGGAAACTAAAAAGCACCATGGAGCAAAAGTCACACAACAGGGCATACCTTCTAGGACACATTGGAGTCAACTTTCTCCTCAAAAGAAAAGATGTCATTACACATACAGGAATAATTAAGAGTATCCAAAAGTTTCCAAAGAGGCCCACACATGCATTTCGAAAACAATGGCATATAACCCAGCATTTCCCAGGTGCAATGCATCTGCTTAAATGTGGCCGGAGCAAATCGAGAGCAGATGCGATCAATTGTCCCACTTGCAGCTGCAGAGAATGCATCTGAATAAAAAAAAAGAGTAAAAGGCAGGAGAAGGTGGGGCAGGACAAAGGGCAAAACAGGGGAGTGACAAAGTGGTTGTTAATATTATCCACTATTGCTGCCAAGTTGTTTATGGAGTCTTTATAATCAATAAGGTTGTAAGAAGTACTGTAGTTTGAAGTTTTCCAAGTATATTGACAATAGAGTAATGATAAGTATAGCCAAAGTAGATGTGTAGCGTATGTTTGATGTTTTATTTTGAGGAACAGAACAAACTGACTGGAAATGTGGATCCAAGGTTGTGGGCAAGTTGAAGTAGCGGATGAAAGACAAATATCCATGCTGCTCTTCATCTCAGGTGCAGATGTTTCAATACTTTTGCTTAGAGGTCCTGAAGAAATATGGCAAACATTGCTTGTCCAAAAAAATGAAAGCTATGTGAGGTACCAACATATTTCGCTCAAGCACCAGCGTGAGTCATCTCACAGTTTTCTCACAGATCTTAAGAGGGGGCTCAAACCTGTAGTTTTGCCAATCAGGAATCAACGACTAGAGATCAAATAATGTTTGCAATCAATGATCAGGCATTCATTCATTCATTCATTTTCTATACCGCTTATCCTAATTAGGGTCGTGGGGATGATGGAGCCTATACCAGCAGACTATGACTTTTAAAAGTAAGGCAAGTTTATTTATAGGGCACAATCGTTTTCCAGGGTCATCAAAGGGCTTTACAAAAAAGAAGGCTACAATTGCTCCGTAACTATGTACCCAAAAGGTGAATCAGTAAAGTTCTTATCTCTGAAGGGGAAACCATGAAACACATTTCAAAAATACAATGGTAAGAGTAAAACAACACAGGCCAAGACATTGTCCTGTTTATGGAAAATTGCAAAATGCTAAAATCGTGATACACAAATGTGGATGGAGAATACACACCCTACATGAAGGAGAGGACCACGGTGCGCTGAGTAAAAAAAATTTTTATTAATACGGTTCCACATCATAACCACACAAAGATCCGACAATTAAATGATACAGAAATACATTCAACCAATGTAACCAACTGGCAACAAATAGAAAACTCCATTGGCAAATGCAACTATTGTGACATTTGAAACTGACACAAGAGCCTAAGCCAACTTTATCAACGAGAACAATTTCACACTCACCTAAAACTTTCTCAGGATATGCCGAAAGCGTACATAATAATAATCTTGTAGATAATAGACAGATATACCTATATGTTAATAGAGAGCTTGATACCATAATAGAGACAAAGGTATTATAGCTAGATAGATAGATACCATAAATATAGAGTATATAGTTATATACGTTTAGGTAATATAGTAAGAGAAGTGTAATCCTGTGGAAAAGTTAAGTAACATTTTTTCAACAATTTTGCAACTTCCATTCTGGAATACTTTTTTTTTTGGCCAGACTTTTGGTTGCACAAAGATTCTCTGGCAGTGCTGCTTGAGCATATCCACCAGGAACAAAGACATGGATGAGGTTCAACAATGAGACTCTGGTGTTCCTCTTCTGGCTGTCAAGTTGGGCGTCATGCTGGGTGGTCTGAAGAGTTAGAGGAACGCCTCGCTCCACGGTCATCCATCAGTTACTGAGGAATTGGTGGCCATTCGCAATAAGGTCAACCACTCGCTGAAAACAGCTGAATACCTCATCCAAATCAGGTACCAATGGGTTTGCAGGGCTGCCATGACATCAAGTTTTTTGTTAGTTTTTTTTTTTTAAGCTGATGAATCTATTGAAGACTGCCATGTCAGGATTAAGACACCAAGAGGCCCTGAGGCTCACCGGTGCAAGAATGGGAAACTGTTCACTTCTCTATCATGCTGCTGGCAGTTTGTGGCCATCAGGGCAGCTTTATTGACCCGTATGTGGGCTGGCCCCGGTCTGTACAAATTCTCAGGTACTCTGGTACAGCCCACAGTACAGACAGACCATTTACCCTCCTCCAGGGTACTTCCCCCTAGCAGATAGCCGATACCCATGTCTATGGTTGGACATTGTGTCTGAAGCATCGATGGGAACTGGGACTAACACTACACGTGTGAGGAAAATGTTGCTGAAGAAATACCTCCAGTACTCAGTGGAAAAATCTGCTGTCATCTCTTTCACAAGGTGCTTTGTGACACCAATATCCACTGTTTCAGATGGAACTGCTGAGCTTGGGTTGTCTGACTTTGAATGGAAAAAGAAATAGACAAGTCAAATTCACAGTAAAGTCGCTGTCTGTTGTAATCCAAAATTGAGCAGTCTGATCAAATGTACTCAAGAAAAGATTTGTGCTTACCCGTGACTGTGTCCAGGTGGGAGGACGGGCTGGGAATGTTCCAGAAGTTGATGGGTTTGTTCTTGGACCAGTTTCTGCTGGGCTGGTGAGAACCATCTTAAAGTGTTCACTTGTATCTCTGGACTTCAGAGGGGTTGACTGAGGGAATCCAGAAAAGACTTGCTCCACTTCTTCAGTGTATTAGCCTCTGAGTGTGCAACCATTGCAAAAGTTGCACATGCCATTTAAAACATGAAATCAAATTTTGAATAGTAGATTACAAGATTACAGCTCGATTCAGTCTTACAATCGCCTTTTGATCACGGACTAATTATTTTTTGCACACTTCTTTATTAAAAGACTGACTGCTTCACGAGCTCTGCATCGGCTGCTTCCCGACTCCGCATCTGCGGTCCAAACCTTGTTAAAACTTCACACTTTATTTTTGGTGTTATTGTAATTATTGTGCAGACTTAAACCATAGTCTTGTGAGTGGACAAAAAAGTGAAGCTCAAATTCAAGCCATTCAAACTGAATGGTTTCAGCCTCAGACTGGAATAAACAATATTTGGGATGATTACTTGGCTATTTTTCACTGCTCATGTGAAACGTTATGAAAATGAGACCATGCAAAACACACATTTTTTGCTCTGGAATTATTTTACAATTAATTAACCAATAAATTATGTTCGATATTTTAAGTTAGTTAAGATCAAAAGGTTTTTGCTTTTTAACTGTGGAGAGTTAGGGGGTACAGTACAAGGTCAAATGTCCGAAGGGGTACGCAACCCTGAAAAGTTTGGGGAAGCACCGTCTTGCACCAACATGGCGGCAGCAAACTATTTTGTAATATTATACTTTTTTTCAAAAAAAAAAAAAATTTAAAAAAAAAAACCCAAAAAAAAAAAAAATAAAAAAAATAAAAATAAAAATAAAAAGATTAAAAATTAAAAAAAAAAATAAAAAAAAAAAAGATAAATAAAAAGTTGATATCATTAAACAATTCCTGGAGAAATTGAGACATTTCATCCAAAACAAACTTTGGTCATCGCCCTCAATTTAACCGTGCAAACTTTTATGACTCCACCTCTTTAAATCATTGGAATTGACAATCATTAGAAACTGGAATCAAAACAAGTTATTTGGAACTATGATTGTTCAAATGAAAACGATACCCAACTCTAGCCATGTCTGCAACACCCACGCCGCTACACACGCTGTACAAGAAGCCAATGCAAGCTAATGAGGAACTTTCACTACATAGCAAGGAACTATCAATGAACACATTTTTACCTACTGGAGAACTAACTATTACTTAATCATTATCTACCTTTGTGTGCCCTAAAGTAAGACATCATAAGGACTAGTTTATGAGTACTCAATCATTACTTCATCATGGCCATGTGCACCGTTCTGGACAATCTGGCACATCCTCTCCATGAGGAGCTATGGCAGATGAGCAGCACTTTCAGCCAGCAGTGGATTTTAGATGCTCCTTTGTGCCTATTGCTTTTGCACATAACCAACACTATCCATCCATCTATTTTCTTCCGCTTATCCAAGGTCGAGTCGCGGGGGCAGCAGCCAAAGCAGGAACACCCAGACTTCCTTCTCCCCAGCCACCTTATCCAGCTCTTCCCAGCAAATCCCGAGGCGTTCCCAGGCCAGATGAGAGACATACTGTAGTCTCCAAGTGTGTCCTGGGTCTTCCCCGAGGCCTCCTACCGGTTGGACGTGCCCTGAACACCTCCCCAGGGAGGCGTCCGGGAGGCATCCTGACCAGATGCCTGAGCCACCTCATCTGGCTCATCTCAATGCGGAGAAGCAGCGGTTCTACTTCGAGTCTCTCCCAGATGACAGTGCTTCTCACCCTATCTCTAAAGGGAGAGCCCAGCCACCCTGCAGAAAAAAATCATTTTGGCCGCTTGTATCGGCGATCTCGTCCTTACGGTCATTCTGAACTGCTCATGACCATAGGTGAGGGTAGGAACGACCAGTAAATTGAGAGCTTTGCCTTTTGGCTCAGCTTCCTCTCCACCACAACAGACCGATGCAGAGTCCGCATCACTGCAGATGCCACCCCAATCCATCTGTCCATCCCACGTCCCATCCTTTTCTCACTCGGGAACAAGACAGAGATACCTAAGTTCCTCCACTTGGGGCTGCATGTCTTTCCCGACCCGCAGATGGCACACCATCCTTTTCCAGGCAAGGACCATGGACTCAGACTTGCTCATTCTCATCCTGACCGCTTCACACTCAGCTGCAAACCGATCCAAGCAAACAGGACCACATTATCTGCAAAAAGCAGAGACCCAATCTTGCGGCCACCAAACCAGAACCCCTCGAGTGGAATAAAGTCCAGTCCCTCTCGAGAGGATTGGTTTCAGAGCCCTTGCTGTGCGGCGAGGTGAGTCAGACTATATCTAGCCGGAACTTCTATCTTAGCCGGATATTTGCCCCCGAGGACCAATAAAGCATCGATAATGACAACAATCATTATCATTACCTGACCATTAATTACACTTTCTGTACATATGACTACACCACAAATTTTTATTGAGAACCATTTATTAAAATCAGTCAGGCTCAAACAAATATCGACAAGACGCAAGGTGTAATAAAGAAACCTTGCTATCGATTTACATAAGAACAACAATAAACAGAAATAAAAAGCAATACGTTGTGTTTACTTTTTTCGAAAGTAAATTTGCAGCAACTCCCCTGCTTTTTTTTTGTCCTCCACAATCTGGTCCAGACCATCATTTTTCAATCTCTCTCTGCAACGGGAAGAGAAGGCACTTAGTGTTTCTTTTTTTTCCATTGCTGACCGCATCTCCTCATAGATATCAACATTAACTGCATGCAGCTCAGAAATTGCAGCCATGTCTGCAATTGTTTTCCTGTCTACTCCCAACTTCAAATATGCCGCCGTCTTGGACCTCCCTGCCTGAACAGCCCGCAGCACAGCGTTGTATCGATCCATGGCCTCCTCAGGGGTTAGAACTGAAACAAAAAAATTTTAGACATATGATGTTACCCATGTTAATTACGCTTATAGACATTGATTTGAACCCAGAATCCACTTGCTGTGAGGGGTCAATGCTAACCACTGCTCCACCGTGCTGCCAAACATTTTACAAAATAACACTGAGAAAAGCACCCCTGAACTGTGTAGATGACTTGAAGTCAGACCTTCAAATTACAGTAATACTGTATGCTGAACCAGTGTTGAAGTGGGGGACTGTGTGTACAGCAGTGGTGTGTATGAGATAGGGCTGTCTTTTTTTATAACCTGACTGTCTTCAAACTGTGGACGCACAGTTAATAATGTGGACGCTCACATTATTATCATGCAGCAACACACACAAGCAAAAAAATGTAAACAAGTGCCATACTTGACCCCATTCCTCCACCTCATTTGCTGTGGCAGGAACCCCCCGGGGTTGTGGGGAGATTCAAATTAATTCAAATCAATTGCATGACCTATTGTTTTTGTTCTCACACAATGTTTTGTTTTGACCCTCAGTGGGCAGACTGCACACACAAAGTACCTGTCCATCATTAATTCCAGCATCCATTGCACATTAATGGCTGCAGAAGCCAGGATGCAGAGGCTCCGATTACATCCCTCGAATGTGACCTCTTTTTCCATTTCCTACATAACCTGTACAAGAAAATAACTGTCAACAATTGAAGCTTATTCTTCCTTCGTGATAACATACTCTTCCCTAGATATAACTGTACACCAACCTGAGCATTCTTTATACTGTCTGTGGTATGAGGAGCAGATTGAAATGTTGTACGGGACACGCATTTCACCTCTGGTAGGCCATGGAATGTAAGTCCCATTTCTTGTCCACACCTGTGTTTAAAAATGTGTGATAACTAATGAGAACATAGCTCAGCCTTGTGTAAAAATAGCTGAATTTTTGAATGTGGAGTAGAAAGCCAACATTCTTTCTCACTTATGATCCAAAAAAGTCAGTCTTCTGCAGGAACGCACTGCGGCTCACGATGTCCCTGAACGACATGCACACTAGTGCCAGTGTCAGATAAGCTGTGACTCTGTATGAAGAACCACTTCTGGCAGTAGCTGTTGACATATGGTATAAACAACAGCCAATTCTTAACCAACAGTATTTACTTGTATAAGATAGTATTGTAATATAATATAATAAAGACAGTGAGGTCAAGATTTTAGCTAGGGAAAAGCACTGGTTTGAAAAAGGGATGAAAGAAGGCTATTTTGTCAAGCAGCATAACTCCACTCTCAAAAAAGATGGCGGCTTGCATTACAAGTAACCCCCCCGCCCCACCCCCACAGCTTCCCCCACCCCCAAATTGGCCTTATCAGAATAAGGGAGCGGTAGGCCTTTGAGACAAACACGTATGTAGGAATGTGGCAGTTCTGGCCGCTCCTCTCAGGAGAACATTCACCTCACGAGGAGCTTATGCTGTCAAGAGGAGTCTCTGAGGAGGCTATAAAGTCTCCAAACCAGTGGAATTACAGTGGTGTGAAAAACTATTTGCCCCTTCCTGCGTTTTTATTCTTTTGCATGTTTGTCACACTTAAATGTTTCTGCTCATAAAAAATAGTTAACTATTAGTCAAAGATAACATAATTGAACACAAAATGCAGTTTTTAAATTAAGGTTTACGTTATTAAGGGAGGAAAAAAACTCCAAATCTACATGGCCCTGTGTGAAAAAGTGATTGCCCCCCCCCTCCTGTTAAAAAATAACCTAACTGTGGTTTATCACACCTGAGTTCAATTTCTGCAGCCACCCCAAGCCTGATTACTGCCACACCTGTTTCAATCAAGAAATCACTTGAACAGGAGCTACCTGACACAGAGAAGTAGACCAAAAGCACCTCAAAAGCTAGACATCATGCCAAGATCCAAAGAAATTCAGGAACAAATGAGAACAAAAGTAATTGAGATCTATCAGTCTGGTAAAGGTTATAAAGCCATTTCTAAAGCTTTGGGACTCCAACGAACCACAGTGAGAGCCATTATCCACAAATGGCAAAAACATGGAACAGTGGTGAACCTTCCCAGGAGTGGCCGGCCTCCCAAAATTACCCCAAGCGCAAAGACAACTCATCCGAGAGGTCACAAACGATCCCAGGGCAACATCTAAATAACTGCAGGCCTCAAATACCTCGATTAAGGTCAGTGTTCACGACTCCACCATAAGAAAGAGACTGGGCAAAAACGGCCTGCATGGCAGAGTTCCAAGACGCAAACCACTATTAAGCAGAAAGAACATTAAGGCTCGTCTTAATTTTGCTAAAAAACATCTCGATGACTGCCAAGACTTTTGGGAAAATATCTTGTGGACTGACGAGACAAAAGTTGAACTTTTCGGAAGGTGCGTGTCCCGTTACATCTGGCGTAAAAGTAACACAGCATTTCATAAAAAGAACATCATAGCAACAGTAAAATATGGTGGTGGTAGTGTGATGGTCTGGGCTTGTTTTGCTGCTTCAGGACCTGGAAGGCATGCTGTGATAGATGTAAGCATGAATTCTACTGTCTAGCAAAAAATCCTGAAGGAGAATATCCAGCCATCTGTTGGTCAACTCAAGCTAAAGCCATCTTGGGTGCTGCAGCAGGACAATGACCCAAAACACACCAGCAAATCCACCTCTGAATGGCTGAAGAAAAACAAAATGAAGACTTTGGAGTGGCCTAGTCAAAGTCCTGACCTGAATCCCATGGAGATGCTGTGGCATGACCTTAAGAAGGCGCTTCATGCTAGAAAACCCTCAAATAAAGCTGAATGACAACAATTCTGCAAAGATGAGTGGGCCAAAATTCCTCCAGAGCGTGTAAAAGACTTGTTGCAAGTTATGGCAAACGTTTGATTGCAGTTATTGCTGCTAAGGGCGGCCCTACCAGTTATTAGGTGCGGGGGCAATTACTTTTTTTACGCAGGGCTATGTGGGTTTGGATTTTTTTCTCCCTAAATAATAAAAACATTAATTTAAAAACTGCATTTTGTGTTTACTTGTGTTATCTTTGACCAATATTAAAATGTGTTTGATGATCAGAAACATTTAGTGTGACAAACATGCAAAAGAATAAAAAGTCAGGAAGGGGGCAAATCGTTTTTCACACCACTGTAGTTGTACTTCTCTGTACCGAAGACTCTAGCTGATGAAGCCTCTGCGAAGAAATAGAAGCGACTCTACTACTCAGACCAGTCGACGATTCAGAACTCTACTAGCATGGATAACACCTGAGAGCCTCCACAATAATACTATGTTAATTATTTTGTATATATACCATATATATACACCATATTATTCAATAAGCAAGCAATCCAGAGATTGCTGTAGAAAGTTACCCTAACAATCCAACAATTTGTGTTTATTTTCCTTACTTTTCTTGTGTTTTTCTTCTGCGTAAACCCAGCTGGTGAAAATAAAAGTGAATTGTCATAATGTGCTCCTAAGTACCTTTCTACAGCAACACTGTTTACAGTCCCGAGACCCACCAGACTCGAGCTGTCTGAGAGATGCCCACAGACTTTTTCACTTTTCACCATTGCTCTACCTGACCCCCTTGCTCTACCTGGCTGGTGGAGAGCTTTCGGTTGTGCTAGATTTTGGCATATGCGATTGCAGGCGGTAGGTGGAGCCATAGGAATTGGATTTTGTCCTAAAATTCCCCTTTTTATGTCCTACAATCCGTATGTAGTGTCAGTGCCAGCAAATAATTGTAACTGAAGCTTTAACTGCAACTCCATGATTCTAAAGCTGATTCAATGACGGTTTTAAAGCACCAATTTTTTTTAAATTATTTATAAAATATGCCTGTACTCCAATTTCTGAATGCCAAATTCATATACTTCAAGTACTCCAATCACTTTGTATGAACCCTACTATGTACCTCTCTTTGCTCTCTTGATCTTCTTTTTCTTCTTCTTCGCAAATTTTGCTTTCCCCTTCCTGTCTCTCTTGTTCTTCTTCTTGGGTGACTCACTTGAATTAGAGAAGGAGGAGGAGGATGATGAAGAGGAAGAACTGTCAGAGAGTTCCCCATCTTGCGGGGCTGCTGTGGGAACTTTTGTTTTGGCCATTTCCTCCAAAGCTGAAACAAACAATGTTCGTGTCACTAGTGTTGTACAACTTTAGAAGTTGTGGTATGATTATAGGTTGTGTTTGACAATCATTTTATTCTATGGAAATCATCAAATATGGTCAAACTTTTTTTCTTCCTACACAAGTAACAGTAATATTCTTGTCTTACATGTACAGTACAGTATATCACCAAACTCACCACAGGACAGTTGCTGTCTTAGGAAGTCCCTTTCTTCCTGGAGACATTGTATTTTATCCATTGCAGCATCCAATCTTATTTTAAGTGTCTTGTTTTCCACTCTCGTCTTCATTAAGGAAGACATATAAGTCGGCGCTGCATCTAGAATGACAGAAAGTACAATAACATTAAACTTACTGTACAAATACATTTTAAAACTAATAGTGTTCCTATGTCTTGGGTGTTTTGTTTTCTTTTTCCCTTATGGCACTTTGAGTAGCAAAGGAAAAAAGGTGTCAACAAAAGGCAGACAGCAAAACCGGAGGAGGAGCGGCGTCAACTGGTTGAGTGGTGGATAATTATAGGGATAGCACCCCGACAGTCGGCAAGGTGCAAAAACTAGAAATACCGGCTGCCGGTCATACCCGAGTGCGGTGTGCCTTACAGTCACTTTGCCTTGGTCTTTGCACAAAGAGGCCGAGCTCATCCAAGTCCAAGGGCATGTAAAAAAAAAATCCCTTATATAATTTAACCCTATTCAACATTTTTAACTGTGGCTTAATTTTTGTGGTATGGTTATAAATGTATTGTTAGGTCACGTTGTCATGACTTTGGCTTTGACCAACAAAACATTTCTGAGTGGAAAAGAACTCCCCTCTAGGGGTTACTGAGACGTTTGGACACGTGTATCGTCTGACAATCTAATAAGATACTGTAATGGCTCCGGACACGGCTAAACCATGCTGGGGCATACAAAAGAGCAGGTTATGCAATAAAGTTAGGCATTAAAAGTGAAGGAAGGTCATTTTCTCAGTATTATACAGAGTAACATTACTCGCCCTGCCTTTTACATTTCTACAACGAGAACCCAGATAGCATGTGGGAATAAGGGAAACGTACAGTTGACATCAACAACAAGACAAAAACAAAACCAAATCCACCTTTAGTAAATTGGTGTGCTGTTGGATCAGATTCATCAGAGTCCTCAATGCATTGCACATCTTTAAGAAGAGAAAGAAGTTCATGGTTTTGTTGGAGATACAATGATATCTGCAATGCAACCTGTTTGTGGAAACATTACATCCATGGCATTTTGTGTCTAGCAAACGTTATCTCAACAACAACAACATTGTGCATCATGTGCGTTTTTTTAATTGGTTGAAACATTTTTTTATCGCTTTTATAAGCTACACAGGTGAGGCAATCGAAGTTCTTGTCATTGATCATACTCTGTCAACACCACAATGAAAAAACAGTAACATGTTCCTTTATCAGCTCTCCATCATCGCTGCTACCAAAAAAGAGTTTGGGAAACACTCCCCTACTAAGGTGTACCTTACAAACCACTGTAGCAGCTTACATCAAAACTGGGAAGCAAAGCCCCGCTCCTTCACATTTAAACATTAAACATTTAAAAGCAAACAGAATTTATTACCTGTCACCATTTGGCTCAGCTCTCCAGTCTTGGAAGCCTTTTCATCCATATTTGAGGCAGCTGTAACATTTTGGAGCTGAGGAAGCGGCAAGACTTTAATGTTACCATAAGGTAATGAGGAACAAACCTACCTAACCGTAACTCTAACCACCACTCATTAGTTCCGCATCAGTTCTTCATTAGTTCCTCAGTAGGTACTCTAAAAATGTGCTTTTGTCATTAGTTCCTCATTAGTTCTTCAGTAAATACTCTGTGTGTGTGCCTTAGTCATTAGTTCCTCATTAGTTCTTCATTAGTTCCTCAATAACTACTTTAAATTTGTGTGCCTTGGTCATTAGTTCCTCATTAGTTCCTCATTAGTTCCTCATTAGTTCCTCATTAGTTCCTCATTAACTACTACACAGAAACTACTGTATTTTTGTGTTCCTTATTGTAAAGTGAGACAGAGAAAGTATTATTCATATAGAAACAGCGGAAGAAACAAAGTTTTATGGTCATAATACATGGAGCATGACAAAAATTCAAGCAACTGCCATTTTAAGGTGCATTTTATTAATGATATTTAAATATATTCTTTAATGATCGCTTAATCTTTATTAATCGCCAAGAGAAATTTACGTTTCAAGCAATTCTCCAAAAACTTGATCAGAGAATAAAACAATCAAGGCACGACAGAAAAGATAATAAGAGAAAAATAATCAAACAGAATGAGCAAGTAATACATAATGGTTCACTTCCAATTAATACATAATTATATAATACATGATTATATAAAAAGTTTTTATCGCACCACCTGTTTTGTGTTGTTATATTAAACATTATATTTTCACATTAATCTAGATATAATAAATGCATGCCATGTTATTATATAATACATATATACATGCAAATATATATAATGCAACTGATTTTAGAAATTATAAATACTTGCATGTGCATATGTAACATGATATTGCATATTGGGTCGTTGAATTAGAAAGCCTTCTCATAAGATTTATTCTATGGCATATATGCCATATATGTCATATATGCCATATATGCCATATATGACATATATGGCATATATGCCATATATGTCATATATGGCATATATGCCATATTTGTCATATATGCCATTAATGCCATTTAACTAACGTTAGCTTGGTTGTCAGAAAATTACGTTAGCTAAATTCACTTTGGAGAAAGTTGGCATCTAGTCAAATCTGAGGAGCCATCTTATCGAATTTATACTTAAAAAAAGACAGATAGCATTAAAATACACTTACACGGTGTGGTCTCATCCTCATTGTCGACAGACAATCGAGATGTTATCTTCCTTCTTTTGCTCCTCCTTCCGTCCGTTGTGGGGATGGGTCGGTCGCGAACAAATCGGCTGTAAGAGCCGGCTCTTTGAAGGGACCGGTTGTACAGTTATGATATTTTTGTAATTGTTCCTGATTTAAATGATTAACATTTCATATTATGTATTTTTTATATTAGTCAATAATTTTACACGCTACATATAAATTGGTAATAAATTAAGACAACAACAACAAAAAATCTGAAGAGCTACGTAGGGAGCTCATCTCATTCGGAGAGCCGAACCAAAAAAACGGCTCCCTAAAATAATATGAAATTTTCTTTACTACTTCATTGTATCTGCATCGCTGCGCATCACAGTGAAGGTGCACAGTTTAGCACCCGGAAATACACTTCCGGCTCTTTTCAAAATAAAAGATACCATGTCCTTGCCGAAAATGTCAACATTTCGGTGAGCCACTCCAGCTCCGAGCATTTCAGGGCACTTTGGTATTTATAATTTCTTCAAGGAATAACAATTGCATTGCAAAGAAAAAATACTATTAAAAAATAATATTATCTGCCATGTAACTACAACTTTTACAGTGTGTATAGTGAGAAAGTGGCTGCATACTCTGTGTTTAGGTGTCTTATTTCATTTTCAAACTCGGACGTGACATCTCTGGAATGGTGGACTTTGTCCCCACTAATCCTCCCAACTGCCAAAACAGCAGAGCATTCCTCAGCTATTCCTGCAGCGGTCTTCCTATTTTGCAGACTGTGTTCCTTGCCACAATGAGTTGCATCATCTATTTATTTGCGTAGCACTCAGCAAAGCCTCAGACCTTTTATTAAGGTACTGATATTAACTAACTCTGTGACAAGAGAGACTGGAGAATGACATCCTGTCATCAATGCGTTGTAGTACAGTGGAACCCCTGTCAGCTGGTTCTGGTTTTTTGTAACCTGACTTTTGGCAAGTCCTCATTAAGCAGTGGCTGGTGATGAGACAAAAGCTCTAAAGTGCCTTAGAAACTACCAAACTAGATCAGGGGGGTGAAACTCATTTTTATTGACAGCCACGTCAGTTATGGCTACCCTCAGAGGGCCACTTGTAAAAACATACATACTTTGTATGAATATAAATACATAATTGCCTCATGATATTAAACAATTGCCCATGCATTTGATTCTTTTTACTTTACTTCATCATTTGGCATTAGGATAAGCGGCTTAGAAAATGCATGGATGCATAATTATTTGATTTCATACATCAATATGACAAGCAGATATTCCAATATTTATTTATGAGAGGCAAAAAAGCTTGGAATATGTCTTTGCATTATCAGACAATATTCATGCAGTACAATTTTTATGTAGAATTTGAAAGAACAAATACCTTCAGCAAGAAAGTGATTTATTGATACATTTTTTCCAGGCTTTCACGGGCCACAAAAAAGGGTCTTGTGTCATTCTGGTTTTGGAATCATTTTTGTGACCGTTTTTGCATCTACTTCCTTCGGAATTTGTGTCTTTGGTTACACAGTTGTCCATTTTTTATCGCTGTTAATTGGTTCCAGACCCGGCCACGCTAATCAAGTTTCCACGAAGTATGATCCAGTATTGAAGCTGCAGAAAAATGTACTGATGAGACGTTCCTGAGTGACATCTCAGCCCTGCAGCGGAGGACCAGTTCATTGACATGACGTCTGACTCCACATTGAGGCTGAGGTTCACATCACAGACTGGATGAATTCTGGGTGAGGGTATAGCGGCAGTATCCATTCTTAGGGAACAGGGCTTTGGGCTTTCTTCTTCTTTTTGCAACATCTTATCTCTGTGAGATTGGCTTCTCTGCTGTGGCTGCACAGAAGACCAACTACAGGTCTGAAACTGTAGAAACCTAGGTTAGTACAAACTAACCTAGGCCCTTTCCCAGTATGCAAGGCACACCGCTGAGTGGTGAGAAACACGATGATGTTATTTTGAAGTTATAGAAGGAATTTGATCACAGGTTTGTAGATACACAGACATTTTTGCAGACCTCTTCAATGTTGATGTGCAAAATGTCCCTCCTGTGCTTTAAATGGAGCTCATTGACCCGCCATGCAACTCCCACCCGTCTTGCTTCCCTGAGTTTCCTGGACCATGTGCCGTTTTGGAAGCACATATTTGTGAGAAAAGTTCCTCTCCGCATTGAACTTCAGCAAGTCCAAGTCCAGGTCTACACTTACCGATGATCTTCAAGCCATACTGTGGGTCTCAACTTCCTCTAACATAACATAAATCCGCTTTTATCCAGATATTAATTAACTTAAAGAGTATTTAGGCTCCTGTACACATTTTCAGTGAAAGTATTTTTTGTGCACAACTGTAAGGATACTGGTGTTTGTACGTGTTTTCTATGGGAATATTGCGTTTTCAGTCATTGCAAATATGGCTTGAGGAAAGATTGTGTCCGTTTCTCGGGTTTACGTAAAATGTTTTATCTCCCAAATGTTTTACAAGCTCGTGGAAAAATGTGTTGCTTTTTTTTTTAACCCATCCAAAGTTTTTCCCCACCATGTTTCCTTGGGGCTCCAAAACTAGCAGATAAAGCCAATTCTGATGCTCTGCAAGTCATTGACTATTGCAAGGTCACGTAGTCATCCTCACCCTTTATTGGCATTTGTTGGCCAGAAGCAGATCAGGAGATTGAAACAATAGTAATAGGCCGACTTTTCAACAAAAAATGTCCCAGATGTATAAAAAAGGAATTCAGGGACTGCTTGATGTCAGCCATCTACAATTATAATTTACTTGTTCTGACTATCAAAATAAAACCCCAGGAATTATGTAACTTTTGACTCAACTGTTGATTGACAAATGTTGTATATTATATTTGACTTAACTGTCAGAAATAAACATATTTTTATATACCATATACATATATATAACTAGTAGGGATGAGCGAATACACCACTATCTGTATCTTTATCTGTTCACGCATATATATTATTATGGAATCACAGGAGGGCCAAAATGAAAAATCAAAATGAAGAAAATGAATAATGCAAATATATACAAATGTGGTCATATTCTTTGTCCCATTTTGTCATTGCTTTTTTGTATTGTTTTTTTTTTCATTTTGGCATTTCGTTTTCCCTGTTTTGTCTTGTCTTTTCCATTTGCCGTTTTTGTCATTTCATTTACCGAATGCTTCCAGTTGGTCACAAAAGGCAAATGCAATACAAGGACCCGCCCACAGCAAAGGGTGTGGGCGGGTCTTTCTACTCCCATCTGGGCTGTTAGCCGCTTCTCTCAGCAGCTTCGATATGTACTCCTGTCATAAGTCATTCCGTCATTGCGTGATCAGGTATTGACGAGTCACTAATTACTTTAATACCCACCTCCAGGTACGCCTCCCTCGGAGCCCACTCCGCTGTGATAACTTTAGTCGGAAACCGACAGTCTCAACCACTAAGCGCACACCATTTACATTCCAGCGTGTTTACGTGCAGTCAAATCTGTACTGACGCAGCACTCACCACGTACAGATTGCCAAATTGTGCCCAGGTTTGCCCATAGCAAGTACAGTGAGTTGGGACCCGGGCTTAAGTGAGGTAAGTGGGGCCTGCAGTTCTTTGAATGTTGTTGTGGGCCCTTTTGTGACCTCTCGGATGAGTCGTTGTTGCGCTTTTAGGGCAATTGTAGTTGGCGATCCTGGGAAGGTTCACCACTGTCCATGTTTTTGCCATTTGTGGATAATAGCTCTCACTGTGGTTTTCTGGAGTCCCAAAACATTAGAAATGGCTTCATAAGCTTTTCCAGACAGATAGATCTCAGTAATGTTTTATATCCGCTTGCTACTAAGACAGGAAAACATCGGAAACAACATGAGACAGAACAGGAGAAGGCAGTGTAGACACGCAGACATTCTTTGTATGTAGATGATTTACTTTTTCTTAAGTCCTCCAGGCATGCAGAAAGCTGTACATGTGACAAGTGCAAAGGACATTCTGTGTTAGGCAGGTATGAACTTGTGCAAATGAGTAACCAACTCACCTGATCTGGAAGCAGTGTGGGAAGAGAAGGGAGAAGAATTACTTGGAGAAACCGAGTCCTGTGGAAACATTCCCGAGGGTCCTCGGACTCGTTTGAAAATGACTTTTCAAAATTTGATCAGAAGGGACTTAATAAACATCGTAATGTTTGTGTTAGTGTTAGTAACTCTCCATCAACTTTAATAATGAGCCTTGGCAGGGTTGCATCGTCCTGCTACAACATAGCATTGCATTCCTTCTGCATACCTGTTGTCCTCATTAGCATTGTAGCAGTGCTCTATAACGATAACGTCTTCTCGTTTAACAAGAGAACTTGAAACTGAAACCTGGAAGCATACAAACATTCAACAGCAAATTGTTTGTCGAGTACACAAAATGAGTACAAGTTGGCTGGGAGGTCTGCACTAACGCTGAAAGAACTGCCTGCCTGAAGGGGGTTCACTGGTTCAGTGAGGCGTGCAAAAAAAAACCCCAACAACAACAAAACAATACATTCATTCATTCATTTTCTGTACCGCTTATCCTCACTAGGGTCGTGGATGTGCTAGAACCTATCCCAGCTGACTTTGGGCGCTGACAAGCTTTTATTTATGACGGGACAGCAAAACAGAGCAGTTGGCCACAACCAGGTTAGCTTGGGTTAGCATCATCTCACCGCTACACTCTAATAGCCCGCCCCTCCGCATACGACTCTCCGGTTCATAGCTGTCTCAGGCAATGCCTATAAAATAAGGTTACGACTTTTATTCCCGTAAAGTTACGTTTGTCTCATAATATCACAATCTTTTCTCGTAAATATACAATTTTATTGTCTTCAAATTACCACTTAATTCTCAAAATCTTGATAATTTTAATGCTTCATTTAACAGGCATTCCCCGAGACAGCTATAAACACAAGGGACTTGTGTGACCTTTGACCTGGGTCCCAAGCGGATTTCAAAAGGCTGGACTGCTACGTGAGGAGAACTACACAACTTCAGCACTAACTGAGGCTCTTCAACAGGAGGAGGATGAATAAAAACTTTTCTGTTCTGTTTGAGCCGTTTTACTGCCGTGTTACGGGCGCTGTTTGGAAACAAGGTATACAAACAAACATTCACAAAATCTTTCTGTGTCTTCTTTTCCTTGCGGCTTATCCACGTTGTGTTCTGCCAGATAGCTCCAAAGTGAGTGCATGCGTAAAATAAAGTTGCCGAAAGCCGACTTGTTAGAATACAGTCATACGGGTATATTTTGGATATTAGAAAAAAACAACTAAGTGTTAAACCAAAAACTAGTCATTTCAAGTCAATTACCTCAAGTCCGAGTTAAGTCAAAAACATCAAGTCAAAGCCAAGTCGAGACTTTTTGGAACATTTGTCAAGCAAGTCACAAGTCCTGAAAATTGCGACTTGAGTCTGACTCGAGTCAAGTCATGTGACTCGAGTCTCCGATCTCTGGTAAAAGGCACTGCATTACGTTTGATCTAGTTTCTTACATTTGTTTAAGGCGCAGGTCTGCCACATCCAAACATTTTGCTGCAACATCAGAACTGCTTGAAGTTCTGATACACATTACACTTTAGGGTCACTGTCTCATGATTGAGAGTTCTGATGTCATAGTACGTTTTCTTCTACTGTGTCGTCTGGTGTTCTGGTCGTCAAGTGCAGTATGTTGAAACCACCTTCCTCAAGATCTGGGATGGCATTGTCAATGTCATCCTGTGTCTGTTCTGATAATGTGGACAACAGGCTATGGGTACTCAGTAACCTGCAAGTGACCCCCAGCGGGATCATGAAACATCTGGTTGATTTCAGTTGGCAGTCAGCGCAAAGAGGCAAGTGTAGCTTCTACAGTAGACTGTGAAATCCCTCATGATTGTTCCGCAATATTTGATCACAGGATGTTTTCCGTTTCGTTTTGGAATGCAGCTGAGGAGAGCACGATCATTTTTTGGTTTTTGCTTGTTTGCACAGACAATCCTGCAGGTATGCGCAAAGTCGGGCGAGTACACGCGTTCAAAGTACTGAACTGGGACATTTTTCTGGGAATCCAGTCCGCCAAACATCAGCAGATGTGGTTTTGGTGGTTGTCCCCTTGTTTGTACAACGGCACTGCGTGAGCGCTTGCTCCTAAGCAGGGCACACGCACAAGTCACATGCTCTGGAGCACACTGACTTCTCTTTTCCAAGAGTTTGTTGGCATGATTAGTTTCATTTCATCACTTTCATTGACATTTATATGGCTGGTGTTTTGCAGTAACAGATTTCAGCTGTTGGCTTAGACCAGGGAAACGAACTTTTTACAGTCGTGTACCCTTTGAAACCTACTCATGGACACTTGAAAACCATCTAGCCATCCATTTTCTATGCCGTTTATCCTCAGGAAGGTGGCGGGTCTATGCTGGAGCCTATGGTTTAAGACTGCACATTAATTTAATACCAGATTAAAGCGGAACGTTTAATGATCACGATTACGCAGTATGCAAAGTACAAAAATGCACACAATCAACAGTAAAGCCTCATTTTCAGGGAATCCTTGCTTACAGTAACAGGTTTGGTGAGCAGTTTGGGTTAGCGTCGTCTCACCGGTACACTCTAGTACCCCGCCCCCTCTATGTAAAGCTATAAACACAGTTAATATTACAACTCTTTTCTCGTAAATTGCAATTTTTCATCTTGAAAGTTGGCCGCACGGTGGTCGAGTGGCTAGCACGTTGGCCACACAGTCAGAAGATCTGGAAGACCTGGGTTCAAATCTCCGTTGGGCATCTCTGTGTGGAGTTTGCATGTTCTCCCCGTGCGTGTGTGGGTTTTCTCCGGGTACTCCGGTTTCCTCCCACATTCCAAAAACATGCATGTTAGGTTAATTGGTGACTCCATAGGTCATAGGTCATAGGTATGAATGTGAGTGTGAATGTTTGTTTGTCTATATGTGCCCTGTGATTGACTGGTGACCAGTCCAGGGTGTACCCCGCCTCTCGCCCAAAGTCTGCTGGGATAGGCTCCAGCATCCCCGTGACCCTAATGAGGATAAGCTGTACAGAAAATGAATGAATGAATCTTGAAAGTTTGTTTGTTTTTGTTTTTATGTGGCACCATCATATGAGCCCGATGCACAGCGTGAACTGTCTCGTCATCCAGCCTGTTGAGTAGAGAAAGGAGGCATCCAAACACGCATGCGCATGCCAATACATCGAGGCCGGCAAAATAATCAAGTTCCTATTTTTGTTTTTTAATCTTCACATTAGATGACATCCTTGACACCTCCACCACAGTGCTGCCGCTGCAAAGCTGTGGTGTCACGCTGCCTGTTTGGGTGTCTCATACATGTTACAGTATGTCAGAACGTTGTGTGTTGGAAGGCAGCAGCGCAAACTTTCCAGATGTCTTTTCTAGGTGGGTTAGGTAATGCTGCTGTTGCTGCCCTACTTTGCTCTATCCGTTCTCTCTCTCCCCCCCTGATGCACACACAGACACACACACGCCGCTCCAAACTGGACCTGTCGAGATGTACTGCGTGCCAAGAGATCTCCACAGAGATGACTGTTGGTTGCTGACCTTCTCATTTACAGGTTATATAACCGACAAACTTGGCAAGACTCACAAGCCCGAAGGTGCGGCGGAAACGGGACAAATTATTGGACATTGTTGGCAATACGTAGGGATTTAAAAATGCCTTAGGACCGTCTACTTTAAATGATGACTTATTACATAGTGTGTGGTTGACTGCAGAAGACAAATTGGGTCGGTGTGACCTCACTGATATTGGGACAGGTCATTAATTCTCAAAGCCATTATACCAGTACAAACACAGTCTGGTTAAAGTCCTTTCCGGATGACTTGTCATGCTCCCCTTTGAACGAGATCACGTCTTAACAGACACGTGAAACCTTTGCAGACTCGCTGCAGGCCATCGCATTGGGCGATCTAATTCACCTCATCAGTTTATGTGTACAGTAAAACTAACGACTATGGAGTTTTTTGTTTTTTTTTAAGTTGCATAGTAATCACCAGAAAGATGCTCAAAGGCTTGCATCATCATCTCGCACAGTAGCTCAACATCTTTATTGAGATGCTGGCCTAATATATGAAATGCTGCCTTTTTCAAAGATTACAAGTTTGTATATCAGGGGTGTCGATTTTGTGTTTTATCGGCCCTCGGCATATTCAAAAAACGTACTTTGTTTTGTCACCTATAGGATGTTTTGTTCAGACAGCTTAGAATATATATTGACCTATATTGGAGTGCTTTCAGCATTTTTTATGTACAGAATATATTCCGTTTTTCTGTATGCAGCTCTTGCTGGTAAAAGTTTGGACATGGTGTTATCGCTGTTTACTGATATTGTTTATTGATGTTGTACTTTTTTGGTTACATAAGATACCTTAACGTGTAAATAATATGTTGTGTAAAATTCAACCCGAGGACTCTCTCGGAGCTCACATTTGAAAACATGCAGTAGAATAATAAGAGTGTTATGTCATGTTGTTTTCAATTATGTATTATGTTGTATTATGTTGTGTTATGTCATGTTACTTTTGACCTCATTTTCTCCCAACTTTTCATAATGTCTTTTGCCAGTCCGTCTTAGCTGACCTACTTTTGCAAAGCTTGCATAAACTCTTCCCGCCCCCTCCCCGTGTTTTTCAGCCAATTGTCCGGTTAAGTGTTTACGATGTTGTTTTTTAAGAGTTGTGTAAGAAGCCGTAACTGGATGCATTTAGATGCCTAATTTCCTCTCTCTTCCGTGAAACGTCAAAACATCTCCTGAGCAATGTTGGCAGCTTCCGTGTCCTCCAAGCTGTGCAGTGTGTGTGCCGTGCTTGGCAGAGGGACCAAAGTCTTGTTTTACTTGGGATTTTTTGAGGATGTTGGTGTTGGCGACTGACTGGTTCCTTTTAATAGCTGCTGACAATGTTGGTCTGGGAGCAGACTCTCTGGTGTCAGGGTGAAAACACAGCAAAAAAGACACTTGCGACACCCCTCTTTACCAGTGAATACGTCACTCATCTCATGGCATGCTTGGATGAGCCTGATGAGAAGAACATGAAATTAGAACAAAGATGGCGAGCCAGCAGCCAACCTCAGTGACCCCTGACCTCACAAACGTTCTTCAGGATGATTAGACAAACGACACACCCCGACATCTTGCAGAACGACTTACCATAAGAATGAACGAAGGTGAGAATCACTTTCGAATTCAAGAAATAACTGAATTTTGGTGTCTGCGTTGTGTTTCACTGCAGGGAAGGTAAAAGTTCATTTATCCTTTTTCATTTGCCAGTTTTATGCATTTAGAAATGTTTTGTGTGCGTGAAACTCGTTGCAAAACTTTAAAAATGCCATTTGTGTCAACCTTTAAATGGCGCGTACACTAATGGAGGTTTCACTGTACTTGTGGTGTCCTGCTGAAGAGCGTTAAAAGGCGCACACAGTGACTTATTACCCGGTGCAAAGTAAGTAGTATCATAAATAAAAATATGTGCAAATGGACAAAAACCATGTCAATCGCTTATGTCGACGGTTTTAATACACATTGTCGCTTTTTTAACACCTGGTTCCTATTAGACCTGCTCTACTTAGAAAAACACTAGACACCAAAGTTGTGAAACCTTTATTGTGGAAAGGTCCATTTTTACTGTGTTTTCAGACTTTATGCCATTTTTGACATGGTCCACTTTGAAAACCACTCGGGCTAGTAAAATATGGACTGGATTAATCTACAGACCCCAAAAGATTTATGAAAACACAGTTTGTGATTTGTGAAAACTTTATTATAATTTGTGAAAATACAATATATCTACTTCGGCCGCACTCGTTTTTTAAAGTACGCACGCAAGTTTGACCCTCGGCCCACACCGTAGTTTGAGGAAGTGCCGGTGAGTATGTGGTCTTAAGCGGCAACAAATATGGAGCAGAAACAATCTCATTTGTCTTGTTTATTAAATATTGTGTAAAACCACGACGGGAGCAACATCAAATTAAAAGGACAAAATGAATTCAGGGCCACCATCTACCAGTCCGAGCCTGCAGGACTACTTTGTCTTTCAGAGAGGTGCACCACACTAAAACACACGTAAGCACTCAGTAAGGTCATCAGATCTTACCTTTATGCATTCCCACATAGCGTCAGCATTTGGGAGCAACTATGAGGTGAAAGAAAAAGGGTCAAAAATACGCAGTAGGATTCTTCGCAGCGTGTGAGAACCAAGAACAATCAAACAGTGGGTCAAATCGCCATTCGCATTAAACATAAAAACGTGAAACTACATATTTTTGAATAAAAGAATTGTCTATTTTTCCAATACTGATATCCCTTAGGCAGACTTTATTGAACTACAAAGAACATTGCTTGGTTACAGCAGCTCAATTGTAGAACAAAAGGACAAAACACTCTTAAATAAAAAAAATCAATGCAATATGAATCAAGTAATTTATAATATTATATTACATAATATTATACAAGTACAATATAATAGAATAAAATAAAAAGAAGTACTAAAGAGAATATGAGATAAACAATATTTGCCTATTTACAAATAGTGTGTGAAAATTACAACTACAAAAAAGTACCTGAGATTAAATGTGATTAATTATGAGCTACCTATGGGCAAGGTGCGATTAATTGCGATCAAATATATTAATCGATTGACAGCCCTAGTTTATACATCTTGGAATGAGAAGTGAGATGATAGTAATCCTTATCCAATAATACGTGACAATCATACAAGCTTTGTTTATTGCTTAGATCAAATGACAAATGGTTTAAATTAGGGCTGCAACTAACGATTAATCGATTAATCGGATGTTTAAAAATACATTTTAAATTTTCCCTTCTTTGCAGCAATCCATTTAGGAATGCATGAATGGATGTTTTCCCTCCAAAAATCATGGCAAAGAGAAAGATCTCAGTCGCAGAAATTGAAGTAGCGAAGTATAAACCATCAGTTTATTTTTCCAAAGTCAAAAGTGATGTGTGTGAAGTATCTTGTTTTGCCTGAAACACAAAAAATAATATGCCTGCTTTCATGGATCATTAAGGAAATGAAAAAATAGTTACATTAGAGTGGCTAAAATCAGGATATTTATAGTACATTTTTAAATGAAACGATTAATTGATTACCAAAATAGTTCCCGATTATTCGGATAAGCGATTAATAATGGATTCATCAATTAATCGTTGCAGCTCTAGTTTAAATAATGGACTGAATGAATGAATGATAAAATTCGTAACACACACAGCTGTGCTTTATGCATAGTAATCTCATTCATATGCTGCGATTTAGACAACCTGATACACTTTCAGGTGTTTTTGTCAAAGGGATAAATGAAATGCTCCTTAAAATAAAACTTTTTCACCTATTTTTCCTTATTTTCCAGAAAAAACTGCAAACAAGCACATTAGTAGAAACACGTTTATTATTATATCGCCAGTTGGACAATACAAGTACATTTATGATGACTTTCATTGCTACGAAACAACAAAGAAACCTTCTGACCTTTGTGGATCCCATCTACTTGACTGATAAACAATACACAGGCAGCAAGAAGTCAGCACACATTTGTGCAAGAAGCTCCTTTTAAACTTTGCATCCAGTCAGTTTCATGGAAGCACTGATATACAATTTCAGAATGTGCTTGTATTTTGAGTTTGATGAAGAAGTGATGCTCAAACATTAAGCTACACTTGGTTCATTTTAATATGAAACCACAGAGGTAACCATCAAACAGTCTTTACTTGGTCTGTATCCACCCGCAGTTTCCCATCAGAGGAAACAACATCTACAGACATATGTTATTCTGTGATGTTTTTGGGGGTTGCCAATGACACCTCGACGTGGTCAAGGGAAGACGGAGTTGGGAGACAACCGCGATACCAACCGCCTGAGCCTTGCCGACCCACATGGTCGGTATGCCACGTGAATAAATATCAGCGGTATTATTCAAGACGACCACAATGTTTGAAAGAGTTATTTGATCAAATTCTGGTCGTAATGTCGCTGCACCCAACATTTGCTCACATTCCAGTTTAACAGGAAGAAGTCCAACTTAAGGCACTTCTATCATTTGAAGACAATTCATTTGCAAAACCGACTGCACATGTAAACACCATAGCTACATTATATTGTATACCTGTCATTTTTAATTCTGTTGTGGTGATGATGATGATGCATTGGTTGAATCGTCCCTTCTATTTGCAGGTTCTACGCCGCGGATGTAATTACACTGACATTTTGAGTGGATGTAATGAAGGATACAGGGGACCATTTACATCAGAACAAACGAGTGTAAAACATAATATCAATACCAAATTCATTTTTTTCTACAATACAGTAATCCCTTGTTTATCACGGTTAATTGGTTCCAGATAATATAAATGATAAGTGAATTTCTGCCTCATTAATTGTAGAGTGAGCATTTTCTTAGAGCATAGAAAACTTAAAATAAATCCTACATAGAATTTATTCATGTTATTCGAGTCCACTAGACATTTAATTACCCCCCTACAATCACTTTTACACTTTACCCAAGACACAGAGATCCAGCCATTCAGACATTTGCTTGTGTGTGTGTTGTAAATATTGTTCCGGTGCTCTAGGGAGCTGAGTGAGGAGCGGACAGGAAGTGAAGTTGGGGTTTCAGAACTAAGTTTTAGCTTGGGGTGGGCTTTTATTAAGGATTTGTTTAGGGAATTTGGTGCCTGTTGTGATCATTCAAAACTGCATGTTGTTAAAGCAAACAAGTCTGGTCCTCGTGCATCTCAGCAAACATTACAGCAACATTACTGGTACCTCGTGATCAGCGTAGAATACCACACATCACAATGTCTTTGAATGCGTCCTCTGAATGCCTTGCGTAAGTGTTTGAGTTCATTTCACTTGAAAATGTTTAATTATGGAAAAATATGTATAATATACTTAGATTTGCATACTTTTTGGTACAAAACAGCATGATTTATTAAAATATTTTTGAAAAACCGTGATAATGAAACCATGAAACTCAAAGCCCAAAGAGGCAAGGGATTACCATATTAGTGAGAATTTTTTTTGGAGTTAAAAAGATTTGCATAAAAACATGAAATAGCACTGCAAAATGTTTTTTTTTACCTTTACATGGAAGGAATTTCTTAGGCAAACATGCAATTGCTTTCTCCTGAGCCACCATTTCATTTCATGGCCAAACCCTCCTTTGAGTGGAAGTACAAAACAGAGAATAAATGTTGTTTTGTAAAATCTGGAAGTGAATTTGTGCTAAACCTTTAATTTACTCTGCATTATGCCAAACATTTTTAGGTGGCAAATACAATAAATAATCTTGAAGAAAATGAGCAGCTGTTAGTCATTTTTAAACAAATGTGAACAACGTCACTGCATGCATAAATAATGACAAAAATTAGTGGAGAAAACGGCAAACAAACAGCAAACAAGACAAATGTGAGTCTTGAAAGAAGCAATCTGCTCACATGTGCAGTTCTAATCATAAATGTCACTTTACCGCAGTGAGTGCAAAAAGTCAGTTTGGTCTCTCATGTGAACACAAAAGTTAGATTTGCTTTAAAGCTTACCCCAAGAAAAATATCAATACTTATTGTCTGGGATTTTCCTCTGTTTGTGCTTTATCTGGAAACAATGCAACAGGAAGAGCAGAGAACTATAAAAAAATGGAGTGCCAGAAAGGCCAACAAACACGTCCATGTTTTCAGGTGAAGGTGTTAGCGTGTGCGCATTAGCATCATTCCAAAAAAAAAACATCTTCATCCAGATGTGCTTTCCGGTTGATGTGAGAAGCATGAGGATGTATGGAAGTTGAATGTGTGTGCGATTGTTGTGTACATCTGCATGGTGCCTAAATAGGGAAGGTGCCGCCACATCTGCTGAACGGTCATGTGTTATGACCTCTGGCCCAGAGGGTGCCCTCGATGTCTGCTCTGGGCCATGAAGAGCAGAACCTTGCGGATGCCACTCAGGCGGTCCTTCAGGGAGGTGATGGCCAGGAATGGTAGCTGGGCTCGGCCTTCTAATGGAAGAACAGCAAGTAACCACCAACACCACGAGGGACCATTGGGACTGGCCTGCAGGGGGGCACAAGGAGCAAAGATAATGCGTGAGATCATCGCTTTAGAAACGTGTGTAGTCGTAATTACTGAAGCTAGGGAAAATGAACGATTCATGCATTAATTCGTTACAATAGATCTTTTCCCATACAATATTAGCGGCACCTGTTTGCGTCGACTGGCGGACTCACATTGGCATAAGCAGCTGTCGACATAGCCGGAACTGAAACTAACCATTGCTTACTCATTTATGTGTGACTTTGGTCAGAAACTTTTCTTTCATTTATGTTGTTTGTTTTTTTTTCTACACTCTTGCCTTTCATATTTATGAAAGTGATACGTTTTGATAGAAATACTGCCAGACTTTTATTATGAAGCTTACTTTGCAATGAACAGGAAGTCAGTATTAATGCTGTGTAAATAGAGAGTTATATTGCTGCTGTCTCTTCACAATGCTGATAACAACAAAGTTAGCAGCGCCGACAACATACGTCAACATAAATGGACCAATTTTTTAAATAAAAAAACCTCTGAGTCTTTGTTACATGTATGTTCATGGTGGGGGGGGGTGCAACATAAATGTTCTAAACTCCTCGTTCCGTGCCACTGTCAAAAGAAGTCGTCATAGCAGACAAAAAAATGACTGCATATCCACCTGCATCTAATATCTAAAAGTGGCACTCCAATACAAGCAGTCAATTCCAGACTCCGGTCCAGCATGTCTACAGCATTGACCGGATAGAGTCCATATGATCACAACACTGTATTAAGCATGGGCCGTGTGTATTTTACAAAAGTCCGAAAAATGCAATACAGCTGACTGCAAAACTTGTCATGCATCAGTTTCCCGTGGTGGCACAGAACCGGGGGAATTTTAATACGACCAAACTCATCGCGCATTTGAAGTAGGATTACACAGGAACAAGAAGCCATTCGCTTTAACAGAAAAGATGAGCCCCGGGTTTAAACACTTAAGCAAGCACCTCGAACCTCGCTTAATTATACCTACCTGCCGCTACATTGTGGATAAAACTACTCCTAGATGATTAAGTCAATGGGTCATTTTTTCCTCATACCTACTGTTGCTGACGAATATCACTTGATTAAGACTTTTCTAACACCCCACATTACAAAATAAGTAATACCAGTATGTACAGTATGAGTATTCATGCTGATACCGGTATTGGCCAATATATTCAAGGCTACCCAGTCTGTATCGGATCGGAAGTCAAAAAGTGGTACCGGGACACTCCTATTCATCACGTTCTCCTCCTGGTCACAAAAAAGTTAATTGCGTCCCTGTTGGTTTCGAGGAAGTAGTGCACTCCAGTTTGATTGAATTGCGTCAGGTCACCTTTAATTACTGCATAAAATAACTTTTGGCCCGAGTTGGATTATGGCACCTGCCAGTTTCTGTCTGTCAGCATGTTGGCAATAATATCATGTTGTACAAACACCATGAATTTCGACAGCCTGTGTGATGTCTTTAATGCAAGCGTGATGTCATTATTACTAATCCGACGTTAAAACACATGAAAATGATGAAAATGAAAATGATGATACATCATGAATGTATTGTAAGAGGCTTGTCACTGAAGTCCTTTCAAAGAGGCAGGGTTTTTGTTTTCTCTCTCTTAAAATCAAACCCATTCAATTTATTTTTATGCTCTGAGGAAAGAATGGATGAATTTGACTGCCAAGATGGAGGATTATATACACAAACCAGGAGGCAATAAGACTTTTACAACTAAGTATCAGAACTTTTCACGGAGGAGAGGCTGCATGTACGTCATAAATGAAAAGGTAAGAACATGAATATTTTTAAGTTTATAAAAAAAATAATGAATTGGGTCTAAGTATCTAAAAGCAATTATTTTAACCAAAAGTAAATTGTTTTACTGTTATGAGAGAAAAAAAAGTCAGTGCCTCACCAACCATGAACCTCATTATAGCTGTAATGATTAATTGATGAATCGATTATTAATCGATTATTCAAGTAATCGACAACTAATTTGGTAATCGATTAATCGTTTAATTTAAAAATGTACTATAAATATCCTGATTTTAGCCACTCTAATGTAACTATTTTTTCATTTCCTTAGTGATCCATGAAAGCAGACATAATATCTTTTATGTTTCAGGCAAAACAAGATACTTCACACACATTACCCTGGACTTTGGAAAAATAAACTGATGGTTTATACTTTGCTACTTCAATTTCTGTGACTGAGATCTTCCTCTTGGCTATGATTTTTGGAGGGATAAAGTCCATTCATGCATCCCTAAAGGGATTACTGCAAAGAAGGAAAATTAAAAATGTCTTTTTAAACATCCGATTAAACGATTATTTAAGAAAAATAATCGACCGATTCGTCGATTATGAAAATAATCGTTAGTTGGAAAACTCACTGTACATCACTGCTTTCTAGAGGGGCGTGGCAACGACTATATAGATTCTGTTTACATTCATTCTAGGGATCTTCTTCAGTCTCCCTCTTTGATGATAGTTCAGCACTAACCAAATATTGTATATTGCTCTTAATTCAACACCATTTGAAAACCTTTTCAATGATGTGATTATTGACTACTACTCAGACAATGACGCAGTCCAAGTAAACAGGAAGAAAGACTGAAGATAAGCCATGGCCATTACACATCCATACAATTAATTTCAGTTGAGTACATCCAAAATGTGTAAATGTGCATGCAATGGCTAGTTTCACTTTAGTGTATATTATCACATAAGCACGTTACATTGCAAAACACTATTGATGTGATCATACCTGAAGTTCGGAGTCTTTCTCGGGTATGGGTCCAAAGTGCCCTTCAATACGTTCCTTTTGCTCAGTCTTCAAGGAGTTGACCCATACCAGAGCCTGCTCGTAGACAGTGTCATGCAAAGCCTGCAGCTCCCCCATTGCCAGGCCTTCCACCTGCCACCACGGGGAATAATCAACTGGGAATCTTCTGGCCCTTAAATCACCTCAACTACCACTCAAGTCTTACCTTCACGTCTTCCAAATACTCAATATCAGCTGTGTTATATCCATCCCTCTCGCGGTGCTGAATGACTTTGAACCTGCGCCTGCCGATAGTGTCCACGACCGAGCTGCCGTCAGAGAAGAACTTCACGTCACGGATCTCCAACAGGCACCCGTAATCTGCAAAACTAGTAACACGCAAGAGACCAGGAAGATTATTTCCTTTGCGAAAGACACACGTCTTACTATGATCCGCGGCGCGGCACTGACCCTTTCAGATCGTCCCCCAGACACATGCCAAAGCAGTTGGTTCCCGTCTCCATGCATCGGCGAATCATCAGTCTGTAGCATGGCTCAAAGATATGCAGAGGACACGGGACAGTGGGGAAGGCCATGGTGCACACAAATACAGGCACGTTGTTGTTTAGGCTGAAGGGAAGCAAAAACAATGTCTCAGACTCGCTTACATTCCTAAATGGAATTTCAAGCCACATGATGGTCAACCTTCTATTCTGAAGCAAATGTAAAATACAGTTTATATGGGAAAGAAATCGAGTGTTTCAAAATATATCCATGCACGCTGCTTTCCATCTTATGTATTTATTAATAACTCAAAGACCTCTGGCAATAAAAACACTGGTTTAAATATAGGGACTTATATAACAATAGAGTGGAACATTGATGTCAACGCCCCTCGTACTGGGTGATTGACGGCAATAAAAGATGTTTTCGGCATAACTGAAATTTAAAACCCCGTTAACATTTACTTGTGGCTCTTGCCAGATACAAAAGGACAATGGGGGATCGTCGGGCAAATTACCTCAAAAATGTAATAAGTTATACTTACTTTTCTTAAAAAGTCATTGAATTAGTAACAGATTGACTCCTTTATTCATGTAATTATTTGCTTTTTGAAAAACCTTCAAATAAAAGAAATGGGATTTAGCTGTAGCTGAGCTCACGACTTCCAGTTCTCTACCACATCAGTAGGGGGCAGTGTTTTCTTAAGCGAGAGCAACCAAAACCCCGTCTTATTTGGCTTGCTGTGTGGTAGAAATGAACCATGACATCCTGATTGTTGATATTGATATCTGTGCATAATAACAAGCCATATTTCACTGTCGGTAATGGTAACAGTGTCGTAATCTTTGGAACAGTAATAAGAGAGCTGCTGCAGTAAATTTGCTGCATCTCCTGATGCCTAGGCTTTCATACATGTGGAAGTCTTCCTTCCGGTGGCTCAGAATGGGTACATTTTTTAAATTGCTGTAGTAGAATCAATGTTAATACTAGCATGCTTTTATTCTGAAGCCTACTTTAGACTCAACAGGAAGTCAGCGTGTGCAGGTTTTAATGCCATGTAACCAGACCGTGGTTATTTCAATCTGCTTGTAGACACTTCAACAAACGGACATGACATCAATCTCACATTGACATAAGGGGTCGACCGGGCACTTTTTAGTATCAGTGAGAACACAGTGAACCGGGACTTAATGAGGTGTTGGGATATAGACACGTTATGTATAGTTATTTACAGTATTTAAGACAAGACTGCTCAGGAATCTGGCTTGTGACACTTGACCCCTTACATGACATTCTAAGAGGTCCGTGTGTCAGTCGAGAGACTGGATCAGCGGGTCATGCGATAGCACGAGTTATGTCAGTGAGGATGTTAGATAGGGGGGGGGGGTGATAAAGAGAAGAAGAATTACATGAACGGAAAGCAAGGTTCATTGGTCGTGAAACTTACTTGGAAAGCTCAGCCATCTCCTCCTGATGAAGTTTCTGTCTTTCCATGAGTTCAGATGGAAGATACCTTGCTATCAGTTTCTCCATTAATGTGGTCTTGCAGTACTTCCTTTGGACCAGGTACTACGGAATGACATAATGATGCTTAGTTTCAGGAGCAGACAGAACAGTCATCTTAAGACTCTATCCAGCCAGTCCTTCAAATGACATGAGTGAATCAACTACATAACATAACAGGAAAGGGAACATTAACAAAGCTTTGCATAGATTTTGTCGCAGCGGGACTGCACTGAAGGCTTGTTTTGTGTTTTCATCGCAAAAGACACTACTTGGCAAGCCTAGGTTTTGTAGTTTACATTTTGTAGCCTACTTACAGATAATCACTTTCCTAAGCCTAAATTGTCATTATTTTCTGACATTCTTCTTTTCCTTTCGGCTTATCCCGTTAGGGGTCGCCACAGCAAATCAATTGCCTCCATCTAACTCTGTCGTCTTCTCTTGCACCAACTATCTTCATGTCCTCTTTCACTACATCCATAAACCTCCTCTTTGCTCTTCCTCTAGGCCTCCTGCCTGACAATTCAAAACTCAGCATCCTTCTACCAATATATTCACTATCTCTCCTCTGGACATGTCCGAACCATCTCAGTCTGGCCTCTCTGACTTTATCTCCAAAACCTCTAACATGTGCTGTCCCTCTGATGTGCTCATTCCTGATCCTGTCCATCCTGGTCACACCCAAAGAGAACCTCAGCATCTTCATCTCTGCTACCTCCAGCTCTGCCTCCTGTCTTTTCCTTAGCGGCACTGTCTCTAAACCAAACAACATCGCTGGTCTTACCACAGTTTTGTACACCTTTCCTTTCATTT
The DNA here is from genome assembly GCA_024372805.1 of Oostethus manadensis. NCBI lineage: Eukaryota > Metazoa > Chordata > Actinopteri > Syngnathiformes > Syngnathidae > Oostethus > Oostethus manadensis. Next base: position 4,118,441 of record QODF01000020.1, read on the forward strand.
TAGCTGAAACTCTTCTATCACACATCACACCCGACACTTTTCTCCACCCATTCCAGCCTGCCTGCACACGCTTCTTCACCTCTTTTCCACACTCTCCATTGCTCTGGACTGTTGACCCTAAGTACTTAAAATCCTCCACCTTCTTTATCTCTTCTCCCTGTAACCTCACTCTTCCACTTGGGTCCCTCTCATTTACACACATGTACTCCGTCTTGCTGCGGCTGACCTTCATTCCTCTCCTTTCCAGGGCAAACCTCCACCCCTCAAGCTTCTCCTCCACCTGTTCCCTGCTCTCACTACATATCACAATGTCATCTGCAAACATCATAGTCCATGGAGATTCCTGTCTAACCTCGTCCGTCAGCCTGTCCATCACCATAGCAAACAAGAAGGGGCTCGGAGCTGATCCCTGATGGAGTCCCACCTTCACTCGGAACTCCTCTGTCACACCTGCAGCACACCTCACTACTGTCTTACAGTCCTCGTACATGTCCTGCACCGCTCTAACATACTTCTCTGCCACTCCAGACTTCTTCATACAATACCACAGTTCCTCTCTGGGCACCCTGTCATAAGCTTTCTCCAGGTCTACAAAAACACAATGCAGCTCCCTCTGACGTTCCCTGTACTTCTCAATCAACATCCTCAAAGCAAATACTGCATCTCTTGTACTCTTTTTTGGCATAAAACCGTACTGCTGCTCACAAATGCTCACGTTTGCCCTTAGTCTAGCTTCAACTACTCTTTCCCATAACTTCATTGCAAGGCTCATCAGTTCTATTCCTCGGTAGTTGCCACAATTCTGCACATCTCCCTTGTTCTTAAAATGGGCACCAGCACACTTCTCCTCCATTCCTCAGGCATCTTCTCATTATCTAAGATTCTGTAAAACAACCCAGTCAGAAACTCTACTGCCACGTCTCCTAGACACTTCCATACCTCTACATATCAGGACCGAGGTCCTTTCCATTCTTCATCGTCTTCAATGCCCTCCTCACTTCTTCCTTACTAATCTAAATCTAAAGAGCTAAGACATTACAACTTAAAATTGACTCAATATGAGCTAGTTTATGCCTTTCATTCAGCAACGGTGTCCAAAGCGTGGCTCGGGGGCCATATTTGGTGATCAGTCTGGTTTTTATTGGGCTCTAGCATATGGTAAAAATAAATATTATTAAGTATGCATGTGATGTGTGCAAATGATTACATTTTTAAACAGATTATTCACAGTTTTCAAATTAATGATTAAATCACCATGACACATTATGTCAGAAATATGCCTATTTTTACTGTACTTTACTGAAAGAAAGCTAAACGACAGGGCAGGGTTACCGTATTTTCCGGACTATAAGTCGCCTTTTTTTCATTATTTGGCATGAATGAAAATAATTGAGAACCGCTGCTTTAATAGCAGCATATTTGAAACAGACTTTGTGCTATGAGCAATGAGGAGTTGTGTTCAAAGACACCACTTCCTTTAAGTTAATTCACATTCACATATCTCGCGGCCTGTAGTGACAATGAGCAAGTGTTTTGCATTGACGAATGGACTGGAGATGTGTTTGGTTGGAGTTGGAGACACACGTACAGTGTTGGAATTGCACTGCTGTGTTCAGGTCAGAATCAAGTTCTAAAAAAGTACGTCAGGTTCTGTAGGGAGCTACACTGTGCCGCCGCCTGTCGCCATAACGGGTGGTTTGCCACGATGCGTACGCGTTAATTACTCCCCTAAATGTTACGTAATTAATGAAATGTTTTAGTTACCGCCATTAAAGCGCTATTGCTGACACCACAATCATAATTGTGCATAAATGCATTAAAAGAAGAGTACAGTATAGTACACAGGTACAATTTGTGAAAGGTTTGATAGAAAATATAAATTTATAATTGTAGTCACAGCATGTGTCCTGTACCTCAGACAGCTCTTCTTTGCAAAGGGGACACTTTGGGTTGTGGTCCAGACATCTCTTGAGACACTGGAGACAGAAGGTGTGGCCGCAGGGCGTCGTCACCGGCTCATAGAGCAATCTAGGTAAAAACACGAGGCTCCACTGTAGCATGTGTGCTAGAATAGAAGTGACACGTTGCAAGTTACAAGGACAAACTTACCTCATGCAGAGAGAACATTCCAAATCTGATGGGTCCTTCACTTCTGCGGGCTCTAAAAAATGAGATGTTATTTCCTCCAGCACTTTCTCTTGGAGATGAATAAAGCATCCATCTATCTAGTAAGTATATTAGTGCTCACCAAACTTAGGTCTTTTGTGATGGTCGCTCCACCCCTGTCCTTCCTGCTCGTCCTCCTCCATTACACAGTCTCGCTTCCGTTTGAGGAGACAGTGATACATCTTCCTGCCCTCAGGGTTTCTCTGATCTTTGACCTCACTGCTGTCCAACCTCCCGGCTGCAGGAGCGGCGGGGGCGACTTCAAACCTCGTTAACAACGGGGCTGGGATCTGAGAAAAGAAAGGGAGATGATCACACTTGACAGTAGCACGGACGAGCTGACGGGTCCTACCTGGGAAGGAGTGTTGATGATAGTTTTGATGTGACCCCTAGAGGGCAGGAAGTTAGGGAAGTCAGAGATGTGTTCAGGGACCTGACCAGTCACTGGAGCCAGGAGGTCACTGAGAAGCTGAGAAAACCATTATGATAAACCAGTGGAAAAAACACCCACTCAGTGTTCCAAATTTTAAGTCTGAATAACTAAATGTGTACAACAGCAAGCGTGGCTACCTTGTTGGCTTCATTCCTGGCCAGCCTGCAGTCAGGCTCTATGGAAAGACACAGCAGGTACTCTCTCAGGGCTTCCTCAGTTCTGCCGAGAGACACCAAAGCCTGAGCCCTCCGAACATAACCCTGATGGCATGAAGATGTCAGATATGAGAGCTAATTCGTTTAGGGTTAGTCATTGAGTCATACCTTGGACCACAGAGGCATGAGTCTGCAGGCCATCTCAGCGTCCCTCAGAGCCTTGTCATAGTATTTCAGACTGGAGTGGATCTGGGACCGATTACTGAACAGTATGTGGTCTGTGGGTGCTGCAGGAATAAAGAAAGGTGAGAAAAAAGCTGATGTGCTTCCAGAGCTTACCATGTGTGATGTAATTAAATGAAAATAAAATTAGATCTAAAAAAAAAACATTTATTTTTTTTTACCATTTTAGATTTTCTAACTATTACAAACTATATTAACTTTTTGTTACTGAAATAGTTTAAGTAATTGAAATGCCCGTTGGTGTCCTGTAACCCACATTATGTCACCTTCGATCTTCAAATGTGCAAATGTTTACAATAAACTCCCGACTGTTTCATGTTCAACAGCTCAGCCCGCACAGCAAGAATGTAAATGGATTTCATCAGTCAAGGGTGCTATATAATAAAACGCAAGCCTTACTAAACCATGCAGCACTGTCAAGGTCACCCACATTGCTGGTTTCATAACCATTACAGCTTATGCAAATGGCACAATTAGCCCAAGAATAATCTTGGATACAACCAGATAATACCCATCCATCCATTTTCTATACCGCTTATCCTCATTAGGGTCACGGGGATGCTGGAGCCTATCCCAGCAGACTTTGGGCGAGAGGCGGGGTACCCCCTGGACTGGTCGCCAGTCAATCGCAGGGCACATATAGACAAACAACCAGTCACACTCACATTTACACTCTAATGGACAATTTAGGGTCACCAATTAACCTAACATGCATGTTTTTGGAATGTGGGAGGAAACCGGAGTACCCGGAGAAAACCCACACACGCACGGGGAGAACATGCAAACTCCACACAGAGATGCCCAACGGAGATTTGAACCCAGGTCTTCCAGATCTCCTGACTGTGTGGCCAATGTGCTAACCACTCATCCACCGTGCGGCCCTCCAGATAATACATCAAGTCAAAAAGAAAAAAAGAAAGCGAGGGAGAAAAATGTAATACTTGTACGAGTGTACACTGCAGGATTATCAGTCAGCACAATTGACACAATCTCAGACACTCCAACTAGGCTAATCATTATCTACTAGGCTTGCATTGGTTCCCTGACTTCACACATAACCATCATCATCTCTGAACACACCTTCCAGAATAGATGAGTGGCTTTTAACAGAACGGCTGTGCAAAGAATTGTGACACACACGGGGTGGAAAATAAGCCTTGGATAATGCTTATGTGTGTCACCTACAGTCATGTAAGTGCAGATGAATGCTTGACACACGCAGTGTACAGCAAATAAAAGGCCAAACACAGTTGCGTATACAGTATTATGGGACCACACTGACCCAAATATAAGATGACCAATTTTTATTCAAGACACAGCCTTTATCACAACATATCAGAAAAGAGGCAAAAATGTCAATCACTGTTTTCCAAAGTCAAAGCTGATGTGTGTGAATATCTTTGCTTTCACTTAGAGGCTGAAATCGGAGGATATTTACATTTTAAATCAAACAAAACTATTAATCCAATACCAAAATAGTTGTTGGTAAATTGGATAATTGATACCAATTAGTTGTTGCAGCTCTACTCTGTTAATTCTAGGAAACTGACCGGATTGCTCTACAAAGTGCTATTTTCATCCCGCACTTGTTTTTATTGGCCTTTGGCATATTGCGAAATTATAATCAATTCATGATCATGAGGAAATGATAAAGGCCAACAAGGCTTACTATAGCGGCCCACTGAGATCCAGTACCATTTGAAAAATCCCTGGAATAAGCAGAATAGGGCTCCGTTAAAATGTGCCACTTTAAAACAAACCATACAAAAAAAAGTGGAGGCTGCACAACAAGAGTCACGCGAAACCACACCAAGCTCAATAACACAGAAGAATATAGATTGTATAACACTTTCGATGCCTCAACATTCACGCCCAGACTGCATTCCTCTGTGTAGAGACTGCATGAATGGCCACAAGTTTCATCTTTCTATGTCTGGTTGCCACAATTGGAGCGCTCGGGACCACGCCAGGGAGTGTGTGTGTATTTCTAGTGGTGACCTGCAATAATACCCTTGACCCACATTTGTGTCATTCTCACATTACACAATGTTGGAGCCAGGGGGCGGTCCCACGCTTACGCAATGTTTGGCCCAGTGGCCCAGCCAGCATGTTATCCAACACGTGGAGCCCCGCTCTCTAAACACACACACACACACACACAAAAAAAAAAAAAAAAAAAAAAACAAATAAAAAAAAAAAAAAAAGAAATAAGAAAAAAAAAAACCTTACCTATGAGGATGGCTTGGTTGTATTTCTCCAGAGCTGCTTCCATTTGCTTCTCCGCGTACAGGCCGTTGCCCTCCCGCCGCAGACGGGCGGCCTGGTGCAGCCTGGGGAACCACTTGGCCAGCAGGTTGCTGAGGACCACATTGACCCTGTAACCGGGCACGGCCACTTTGGATCTGTGGCCGCACTCCTTACACGCAACATCCTTCCTGTCCCTCTCCAGACACTTTTTGCAGAAGCAGTGTCCGCACGGCAGAGTCACGGGCTCGAACAGCGAGCTCAGACATATCCGGCAGGAGAAGTCTGCGTCACCGCTACCTGTGGCTCCGACACCGGGACTAGCCGCTGTAGCTGTCCCGGCTGTCGCGCCCTCCTCCGGGGTGCCGCTGTCAGCGCCCCCGCTGTCCGGCTGGGTGATGGAGGTGAGGTACTCGACGAGTTTGAGCAGGTGTACGGGTCGCAGTCTCTCGATTTCCGCGGCTTGCCGGTACACCTCGAAAGCTTCGGAGAATTTGCCCCCGAAGGCGAGCGCGTCAGCCCGCTTCACCATCAGCTTCTGCCGGCTCTCGCCGTCCCCTGAAGCCGCTAGCTGGCACTCGTAAATGTCCGCCGCCAGGTCGAAGTTTTTCGCCCGGAAAGCCTCCGCGGCGAGCTGCAGCATACTGTCGCTCTCTGCCCCCATGACGGAAGGCTCGCTGGGGGTTCGTGTGTGGAGCATCCCCGCTCATGTTAACTTGTGCCGGGAAGCACCGAGTGACGAGCCGCGCGTGCATCCATGACGCTCATATGGAGCTCTCAATGGAGCAACCCAGACCCAGGGAAAAAAAAAGTTACGTAAAAATTGTATTACGTGACGCCGGTCCGCTGTTCTCATTGGTCAATGGGAGGGGAAGCGGTTACAAAACAAGTTGCCATGTAACACATTCAGGACGGGACAGCAGCCGGGCTGACCCGCATTCAGGTCTCTCTGGGCGCTCACATAATACCTGCAGTAATTGAAACTTATATATATATATATATATTTTTTTTTTAATATAGTCTGCCAACTTTTATTTGTATTTTATACACGCTGTAATAGCCTAACACATCCAAAACATAACTTATGAATGAGGTCACTTGTGTGCTTGCCTTGTCAGCTAAACTCATTCATTTAACATTTCAAAACAATGATGTCACCAATTTTCTCAATGGAAAACAGCATCGCACCAAATTCTACAGACTGCTGTAATTATTCATTCATTCATTTTCTATACCGCTTGTCCTCATTAGGCTCGCGGGCATGCTGGAGCCTATCCCAGCTGACTTTGGGCGAGAGGCGGGGTACACCTTGGAAATCGCAGGGCACATATAGACAAACAAAAACAAAAACAAACAAACATTCAGACGCACATTCATACCAATGGACAATTTAGAGTCGCCAATTAACTTAACATGCATGGTATTGGAATGTGGGAGGAAACCGGAGCACCTGGAGAAAACCCATTCACACACAGGGAGAACATGGAAACTCCACACGGAGATGCCCAACGGAGATTCGAACCCTGAATCTCCTGACTGTGAGACCAACGTGCCACCCATTCATCCACCGTGCTGCCCCATGCTGTAATTAAAACATTCATATTAAAATGTTACTAAAAAAAAACACTCTCAACAAGATACTCTCCCCTGTCACAAAGATTTTATTACGTACTTACGTCATTTTTTTATATTTATTTTTATGCAGATTTGGGGCGGCCGGACCAGAGCAGGAGGGGATTGAGAAGATGAGAAACGCGAGAGCGGGGAGCGGAGGGGGACAAAACAGAGAGAGACAACAACAGCAGCAACAACAATTGCAACGACAAAACAACAGAGACAAATTTGACGATAACTGTTGTAGTATTATCTGGGCCGCACGGTGGTCGAGTGGTTAGCACATTGGCCTCGCAGTCAGGAGGTTCAGGGTTCGAATCTCCGTTGGGCATCTCTGTGTGGAGTTTGCATGTTCTCCCCGTGCCTGTGTGGGTTTTCTCCGGGTACTCCAGTTGTCCATAGGTATGAATGTAAGTGTGAATGTTTGTTTGTCTATATGGTCCCTGCGATTGACTGGCGACCAGTCCAGGGTGTGTTTTGTGATAATTAGTACGTAATCACACACCTCGACATATTTTTTAAAGGCAATGGCAACAAATCTACCTTTGGAATCTACCAAGAGTGAGATGTCTCCTGGGATTAAAGTGGATTACAGTGGCAAAGGTAGAGTGTACATATGTGTGGTAAAGTTAAAATACACAACAGTTCATCTTCTATTTGGTGGATTTATTCTTATGTAGCAGCGCCTGTGGTGCATTCCATTCCATTTTCTTCCGCTTATCCGGGTCCGGGTCGCGGGGGCAGCAGTTTCAGTAGGGAAATCCAGACTTCCCGGTCTCCGGTGACCTCTTCCAGCTCCACCGGGAGGACACCAAGGCGTTCCCAGGCCAGCTGTGAGACATAGTCCCTCCAGCGTGTCCTAGGTCTTCCCCGGGGCCTTCTCCCGGCTGGGCATGCCTGAAACACCTCACCAGGGAGGCGCCCGGGAAGCATCCGGACGAGATGCTCCAGCCACCTCAACTGGCCCCTCTCGATGTGAAGGAGCAGCGGCTCTACTCTGAGCTCATCCCAGATGGCCGAGCTCCTCACCCTATCTCTTAGGGTGAGTCCAGCCACCCTACGGAGAAAACTCATTTCCGCCGCTTGTATCCGCAATCTTGTTGTTTCGGTCATGATCCAAGATCTCACTCCCAACCCGGAGGGTACAGTCCACCCGTTTCCGACTGAAAACCATGGCCTGTAATGTGGGTTACAGGACACCAAACGCTGAAGGTCACAGCGTGATGAGGCCATAAGGACCACATCGTCTGCAAGAGACGAGATCCTAAGGTCACCAAGCTGGACTCCCTCAACACCTTGATTGCGTCTAGAAATTCTGTCCATGAAGATTATGAACAGAATCGGTGACAAAGGGCAGCCTTGGCGGAGGCCAACGTTCACCGGAAACAAGCTCGACTTACTGCTGGAAATGCGAACCAGGCTCCTGCTTCGATTGTACAAGGACTGAATGGCACGGGCCACCAATCCCGTACTCCCGGAGCACCCCCCACAGGACACCACGAGGGACACGGTTGAATGCCTTTTCCAGGTCTACAAAGCACATGTAGACCGGTTGAGGAAACTCCCACATACCCTCGAGTACCCTTGCAAGGGTGTAGAGCTGGTCCAGTGTTCCGCGACCAGGATGAAAACCACATTGCAGCTCCAGTAACCGAGGTTCGACTAACGGTCGTACCCTTCTCTCCAGCACCCTGGAGTAGACTTTCCCAGGGAGGCTGAGGAGTGTGATCCCCCTATAGTTGGAACACACCCACGGCCTCCCTGACCTGAACCCGTGTGGTGTGTTGTTGCTGGACTTCTGTGCGAACGACAGTTTGTCCATAACAAACACCATGTTCGAACATAAGGATGTCCATAAGTGCACTTGGCACCAGGACACCCTAGGTCGCAGGTCTATGATCGACTTTGTGGTCGCATCATCAGACCTGCGTCCGCATGTTCTGGACACGCGGGTGAAGAGAGGGGCTAAGCTGTCAACTGACCACCACCTGGTGATGAGTTGGATTAGATGGCGGGGAAGGATGCCGGACAGACCTGGTAGACCCAAACGTGTAGTGAGGGTGTGCTGGGAACATCTGGCAGAGTCTCCAGTTCATTGGTCTTCAACTCTCATCTCCGGCAGAGGTTCGCCTCCATCTCGGAGGCGAAGGGAGGACCGGGATATTGAGTCCGAATGGGCCGTATTCTGTGCCTCTATTGCTGAGGCAGCCAGTTGTGGTTGCGGCCGCAAGGTGGTCGGTGCCAGTCGTGGTGGCAAGCCCCGAACCAGATGGTGGACACCGGGGGTTAGGCCTGCTGTCAAGCCGAAGAAGGAGTCCTATCAAGCATGGATGGCTTGCGGGACTCCCGAAGCAGCTGACAGGTACCGGCAGGCCAAGCGGCACGCGGCTTCGGCGGTGGTCGAGGCAAAAACTCGGGTGTGGGAGGAGTTCGGTGAGGCTATGGAGCACGACTTTCGGTCGGCCTCGAAGAGGTTCTGGCAAACCGTCCGACACCTCAGAAAGGGGAAGCAGCCCCCAGTTCACACTGTTTACAGTGCGGACAGCTTGCTGACCTCGACTGTGGATGTAGTTGGTCGGTGGAAGGAATACTTCGAGGCCCTTCTCAATCCCACTAACAGACCTTCCTGTGGTGCATTCAAGTGAAAAACATTGTCACTGAAACAGACGTGCAGGCAGATGTACATACCGCTCAACGAGCAACGGGTGCTTTTGTGTGCTGCTCCCCCATCTCAAAGTGCTCACTGGTGGCTCCACCTTGTTTGTAACATTCTTTAAAAATTACAAAAAGAATGGACAGAAGAAAGCTGATTTGTAGTTGGAAACATATTTGATGTGTTTTTTTACTCCCTCAACTTTATTCCTCTCTCTTACAGCAACCATTACAATTATATGAACATTATTATTAAAATTATATGTCTAGCAGTAGAGTAGATGCTTAGTAAACCAAACATTTGAAATATATTTTTTTTAAGGAATGCTTAGAAATCATATATTCAAATAGGTGGTCATGGCATGATCATCGGGTATTTCAGGGGTAGTTCAGTTATTATGTGTATTCCAGTGCGGTACCCTGCAAGCCTGCTTTTTATTCAGGTTTTAGGGTTAATAATGTAAGAACACTAGAAAAAAATGCATTCTTAAATGCAAAATGTGAGCTGCATTTTGTAGATGTTGTGGTAAAACAAGCATATTCGTTTTGTTTGGGTTGCATAAATGTTCCAAAAATGAGTTTGTCTTTTTGTAAAACTCATTTTGTAGAAGTAGCTCTCGCAAGAAAAATGTTTGGAAACCGCTGCAGTAGTTGAAAATGCACAACAAGCCACAATTTGACGCGTCTGACTGCACAAAGCACTGGTTGCACCAAATACATGTGGGAATAGCAAAGATATTACATATTGGTTGTGTGTGTTTGGTAAGAAGAATGCTGCGTCACAGTCAAGATGTTGGGTAATCTGGAAGTAGTGCAAAAGATTATGCAGCCCGATCTGTGTCCATGTTAGCAGTAACCTCGAGTGTCTAATATAGGTCGGCCGGTCTAGCCTGTGTACTCAATCCGTCCCGTAGATATTAAGGCTGATACACACAGCGCAGCCAGACTGACACACTATTACAGACAGACAGACTAAATAGAGTATTAGTCTCATGCAAGCTGGCAGACACAGATGTAAATGTGATACAGTGACCTTTGCGGATCTATGAAAACATTCCAGTGCACCGCAGGTAACACAAGCGTTCATTAACAATGTATTCATGTGCAGAGATGAAAGGCAACGTGAGACATTCAAGGACATTTTCTGCCACAAACCTCCCTGGTTACATAATGTATTCCTCTTTTCTATTGTTTAAACACTACTTGCAACCTAAAAAAAAAGCTTAGCATCTCCGAAAGCAATTTTCACAAGTAAATCATACTGGATGTATTGATAGAATATTTGAAATGATATTTGAAAGTCTGCTAAGGATTCAAGTACTGATAATACAATGCAATAAATAATTTCTCCAATATTGTTAGTCATGAAATATTGTTTAATGAGTAAAAAGCAGCGTTAGGATGAACAACAATAGCAGAAAATACTTTATATAAGTACATAAATATCAAGAGGCTCCAGCATACCCACGACCCTAATGGGGATAAGCGGAATAGGAAATGGATGGATAAATATCAAGCATAGCTTTATCATTTTAATTCATCACTTTTGAATGAAGTTACCCACAATAACAACATCAGTGTTTCCCCATACATTCTTGGCGACAAATTTTGATGCTCAGACTGGCGACTGACCACAAAAATTGGTTCCTCGAACATATAGGTTTTGGCATCGACTTGCCAGCAAAACTGCACCAGGGCAGCGAGGACCCGTCCCTTGCTCGGTATCCCTCCCACCAAGCACAATGGGTCGAAAGAGGATTCGGGACCGTCTGACACTAGGTCCAACCCTATAAATTCAAAGCACTGAAAAGGAAAAGTTGTGGTTGGTGATTCTGGACCCTCCTAGGAAGCTCTACTGGAGAAGAGGATGTGGTCTGGAATGTCAATAAAAGTTGAGTCTTATGAAGGCAACTACTGTATGTTGTATTGTCCTGTAAGTGTCTTGTGGTCATTGAGTCCATGTATTACATAGTAACTGAAACGAATTAACTAACCATTAAAAAAAAAATAGAAATGCTTTTCAATTATGAGCTTCCGGGTCTTTACACTCTAAACACTTCCATGAAAAACCATGTTTATCAATCTTGGATCCTCAGAATGCTCCTCTTCTCCAGATCGTTCATCTCTTTGAGAATCAGAGCCACGTTGTAGCGGAGTTCCTGGAATTTCGCCACTGGCACCTGCACAGCAAGGCAACAAATAACTGGTAGAAATGTCTTGATTAAATGGTTGGTCATTGGTTGTCTTCATTGATGTGTTTTGTTTGGACTATAGTCACACATCTGGTGAAGATGCTACGCTAATGTGCTGTCATCTGATCATGTAACACCTCCAGTGGGTGGAGTGGCAGCAGACTCAATCAACTTCATTTTTATCATTTTTTGATCTACTTTAAGTGGCAGCTACAGCAATCGCCAGGTTCAATTAAGGATAAGGTATGGAGTGTGTCACCCTCTGCTGACTGAAGCATCTTTTTAGTGAACTGGTTGCAGGTAGAACTACAGTACTGGAAACATAAGCATACATTAAATTACCAAACACAAATTGTAAAATACATTTTCTGTCAATTATTTTGAGATATATTGTATCCTGAAGCAGCAAAACAGCCCCGGACCATCACACTACCACTACCATATTTTACTGGCAAACACTTTTTCACGCCACTGTATTTTTGGAATTCTGTTTATATGTCATTATATTTATTTAGTAGATTATTATACACACTAATAGTACATCTTTTTGCTTTTTATACAGTGTGTGAGTACTGCATACTCTACTACTACTCCTATATTCTGTATGTCCTTCAATCCATAAAAATGAGCATTGTGTTGTTTTCACGTTCTGCGATACACAACTACAAACACCTACAACATCCAAAAACTAAAATCACGATGATAAACAGTTTGAAAATAATGGTAGGTTTATACAGCTGTCATTAAAAATATATAATCCTTATTTTTGTGAATGCATACTGGCCCGTTATTGTTTTAAGATCTACTGTACATCACTTACTCCAACCTGCATTCGTTTTTGTGTTTTTCAGTGTTTGATCCTAAACACNAGTTTGAAAATAATGGTAGGTTTATACAGCTGTCATTAAAAATATATAATCCTTATTTTTGTGAATGCATACTGGCCCGTTATTGTTTTAAGATCTACTGTACATCACTTACTCCAACCTGCATTAGTTTTTGTGTTTTTCAGTGTTTGATCCTAAACACATAAGAAAAACAATCTAAAATGAAATAATAATATAAAATACTATCAGCACAGTTAATCCAGTACCTCAAATTGATGCGAACGCCCGTTGGACAGTTTCATCTGCATCAGCGCAGAAGGCTGCAGTGCTCTGGCCACAGAGCTGAGAAGACATACGCTGAAAATGACTACAGGTCAACAAGCAGGAGAACACGTTTTCAAGTCGGTTAGCATCCTTCTCGGCCTCACCTTGTAGAAATGGCGACATCCACTCTCCATTTAAATTCATCGATTGTAGGCAGGTGGGGGTCCCTCTGAGAAGTGGCTGCTTCTAGAGCTGCACGCCTGAAAATGTAGAGCATCCGCATGAGAAATACTTCACTCTTGTTGTTAGTACTAAAGGGAAATATTTGTAAATGCATACCGATTGCCGAAGACAACGCTGCAGAAATCCGTGATTAGGTCTTCCCGTATCCTGAGTTCAAAACAAAAAAGTCATTACAGGGTACTAGCAGGAGGGAGGTTGGTGATCAATAATGACAATTCTTGCCTCAGGTTGTGAAGATCTTCTTTAAAGGCCTAGAAAAGTACATCAACTTTATCAGACAGGTTTCTCAAGCACGACCCGTTATTAAATCTGATTAGATATCGGAAATGCTAAACATAATTTTACCGGCTATGCATGTGCATTTTCATGTTAATTACAGTTTTGCCACATCCTGACATGCAGAGACAGAAAGGTGTTTAGTGCAATTCTCTGCCACAACGCTAGGGAGCAGTGTTTCCCCGAGTGTGAGATCGCTGCTCAATAACTTGCCACAGCTCACCTCCTGTTTAAGTAATGCGGGTGGGATGCGGATAGCCTCAGACAACAATCTGTACATTCCAGCCACGATGTGGCTGAGCTTCTCCCGTGGAAGCTCACTTGTCTCTGCTACGGACTTCATCGTGTCCCTGCAGTCTTTTCCCTCCAGGGCATTCACCACACCTGCAGAGAAAAGATGCACAATAGCAACACTCGATTAGTATGTCGTGCAATTCAATTAGGAAATGCGTTTTTGTTCAGGCGAAGTACCTTTCAGTAATTTTCTGAACATCTCTTGCTCCACATCCTTGAGGTTTTTTGCCATAGATTCGATTTCTGGGGGTGTTCTACCACCCAGAAAGCTGCTGTCCTTTTCTTGGCTTAGTGACATGACCACACATTCAATTCCGTACAAAGAAGCAACTGGAGTGGAATAAAAATAAATACGTGTATATCTTTCGGCGTATGCGTTAACTTCCGGGTAGGGTCACATGACCGTCTTGTAGCTGTGGTATTTCTCGCGAGAGTGCACTTCTCGCGAGAACAACATAGCTCGTCGGTGGCGAGGATTTGCAAATGGAGGTTGCGGAAAATCTGAACTACAATAGGTTGGTATTTTTTGGTCTTTTCGTATCCCACAAATATCCCCAAGTTGTATTCAAATCGTCCAGAGTCACACGTATGCTAGCAAAACGACTTTGGTAACATTTGATGGCTTTTGCCGCCACCTGGTACGCGTTTAGCAATAGCCGCAAGCTAACAATATTAGCTAACGCTGCGTTGTTACAGAACGCGACGAGCCGCCAATCACTACAAAACACTTGTAAAAACAAGAACTTACCAAAAGCTGTACTCTTCAAACACAGTTTATCTTCCTTTTACTTCTTTTACCGGTTGTGTACGACAGCAAGTTTGCCTTCTGTTTTAGGTGACGATTTAAAAAAAAAAACAAGGGTGACGTCAAAGTGACAGAAACATTTAGCAATAAATAGCTGCATTGGAAAAGCAAACAATAAAATGGTTTCCCTATATTTGCTATAATTAGACTGAATTGGTTTTGTTGCTGAAAGTCGCTATGATGTCAGTTGTCATAACAGTAAGACTGTTTTTTAACTGCACGCCTTAAATTAAGATTGTATCAAATGGTTCCACGTGGTCCTCTCGGGGTACCCCACGATGCCGTACTCCGATACTGGATCACGATAGATATCGATATATGACGATAGCGTGCTTATAAAGATTTTGTATGTAGCCGCAACGGGGCACAAGCCAGTGTCTTATTGTCCCGGTCCTAAGCCCGGATAAATACAGACGGTTGTGTCGGGAAGGGCAGCCGACGTAAAAATTTAGAAATTTGCCAAACCAGAACATCCGAATCAAACAAATGACTTTCATACTGGATCGGACGTGGCCTGGGTTAACATTCATGGATTTTGAACGAAGAGTTTGCTAGCAATGTCCTGGAGGAAAAAAGTGTCAGAGTGATGAGCCTGAAGCTAGAAATCGAAGGTGTGGTATTCAATGTTGTTAGTGGGTATGCTCCACAGGTAGGATGTGAGATGGAGGAGAAAAAGAAATGTTGGTCAGACCTGGATAAAGTGATGCAGAACATCCCCAGAAGTGAGAGAGTTTTCAATGGAGTAGACTTCAATGGATATGTTGGTGCAGGAAACAGAGGTGATGGGCAAGTTTGGTATCCAGGAGAGGAGCGCAGAAGGACAGATGGTGGTAGACTTTGCAAAAAAGGATGGAAATTGCTGTAGTGAATACTTTATTCCAGAAGAGACAGGAACATAGATATATACACCGTTAAGAGTGGAGGTAGGAGCACACAGAGCACAAAGCAGTGGTAGGTGAGAGTGTAGCCAGACAGCATAGGATGGCGGTGTGTAGGATGACTACTGGTGATGAAGGTAAAGGCAGAGGAAAGGACGAAATGGCGGAAGCTGAAAAAGGAGGAGTGGTGCGTGACTTTTAAGAAGGAGTTGAAAAAGGCTATGGGTGGTCAGGAAGTCCTGCCTGATGACTGGACAATTACAGCTACTGTGATCAGGGAGACAGGTAGGAGAGTACTTGGTGTGTCATCTGGAAGAAAAGTAAATAAGAAGACTTGGTGGTGGAATGAGGAGGTGCAGGAGTGTATACAGAGTAAGAGGTTAGCTAAGAAGAAGTGGGACACTGAGAGGACTGAAGAGAGTAGACGGGAGTACAGAGAGATGCAGCGTAAGGTGAAAGTAAAGGTGGCAAAGGCCAAACAAGGGGCTTATGATGACTTGTATGCTAGGTTGGACAGCAAGGAGGGAGAGAAAGATCTATACAGGTTGGCAAGGCAGAGGGACAGAGATGGGAAGGACGTGCAGCAGGTTAGGGTGATGAAGGATAAGGATGGAAGGGTATTGACAGGTGCCAGTAGTGTCATGGGAAGATGGAAAGAGTACTTTGAAGAGTTGATGAATGAGGAAAATGAGAGAGAACAAAGAGTAGAAGAGGTGACTGTTGTGGACCAGGAAGTAGCAAAGATTAGTAAGGAAGAAGTGAGGAGGGCATTGAAGAGGATGAAGAATGGAAAGGCACTCGGTCCTGATGATATACCTGTGGAGGTATGGAAGTGTCTAGGAGAGGTGGCAGTAGAGTTCCTGACCGGGTTGTTTAACAAGATCTTAGATAATGAGAAGATGCCTGAGGAATGGAGGAGAAGTGTGCTGGTGCCCATTTTTAAGAACAAGGGAGATGTGCAGAGTTGTGGCAACTACAGAGGAATAAAGCTGATGAGCCATACAATGAAGTTATGGGAAAGAGTAGTTGAAGCTAGACTAAGGGCAAACGTGAGCATTTGTGAGCAGCAGTACGGTTTTATGCCAAAAAAGAGTACAACAGATGCAGTATTTGCTTTGAGGATGTTGATGGAGAAGTACAGGGAAGGTCAGAGGGAGCTGCATTGTGTTTTTGTAGATCTGGAGAAAGCTTATGTCAGGATGCCCAGAGAGGAACTGTGGTATTGTATGAGGAAGTCTGGAGTGGCAGAGAAGTATGTTAGAGCGGTGCAGGACATGTACGAGGACTGTAAGACAGTAGTGAGGTGTGCTGCAGGTGTGACAGAGGAGTTCCGAGTGAAGGTAGGACTCCATCAGGGATCAGCTCTGAGCCCCTTCTTGTTTGCTATGGTGATGGACAGGCTGACGGACGAGGTTAGACAGGAATCTCCATGGACTATGATGTTTGCAGATGACATAGGGATATGTAGTGAGAGCTGGGAACAGGTGGAGGAGAAGCTTGAGGGGTGGAGGTTTGCCCTGGAAAGGAGAGGAATGAAGGTTAGCCGCAGCATGACGGAGTACATGTGTGTAAATGAGAAGGACCCAAGTGGAAGAGTGAGGTTACAGGTAGAAGAGAAAAAGAAGGTGGAGGATTTGAAGTACTTAGGGTCAACAGTCCAGAGCAATGGAGAGTGTGGGAAAAAGCGTGTGCAGGCAGGCTGGAATGGGTGGAGAAAAGTGTCGGGTGTGATGTGTGATAGAAGAGTTTCAGCTAAAATGAAAGGAAAGGTGTACAAAACTGTGGTGAGACCAGCGATGTTGTTTGGTTTAGAGACAGTGCCGCTGAGGAACAGGCAGGAGGCAGAGCTGGAAGTAGCAGAGATGAAGATGCTGAAGTTCTCTTTGGGTGTGACCAGGATGGACAGGATCAGGAATGAGCACATCAGAGGGACAGCACATGTTAGAGGTTTTGGAGATAAAGTCAGAGAGGCCAGACTGAGATAGTTCGGACATGTCCAGAGGAGGTTTATGGTTGTAGTGGAAGATGGTACATGGAACATGAAGGTAGTTGCAAGAGAAGAGGATACAGAAAACAGGGTTGGATGGAGGCAATTGATTCGCTGTGGCGACCCCTGAAGAGATAAGCTGAAAGGAAAAGAAGAGTGTGCTTATCAAGTTTTTGCTCTTAATAGCTTTATGATATGATATAGGCGTGTTTATAAGGGGGAAATAAAAATAAACACATTTCACGATTGAGAGTTGCTGCATTGCCCTGGTTTGCTGTGCATAATGTTAGTTTTTTATAACGTGATTTGTTTGTGACGTGATTGTCATTTAAGACTCCGACTTTCGAAGATGATCCATCGCAATCAAGCCCCACTTTTTCCGTACAGAGTGCATTTGATAGTGGCTATATTTTCAGACGATTTTTTTTAATGATACACAGCGACAGCTTATTGATAATCCGTCGTAATATTAACTATAGTTAATAGATAGCTTGCCCCATCAACATTTTGTCATATTCCTATTCTGCATGTCTCTCCTTTGGCCTCAGGTACATGTAGCCATGTCTGATACTCTGTATGAGAAGTTTTTGGCCCCCGAGGAGCCTTTCCCTCTCCTCTCCCAGAGAGCCAATCTCAGCGATGTGGGAACCCTTGATGTCAGTGATTTTGGCTGTCAACTCTCATCTTGTCACAGGACAGACCCCCTACGCCGCTTCCACAGTAACAGGCAAGTAGAACGTCGACTTATGTGTGAGAGGTGGACTGATATGTTGCTAAAAGGCAATGATAATCGCACTAAGTTGCAGTCTCATTTCTAAATGACAATTCAAAATGGCCAACATGTCTTCGTCGTGAGCTTTGCCAGGCCCTGCTTCACTAGCCGGTGAGACATGTTGGCTGTCAATCATCAGCTCTTGGGAAAAGCAATCACATGAATTAGTTGAAGTAGTTTTCTTTTGGCTTGTCTTCATTACGTGTATGCATTTTCTGTGGCACGGCTTGTTGGACTCTTAAGACTTTCAATCTTACGTCTAATTAATTGGAAACTAATACTTTATCCACGTGCGGCTCTCCAGGTGGCACCTGACTTCCTGTGGGACGAGTGTGGCAAGCTCTGAGTGCAGCGAGGAGCTTTTCTCCTCTGTGTCTGTGGGCGACCAAGACGACTGCTACTCCCTGCTGGATGACCAGGATTTGACATCCCTAGACCTGTTTCCAGAGGGCAGCGTGTGCAGTGATGTTTCCTCCTCCATCAGCACCTACTGGGACTGGTCTGACAGTGAGTTTGAGTGGCAGGTGGGTTATCAATTCATTTTTGATTCAACTGATTGAATTGTAGATTCACGTGAGGTAAAACTCTGTCCTCCAGTTGCCAGGAAGTGACATTAACAGCGGCAGTGACGTCCTGTCCGACATCATTCCGAGCGTCCCGAGTTCACCGTGTCTCATTCCCAAGAGGAAGCCCAAAGCTCATCCTCACCGCAACCTGGATGAGCTGCCTTGGAGCGCCATGACCAATGACGAACAAGTACTTGTACCAACACTGGCAGGGTTTGCACGTGGAGGACAACACTCAGCCAACTGCAACCTGCGTCGCTCTTTCAGGTGGAGTACATCGAGTACCTGAGTCGTAAGGTCAGCACAGAGATGGGCCTGCGAGAGCAACTGGACATCATTAAGATCATCGACCCGTGCGCTCAAATCTCTCCCACCGACAGCGAGTTCATCATCGAGCTCAACTGTCTCACCGATGAGAAGCTCAAGCAGGTGGGTCGTGTGACACAGCTCCGGTCCGTCCTGTGAAAATGTCATGTCTTCTAACGCGGCGCCATCTCAGGTACGTAACTACATCAGAGAGCACAGCCCGAGGCAGCGAGCCAGCAGCATCCGAGAGGGCTGGAAGAGGAGCAGCCACAGCAGCGCCAGCACAGGCGGGGTCAGCGGCGTCAGCAGCAGCAATGCCAGCATGGTCAGCTCGGCGAGCTCCTCGACGGGCTCCACTGCATCCAACTCTGTAGCAGGTACCAGAACCTCACCGGCCTGCAAAAATGATATCGCCGAAGTTTGTTTGTACTTCACGGGTGTGGTTTGCAACATCTCTACGGTGCCGTGTTGTAGGCGCTACCGCTTCAGCCTGCAGTGGAAGCAGCGTTGCTAACATTAGCAGAGCCCACAGTGACGGCAATCTTTCCAGCGCTGCAGAACGCATCAGAGATTCTAAAGTAAGGAATGGGTTTAATTTACCACCTGGCTGAATTCGAGTTTGCAAATTGTCCATTCTCGCCTACATTTGTACCTTATTTTGTAGAAGCGTTCCAAGCAGCGTAAGCTCCAGCAGAAAGCCCTCCGCAAGCGCCAGCTGAAGGAGCAGCGGCAGGCCCGCAAGGAGCGTCTGAGCGGCCTCTTCCTGAACGAGGAGGTGCTGTCGCTGCGAGTGACCGAGGAGGAGGACCACGGAGACGACCTGGACATACTTATGTGACACCAATGAACCAATCAGTGCTCCCTCTGAACGCCTGCTCTCGCCACTGTAGATAGCTTAGCCTTGGTTAACACCAACATTCCTCTGGTACTTGTCGACATGGTACCCTTGCCGGTGGCTACTTTGACTAAACCCAGCACTATTTAAATGCGTTTAATGATCTAGAACATCGTAGCCTTGCTAAGCTAACTGAGACAGTGCATGTCGAAGGACACATGCAGCACACACGTAGCTAAGTAGCGTGTTTCTATGTTGGAAAACCACCACTGACATGCAACACCGAGCTGCTCTGTCCTTCTATCTTGTGGTCTCATTGCACTCTCGAGGCGTTAGAGGGAGCACTGAAGCGCTGCATTTTCTCACACCACGATTCAATAATGTTCAGCTTTGTTCCTTTTATCAAATATCCATGTGTTGTAAATAAATAACTGCATATTTACTTCTTGCTTTTTAAGCTTATCGCTAGTGAGAAAGATTTGATGTGTTCTCCTTCCCTATCTGTGTGTAGTACATTAGTGACGCCAGACGCTAAGCGCTCATATGTGTTAACGCGGTTGGCTTTTTTTTTTTTCCCCCCCAGATAGTACTCCGAATGTAACTCTGTCATGCAGTTTCCGAATGAATAGAGCGTACTTATTCATGTACTGTACATAAGGGCTGTGGTTTCTGATGAACGCTAACATCCAGCCAATATATCCAGTCAAGTACCGTGCTGGCGGCATTGTAGCTACCTAAGATAAAAGGAACAGCCCGCTTGTTCTCTCCATCTCTTTGCTACGACGTGTTGAATCACTCACAGTTAAGTTCCTACTTTATAGTATAAGTTCTCCTGAATGGATTTTGTTCTAATTGCAGGAATTATCATCCAAAGCAGGTCTATATTCCATAGTGTTGAAGTAGTTTAAAACTATTTTGGGGAGGGCGAAAGATAATTTTGAAAAGAAAAGTGACAGTGATGCATTGAAATTATTTGTGTATATAAAGTTTTAATGATTATGACATTAAACAGCTTTGGAAAAATGAATGTCACATGGGAAATGATTGGCTTAATGCGGTGCTTCTCGAATGAGGGCGAGGAATGTGTAATGCCAACATGTACACATTTATTGTACTCAACATGCAGTTTGTACTAAGCTTCACGACTCTTCAGTTTGTTGCATTTTCAAAATATTATAAATAGTATTTGAGGGGTATTTATATTGAACTTAATGTAACCCAATACACATTACAATGTTTATCAAAATTTCCACGCAAATGTGCTTTGTTTTTGACTGTGTCGGCCACCGTGCGTGTCCCCCAATGCTGCTGCGGTTAGGTGAACAATGACTGCGACGCTATAAAAAGCAGTCAAAATAGCCGGGTAATTCCCGGTGAACCGGGTAATTCCACAGTGAAGCGAGTATAATGCAAAGACCCTTGAACGTTGGAAATATCAACACAACGACGACAAGCGCTAGTACGTGTGAGCCCTTTAATTATTACAGTAGTACAGTCCGGAAAGATGTATTGTTGTGACATACTTATATTGTCCATCCAAGGCCACCGTAGGTCACCCAGCAGGGGTCAACGCCAATCAGGAAGTGGTAGATTGTGTCGTCGGAGCGCGCCTCTAATCACCATAGCACGCAAGTGCCCGCTTGCCTCCCTCCCGTCCAGCAGGTGGCGGTAATGCGCCCGAAGCTGAGTTACCAACCGCTATTCAATAGAAGAAAACGTAAGCGCGGATGTCGCGTGACGTCATCGTGTTTACACCTTTCGCTAGCACGGGCAGAACAAGATAGCTGTTTGTTGACACGTATGCGACCAGATATCTAAAATATCGTTTTGTGGCACGCCGACAGCGCGTGTATGGGGGCGCACGGCCTTTTGGGCAACGAGCCCGAGTCCATCGACTACTCCGTGCACGAAGCCTGGAACGAGGCCACCAACGTTTACCTGCTGGTCATTCTGGTTAGCTTCGGCCTGCTGATGTACGCCAGAAAGTGAGAAACTCTTTCTTTCCTCATTGCCGTGTCGCTAACAGCACCCCCTTGGAAAGCCGTATGATTTGTTCCTCATCACTAGATTGCTTATAGCGCAACAAAACTCCATTAGAAAGTCATACAGTTGACGTTTACCTGGCTACAGTTGAATATATTTACCCTGCTGGTCGATAACCTGCATGTGGATACGATCTGTGCGACGTTGCCGTTTATCCGGCACGTTTAAATCGCCATCATAATTGTCGTCATTGCCGTTTTTAATCATAACACAGAAACAAGCGGAAGATCATGCGCATCTTCACCCTGCCTCCCACTGTGGAGAGCAGCCCTGAGCCGAACTTCTATGACAGCCTGCAGAAGGTCCGCCTGCGACAACAGTTGGAGATGTACTCCTTGGGTTAGTGTCGCTTGTTTGTAACGCACAGCCTCCTCTGGTGGTCGTGGTCATCCTATGTCCTCCTTTTTGGTCTTGCAGCCAGGAAGTTTGAGCAGCAGCAGGCGGACAGTGTTCAGCTCTCCATGGAATGAGGAAGGCTTCCATGCTGCAGCTCTTCTCTGTATATGGACCCCATGACACTTAATGTTGTGATGGAGACGCTTTGCAAGCTTTTCAGCAAATGCAGTGACTTGGTGAGAGGAACCGTAGCTGCCATTGAAGAACTTTTTCTTGCTGGGAGAACATCCACGGCGAAGAATACCTTTAGCGTAACTTTGTAGGTTGTTGTTTTGTTTTACATGTAAAATGTCCCGTGGTTAGTCATTTGATAAAGTTAAAAGATATCATTCTGGCATCAAAATGCAGTGCATAGTTCTTTTCTAGCAGAGGAGGAGCAAATCAGGGTTATTATAAAAAAGAACGATCCACAGACATCTGGAGTCAGTCATACTCAAAATTAAAGTGAACCATAAGCTCACAAGCTGATCCAATTTCAGTGTTGTTTTCAGTCGACATTGAAAAGTTTGAGATATTAAACTCCGCGCTGCGTTGATGACACATACCATCTGACAACCTAAATTATGTCCAACCGTTGTTTATTTGAACAGCTGCATGATAAACTACGTACATTCGTTTCCAGTTGTGAAAAGTTGCTTTGGATGAATACGCTGATTGAGGAGTAAGTGCTGAACATATACAAACTGCTCCAGGCGAGATAACAAAAACCAAATGTACAAATCAGATGAATAAGTTCAATAGCATTCCAAAAAACTTGTATAAAAATAAGATTTGAAAAGCAGTCATAAAATGGCAACTATATACACCCACATTGCAGTTATAAACACAAGTCAGCAAGGTGATGTTGCAAAGACAGACCTGCCAACCTTCTAAGACATTTGAGTATCGCTGCTAATCCAGGGCCACTGCGATTTTTAACATTTCCTTTTTTGATTTTGTAAATTGGCAAAAACATTTTGTTAACGTTTCCACCTTTGATATTTTTTGTAAAATGGCATTAAAACAGATTTAGATATAGCTAATGACAAAACTTTGTATTATAGCAACATTATTGCAGCCTTTTAATATTTTTAGTCTTTTGATCCATTTTCCCCCAATGTTTGCTTTTTTTTATTTTTATGTGATTTTTACAATGAACCATGGGCCACAAATGCCTCCTATGCCACACTTTGGACAGCCCCACTCATATAGCAACCGCATTTAGCTGGTTAGCTCCTCATTGCGAGAGAACAATGGTAATCCAAAGAGAAGGAATGTTACTGGAGCTGGACCTAATTGATGTATTACAATAGAGGATGATCACTTTTACTGCAAATGTTGAGCTGAAATTGGAAAAGACGTGCACGAATGTGGGCTGGGCTGCATGTGTATGAACGAGTTGCATACACACAGGAAATCCTCCACAAGCCGGGGTACAAGGTAACATTTTTGGAGGTGTACGTCATGCTACACAAGGTGTGTGTGTGTGTGTGTAGGGGGCGGAGCGAGCTGGTGTATAATCCAGGTTTGAGTTTGAAACTGAACCCAGCGAAAGGCAACAAAACGTGAACCTGAAGTATTCAGAGTCCAAAAGGCGTGCACATTGGCAGGTCTGCAAGGCGAGTACACTGGAAAGGCAGCGAGCGGGACAGTTGGATAATTCAGTGTGGTCTGCGAGGACACACCCTGACGTCGGCGGCAGAGAGCGAGCTGGCGTAATGGGACCTCCAGTCTCTGAGGAAGAGCTCCTGTGCTTGGCTCTGCAGCGTCTGCTGTCCTTGTTTCACCTCCGAGTCCGTCTGGTTCACCACCAAGCCCACTCCAGCCACCTCAGTGAAGTACATCTCGGACCAGTTAGACGTGCCTGTCGCACAGAACGGCTTACTTCAATCAAAGTGCAGGCAGGATGGCGTCAGAGCGGCACCAAGGACGTGACGTACCGATGTAGAGAACTCGGTCTGTCACCATATACTTGGCGTGGTTGACTCGAGCAAAAGGGATCTTCATCTGCTCGGCGGTTGAAGGCACTGTGAAGATTTTCTGCGGGGAAACAAAAGCATTTAGGGCGGATGTTGCCAAAAACAATAGGGAGCTTCTAAATGTTCTAAACGCACCACTTCAACGTCACATTTAAGTGGAGGCCTGTTGAGCAACACCAGCGACTGCAGGAATGTGAACATGGCGGCAGACGAGTTCTCCCAGCAGCTAACTAGGAGGCGCACGTTCACGCCTCGAGCGCAGGCGGCTGCGCGCACAGCGGAGTCAATGGTGGGCCAGAACCTGAGAGCGGGACGGGACACGGAGAGCTTTGAAACCGCTGGTGGAAAGACCCGTATTGTACAGTGGGTCCAACATACGATGAAATCAGCAGATGCTAGAGCGGCTCATCACCTGGGTGGTTGGGTGAACTCAGACAAAGGAAGATAGTCCATGACGGAGATGAAGATGAATTTCTCAGCATCATCAATGACGGACAGGATGGCGGTGAGATCATCAGAGCGGCCACGGGCTGAGATCTTTGGTGGGGAGCTCTGCAGCACACAAGGTTGTGTCAGGAAACGTTTGCTTCATTCGGTTACGTGTGGCAATTCCACACAGATTTGGGGCTACATTTTCAGCCTCACTCAGAAGCACACATTTGAATGAGCCGGTGTGTGAATGCAGCTTGTCGTTCCAACTTTGTCCATTAGATGGCGCCTGAACTCACAACACATGCACCTAGTCTGCCAGCAATAAGATGACGTGGCTATGATGCCATGCTAATGACATGTCATTATGTTCATTCACAATTTAAGACACCTCTAGATTGTCTTGATTGAAGCGACAAATTTAGCTACTTTTTCCAGGCATTATTGGGCACATTTGGAAACTTCAAAGCATATATCGCTCCTCCCAATGAGGAGCGAGTCCAGCAAGCACTCACAGGCGAGTCCATCTTGTTAGTGACAAAAATAAACATCCGTTTTCTGTACCGCTTATCCTCATTAGAGTTGCGGGGTATGCTGGAGCCCATCCCAGCTGACTTTGGGCAGGAGGCGGGGTACAACCCGGACTGGTCGCCAGCCAATCGCAGGGCAGACATACAAGCATTCACACCTATGGGCAATTCACCACAGATAGATCACAGTCCTGTGAGAAACACTGAATGCATGTTTGGCAAGTGCAATTTCGAGTAGTCTGCCTGTAATTGCTCCGCAGTGTGTACTGAATTTCAAATGCATATGTGCATGGCTATGTGATGCGTTTTATACAGCGATAAAGGCATTTTTTTAACCATCACTTTCAGAAGTGGTGGTTCAACTCACAGATAAGTAGACTTGGGCAGCAACTCCGTTGAACTTGACATGCAAAGGACGCTGGGAGCTGGACAGGGAGGTGAAGCGAGCAGGCCAATATGGCGGCAAGGAACCATTGAGGCTCGCGTACAGCTCAAAGATACGAGAGGCGTCTTGCGCCAGGCAGCTGCAGTCCTCCACTACCACGCCCACCTCTTTTACCTGGACAAGACAGACGCGCACGCACGCACGCGGACAAACACGTTCTGCTGTTTATTCTTATTTTGCTTTCCAGTATAGTCTGATCTTCATTCATAAGGTTCTAATGTGGGCCATCTTCCATTGGTTTTTTGTTTTTAGAATATGGGAGACCAAATGGGAGCAGGGAAACGGTTTCTTTACCTGACTTAAAGAGCGCCAGTCCATGTTGGCACTACCCAAGTACAGGTGCTTCTGATCCACCACCAACATCTTGGTGTGGACAATGCCTCCGGTTAAAGACTTCAGATCCAACTCTTTGATGTTTGCACCTGATCCAAAAAATGACATCCAAGACCAAGATCAGGTTTTAAAGATCATTTTGAGGAAGTTGGGTTTTACTTTGTATACCTGCTGCAGCAAGCTCCCCGGTGTCTAGACTCACAATCTGAGGGCTGTTAACAACCATGTGGAGCTTCACGTCTTTGGAAAGAACTTGCTTGAGCCGCTCAAAAACCTTCCTGCCCTGCAGAAATATAGGTAACTCATCAGCGGCTTGGTAGGGGTCACATGGAGGTGAGCCCCTCTTCTTGCCTGAGTGTCCAGGGGAGCAAACTCCATTTGGCTGCTGCGCAGTGACACGTAGAAAGCGGCGATGCTGACTGAGCTGTTGGCCGTGTCCAGCAGCCTAAGCCAGCTGGTCGTCGTGCTCTGCTGCGGTAGTGGGCTGGATGGGTACAGACCAACGGGGATGCTCTCCACCAGATGAACACTGAACATGGACAGTAAAGCGGTTTCAGTCACTCAACAACACAGTCCTGTTGATCATGTTTCAATGTGATGAGGTGTAAAAATGTATTCAGAGATCAAGTGTTTCATCCCTTTTACCTGCGTTCTGCCTTTAATTGTGTCAAAAATGTGATGCTGTTTAAGAGTAATACGATACATTGGAAATTAATAGTTCAATAATATATTTGTTGTTCAAAATAGGCGGAACGTTCCAAAGAATGGCAAAGGCTCAGCCAATGATTATCTTCAGGATGATTAAAAACAGTCTGGAGTTACCTGTAAGTACTGTGACAGTTAGATATTTGTGTGAAGCCTAAAAAGAAACTGAGGTAAATTTTGGGGACTGACGAGAGTGCATTTTTGCTTTTGGGTCCAAGGGCAGCGGACAGTTTGTGAAACGACCTTCAAACTCTGAATTCAAACCACAGTACACATTGAAAGCAGTGACACATGGTGTTGCAAGCAGAATTGCCGAATCCTGGAAACTAAGTTTGTACAAAATAGTTTTGAGTTTGTAAAGTCAACTGCAGACTCTGCTATTTTTATATAACACACCCCTTTCAACTAATTGCCCAATTGCACAGGCTTAAGAGCGTGCATACCATTAATGCGGGGTCTTGTTTTCCGAGAATCTACTGCACCAACTGGTAACTTATTTGCCATACAGCAATAGAAATATACTAATAAGAGTGATTCGTCTGGTTAGTCACACTGGAGTGCTATTAGTTTGAACACTACTGTAAATTGCACTTTGTTTACAAAGCACATCTCCACAGTGTGCAGTGTTCATTAACTACAAGCATCATGCGGGGGTGGATGAAAAATATACTCACAATCTCTCATATTCATAGTCGTAACCTGCGACCATGCAGCAGAGTCTGGCGCCCTGTCGATGTTCATCGATCTATACTCTAGACAGTCAATACAGTGGATCCCCACGCATTCATAAACTCACATCTCATTCACTCTACTTCAAAAGGTAGTAATACAGGTCACATGTACACAATTTCACAAGTCCACAATTTTACATGTTTATGTCTCAATGAGTCACTGATATCTGCAATTGACTGGCGACCAGTCCAGGGTGTACCCCGCCTCTCACCCAAAGTCAGCTGGGATAGACTCCAGCATAGCCCCGTGACCCTAATAAGGATAAGCGGCACAGAAGATGGATGTTGTCACTGATATTTATTTCATTACGCATTGAGATTTCACAATTTCATTTGGGGTCCTTGAATGCACCAGAGTTGTGTACTGTGACTGGCGACAGTTTTCATCTGTTCATTAGTGGTATTCTATACTTTCAATGTTAGTGGGTGCGGCATATTTAGCCCTTCAATCTGGATTTGTGCATTTAGCTTGCTAGCGTCTGTCGCTACTGAACAATGAGAATTGAAGAGAGGGGGTTCTGGAGCTAGTCTAATTTGATAATTACAAGTACAAAATTGGAGAATGTGAGCATCACGCTAGCAGGATGGTTTCGAGTTGTGGAGCTGCATGTAAAAAAACCAAAACATTTTTATGGACACATCAGGCCGCACGGTGGGCGAGTGGTAAGCATGGTGGCCACACAGTCAGGAGATCCAAAAACATGGATGTTAGGTTAATTGGCAAAATTGTCCGCAGGTAAGAATGTGAGTGTGAATGGTTGTTTGTCTGCCCTGCGACTGACTGGCAACCAGTCCAGGGTGTATTCAAAAAGTGTGGTTGGATTAGATGAAATTGCTCCCACTTGATGCAAATTCCTTACCGACAATCCCTGCTACAGGGTTCTGCCATGAAGCCCACGCCCTCCAGCCAGTGCAGCTCCAGCTGAGCAGTGAGCTGGCTGATGGACATGGGAAGCCCAAAGTGCCAAGCGTGCATACCAAGCAGCAACAGAGTAGCCGGCAGCAAGAAGCAGAGGGCGAAGCTAGGACATCCTGATGTCTAGAGAGAGAGGGGGGGTGGGGTGGGGGATTTGGAATTACAACAACTGGGAAACATGCTTGGAATGTGTCATCTTTCCAAGGCTACAGTATTGCAGGGTGTAGGTAAACATCAAGGTCTAGGTTGAGTTCATCACCACAAAGCTCACCTTTGTTGGCTTGGTGGATGAAGCTGCGAAGGGGAAGGCTGGCTCATCATCGTCTGCTTCTTCCTGTGAGACGTCATCAGCTTCTGCCCAGGTCGTTACCAGCTGCTCATTGCGGTCCTTTGCGTCTCCGGAATCACCGATCACAAATTCATCCTCGCTGTCCACATCTGATGAAGACCTAAAGTCGTTAGCCTCGCATGTGTGTGAATGTTCCCATGGTGGTTGTTCATTCACAATAGCTTCTGTGTGGCTAACATCGGGCATGCTAGCGTCCTCCGTGGACTCGGTGCTGGTCGGGGAAATATTTCCCTCCGTCCCGACATGAGACCTTTGTGGTGTATCTTCCTGAGGGTTATTTTGGGTGAGGTAGTCCACACGTGGAAGCTGACCAGGAAGGCCATCGGTCTCTCTGGTTGCGCTGCACTGGCTTTTGGGTTGCTCTTGGCAGAGGCCTTCCTCTGCCCTCAGAGCAGGCCTGGGGCTCGCTGTGAAAAGACCATACTGCACCCCCTCAGACCACATAGATGTTTTTGGTATAGTCCCCACAGATGTTTGTTCTGTGGGTGCCTCGACGGCAAGTTTGGGTATGCGGCCTGATGCCTGGGAATGCGTTTTTTCCCGAACATCAGGTAGTTTGGACTTTGATGTGTCCACAAAGATATTAGGGAGCTTCTCGGCAGGCGGAATTACTGGGAGCAGAACCTCTTTTTTGGACAGGGGCACCTCTGCGCTCATACCGCCAGGCCGCTTATGGAAAGTTGGGATGCGGGAAGCAGGCTTTGCACTTTTGCGGGTCATGTCGTCTCTCTCTTCGGGTTCTCTTTTGGAAGCCTTATCATGAACATGGAGACGGTCCAGCACAACACTGCAGTGCTTCACTTCCTGAAGAAGACAGAACACTAATGAGAAAGGCAGAACCTTGTGTGCGATCAGGCAGCAACAATACAAGCACACAAACTGATGCAAACTGACAACTTCTTTACACAGTAATCCCTCGTTTATTGTGGTTTTTAAAAAAAAAAACATTATTAGAGCCCTCTAGACATGAAATAACACCCTTATAGTCACCTTTACAAGCATATTTCTCAACATAGTGGACAAAATAAAGAGAAAATACAGCAAGACATAAATAAGACTTGTGCTCGTGCGTGTTGCTGCAAATTAAGGAAGCTGACTGGTGGGGCTGACAGGAAGTGACGTCGTGGTTGAGTTACAATTATTTTTATTTGTTAAAGCAGTCGACTCTTCAACAAAAGCCTAGTCTGGCGCTTGTGTGTTTTTCACTGAACGTAACATTACTGACACCTACTGACCAGTGTGGAGGACTACAGTGGCATGCAAACGTTTGGGCACCCCTGATCATTTTCCAAGACTTTCCTTTATAATTCATTAGTTTGTTTGGCTCAGCAGTTTCAGTTAAATACATGATACGGCAGATGAACACAGTGATATTTAGGATTTACAGAAAGTGTGCAATAATTATTCTGACAGAATAAGGCAGGTGCATAAATTTGGGTACACTTGTTTTGTTGATTTGAATACCTTTGGCACTAATTATCGGAACACAATTTGTTTGGGAAGCTCAATGACCCTTGACCTACATACACAGGCCATGCCAGTCACGAGAAAGGGTATTTCAGGTGGTCAATTACAAGTTGTTCTCCTCCAAAGTGTGGCAACATGGGAGCCTCAACACAACTGTCAAATGACCAAAAAACAAAGATTGTTCAACATCATGGTTTAGGGGAGTATACAAAAAGCTAGCTCAGAAATTCCATCTGTGGAGGAACATGGTGAGGTAATGAAACACCACAAGCACAGTTCTGTTTAGACTTGAGTGTATTAGCACGCCAGGAGTGTTGAGTAGGAAACAAAATAATCTAGCTTTTAAAATACAAACTTACGGCAAGAAATAGTGTGTCCCAGACATTCGCCATTGCTCACAAATAGAGCACAAACATCCATCTCAGTGGCTGAATTGGTCAATCAAATGACAGCAAAAAAGACAAATTGTGTTTTGTGTCTCTGAGTTAGCAGGCTGCAGTCCGATTGGTGCTTTAGTTTGCTTTGGACTGCGGGCCGTGTTTGCTGTGCTGAGTCAGTCAGTCTTCAATTATTTAGTAGAAGCAGCTCAGGTTCATGCGGCGCAGGTACACATCCTGTAGACAAATATGTTCGTGTAATAGGTAGGCAGTCATTGTCTGCAGTGTGCGCGCACACCATAATAGAGTTTGTGTGAAGATGCCGTGCGCGGACTTAAGAAACGTGCATGCAGCGTGTGCGTGTGCAGGAAGTACAGTTACCGTCTCCTCCACAGTCCCCTCCTCTTCCTCGTCAGTCTGCAGTCTCTCCATCCCTTGGCTCTGCGCGGAGTCCGAGTCCGAGTCCTCTGACTCCTAAAAAAAAAAAAAACAAACAAACACAAACACGACTCAGCGAGTAACAACAGCGCGATAAAAAAAAAAATGCATGCGGCGCGCGTGCGATGCACGCTAAAGGCCAAACGTCGAGTCATCGGTGACGTCAGAACAAAAAGACTCACCATGACGCGCTAGCTTGCGAGCTTGAATGGACTTCGAGCCAAACGCACTTTTAGTCGACAAGCCGAAGATAATGACGGTAAAGCGACGCAAGTGTTACACGTCAAGACGGCGCCTCGGTTTTGCTTTCCCGGTCAAGTCGGCTAACGATGCTAACGATGCTAGCCGACGATGCTACAGCAAGGAACTACGTGGCTCGCTCAACTTTCCTTTCCGCCGCAGAGGAAGGGGGAGGCGGAAGAGTTGGCTGATATTACTCACCGTGTGCGTGGGTCTCCGTTGCAGGCGGGGCGACCGCCTCGTCGTTGTCACAGCCTCCTCGTCGCCAGCCCCGCGGTACATTGCTTTTCTCGCCCGCAACACCATTGGCATTTCCCCCCCTTTTACCGGCGCCTTTGGGCGTGAAGGCGCTATTCACACACAATGGCTGGCCCAAAACGTTTACTCAAAACTTGTCCGTTTCATCAAAACGCACGCCCGGCGAGCGACAGTTGTCCCGTCGCTCAATTGTGGACGCGTCTGCCTTCATTAGGGGCGCGAACAACACGCTTAAAGAAACCGCGAATCCCCAACCTCCGCTGATTGGTGGTTGAAATCAAACAGCCGAGGCTCCGCCTATCAGACGTGACGCGTGTGACGTAACGCGGAAACGGGGACGTTGACGTTGTCTGACTGCGGACCTCCGAGGGTCCCCGGGAATAAGGTACGCACGCGACGGAGCGATTGTGTGAAATGGTTGCCATTGACGTTTTGTTTTGGCTTGGGGCGGCGTCCGTGACGGTTGGCCTGGCCCCCTCGAAAGCTAGCTGGCTCACGAAGCAAACAAGCCGTTGACGACGTCCTTCCGTCGCGGAAAGTGTCTAAAGGGCGCTCCAAAGTGCAACGCTCAAGTCAGGAACGGCCATCGTACGGCCGCATGCTAGTTAACGCCATCACGGCCGAGTAGGAGTTAACGCCATCACGGCCGAGTAGGAGTTAACGCCATCACGGCCGAGTAGGAGTTAACGCCATCACGGCCGAGTAGGAGTTAACGCCATCACGGCCAAGTAGGAGTTAACGCCATCACGGCCAAGTAGGAGTTAACGCCATCACGGCCAAGTAGGAGTTAACGCCATCACGGCCGAGTAGGAGTTGCTCCAAATGTCACACTTACAAGCTGCAGTTGACATTTGCCACTAATTATATGTCTCCTTTACAAAGCCGCGAAATGTAATTGCTCCCTGTAATTGTTGCTAAAAGGCGGATGACTAGCACAGTAAAGTAATTAATAATAACAAGAGTTAATTGACGCTAATTGCACGCCATGATTTCCCCACAGACTCACACAGGCTTGTGTGGCCATGATGGAAGTTTAACCTTCTAAAGACGGCGATGGAAGCTCCAGTCACAGCCGCCCCGCCACCTCCCAACTCCTCCACCCCGCCGGCCCCTCTTCCCTTGCATCCGGCTCTGGCCCCGTCAGTCCAGCTGGGCTTCACCGTCCTGTACACGACCCTGTACGCGGTACTCTTCCTGGTGGTGTACGCCCAGCTCTGGCTTCTCTTCCTCTACCGACACAAACGATGGAGCTATCAGAGCATCTTTCTCTTCCTCTGCCTGCTGTGGGCCTCACTTCGCACCACCTTGTTTTCGTTCTACTTCCGCAACGCGCTGGGGGCCAACCACCTCCCCGTGGCCGTCTACTGGCTGCTCTACTGCTTCCCCGTCTGTCTGCAGTTCTTCACGCTCAGTCTTATCAACCTGTATTTCACTCAGGTGAGGCCGGCGGGATTTCCATGACAAGCGGCGTAGGACAGGGTGTGTCTGACATGAGTGTTGTGTTCGGTGCCACAGGTGCTACTCAAAGCGAGAGAAACTTACAGCGCCGAGGTGGACAGACGACTGTGAGTAAACATCTCAGCCATGTTTTTTTCTGAGTAGTGCAAACAAAAACACCCCAAAACATTCAACCCATCATGTAGTCTACCTGCTCGCCCCACCCTGTAGGTAACCCGTCCATGCATTTTCAATGCCGCTCATCTTTACTAGGTTTGCGGGAGGGTTATGCTGGAGCCTATCCCAGCTGACTTTGAGAGAGAGAGGCAGGGGTACACCTTCAACTGGTCGCCAGCCAATCACAGCCCTTTACGTAGCATTAGGTTGTAATAAGACTGCAATACATTTTTAAAAGTCACGTTGGCTTTTTAAAGACAATCAGTCGTTGATTTGCTGCATCCTCACTAATATAAAACTTTCTTAAAACGCAGTGGAAAGGTCTCAACGTGTTGTAGAATTGGTAACAGAATCATTTTAGTTTTTTGGAAAAGTAGTGTTGTCACAATGGGACAAAGGTCCTTTCTTTCTTTCATCTCTTTTTTCTGCAAAAACAAATGTCATAACTGAGCAGCAAAATGCAGCTGTTGCATTTTTGATTTATTTAAGATTGAAGGGATGTCTCGATGCACATTTTTTGGCTTTGTTACCAATGCTTTTTCAAAAAAACATTTTTAAAAGGCTATTGTGACAAACATGAATTTGTGGATTTGAATGTGGCTATGACAATAGCTCTTCAAAACATTCAAAATAACGCAACCAAAGTATTTCTCAATTTATATATTTTGCAATTTATATATTGTGCATGACTAACAATATTGTTTGGCTTTTGTGACCTACCTTTGTGAGTCCTTAATCCAAGAAAAAAGCCAATAAAAGATAAGATAGCGCCATCATACCACTTAGTTTAAGTTACCACAGAAAAGTACAAGTTATTTACAAGTGAAAGCAAAAAAAGATTCAATAATATGGGGGGTCTACTGTATTCTAATTAGGTTTGCCATACATATGTCATATATAATATATACAGTATATATGTATAGGTCAGTTCATGTCCCATGAGTGACATGGGACATGTATGGTAACTCGAGACAACCCTAGTTACCATATGTGTGTGTGTATATTATATTATATATATATATATATTATATTTATATATATATAATATATAGACAACCGTAGTTACCATACATGTACCATGTGACTCATTGTTGTTTTCCAGCCGTGTGGCCCGCTGCACATACGGGGCTCTGAGCGCAATCTTCTTCTGCGTCAACGTGACTTGCGCCACTCTCGGGGACCGCGGTGACGGCACGGGTCCAGGGGAGAGAACTTGGAATTTGGTCCTGGTCCGGGTTCTGGTCAACGATTTGCTCTTCATCCTGGACGCGGTGTTGCTGGCCGCGGTGCTGTTGCTGCTGACGCGCCACTCTCACTCCACTGGCCCGTACCTGAGCAGCAAGGTGAGAAAGGATGAAATATCCTGTATGGTGGAAGGATGGCTGGATCTTCTTGTTCGGGCGTGTGCAGGGGACCAGCGTGTGGCGCACGGCGGCACTCGGGACGGCGGTGATCTTGTTGTTTGTCAGCAGAGCTTGCTACAACCTCAGCGTTCTTGTCCTGTCCCAGAACCACCATGTTGAGTCTTTTGACTTTGACTGGTACAACGTCTCTGACCAGGTAGTGAACTATGCATCATTCTGTTGTAAAGCATGTTTCCTGAAACTTAACATTGCTGCCAGGCGGACCTGCGTAACGCGCTAGGTGACAGAGGCTACCTGGTGTTTGGCGCCATCCTCTTCATCTGGGAGCTGCTGCCAACTAGTCTGCTCATCCTCATCTTCAGAGTTCGCAAACCTACACAGGAGGTACAGTGTCTAATTTGCATTATTATTTGCATTATTCTGCAATTGGCTGGCGACCAGTCCAGGGTGTACCCCGCCTCCCGCCTGAAGTCAGCTGGGATAGGCTCCAGCATACTCGTGAGCCTAATGAGGATAAGCGGTATAGAAAATGGATGAATGGATTTTCATTATTGGCCATTGTGTCAGACGTACAAGTGTAAAAAGAACCTAGCTGCTGTGCAAGTAGATCATAAATACAATAGTCATGTTCATTCATCTTTGTGGTATTAAATGTTACGATGCGGTCCTAGCAGGTCAGCGGTCTGACCATCAACAACAGAGTCCTACCCCGCCCTTATTTCTTTGATGACCCTCAAGGCGGCGACGATGAGGAGGAGTCTGTTCCTTGGACTCGCAGCTGCCAGCCACACTCCAGGTCAGGTGGCGATCACTTGTTCATGTCCTGCTTCCATTTTTCATATTCTTCTCTTTCACAGTTGGTTTGGATCAGAGACCACCCCGCTCCTGTTTGCCAACAAGCCTGCAGACCAGCACCACCAGCACCACTCCTTCTATTCCACCCCCCAAAACTAACACACCCCGCTCAAGGTCATGGTGGCCTTTGGTCAAAGACAAGCAGCTTTGCAGCCAGTACAACCTGTGTGTGTGTGTGTGTGTGTGTGTGTGCGTGTGTGCGTGTGTGTGTGCGTGCGTGTTTTTTGTACTGAAAATCTCAGGAAATTGTCCAGAAGCAGCGAACATGCACCTTTTTTTTAAAGCAAAATCCCTTTTGTTATCATTCCATTGTCTCATTCTTTTAAACATTGCTCTGTGAGTTTTACTCTATTCCTTTATAATTGTTCTGAATTATGACCAACATTTAACTTATTAATTTTATTAACAGCTTGACAGGTAATAGTAACAAGGGAGTCCCCATGTGGATTTGTGTAAACCAGCAAATAAAGCTTGTCCAAACTGTTGCTATGGAGCGTTGGTGTGTCAACTTTGTACTGCACAGTAACCTTATCTATAATACCATAACATCACCAAGTGTTTGGAACGAGAGAACCTTACAACTGTTACAATCAACAGTGAAATGTGGCGCAGATATATCGTCCCGCAGTCCCGATTGCTCATTTTCAGGCAAACACTGCGCCCTAGCGTTGTGGTTATGTATTGCAAGTCACAAGCCCATTATGAAAACATCTCAACGGGACGCGCCACTGCAAATTATTCTAAAAGTGAACCTCGGCAGCTATTTCAAAAGATTTGCCCAGCACAGCTCATCAGTCACAGTTTATTCTTCCTGTACAATTCACCCTATTAAAACTCTTTACAGTATGTACATCAAATCTGTCACAGCACTTGTGAAGTTGGAAAAAACATGATGCAGAAGTTCAAAGAAAAGTTCCAACCCTCTCATTTGTGTAGAAAGATGACCGTGCAGTGTAACAAGCCTACTCAGCTAGATGATTAGAAAAGATATCCATCTTCTATGCCAAGTCCATCAAAAGTGCCTGCAGTCTTCTCGTTCCACTATTTATTGCATGACCAAACAGCAGCCAGAAGAAAACAAACATGCTATGAATCAGTCACACAAGTGAAAAATCCCGACAGCCTGATGTGATCTCAAAGCGGATCCTGTGGAAGGCGAGAGAGAGAGACAAGGGGCGTAAAAAGCATCACCTACAAATCGTCTGTGTTCAAAGCTCCTTTCTGTTGGTCCGTTTTTCTCCATCTGTTCAATTGTCTGGAGGAGCAGGCGGCGCCGTTTCCAGCTTCCGAAGCCGCCGGCGCCTTAACTCAGCGGCATTGGGTTCGCCATCTTCATCTCCTGATCCTTCATCGGTTTTATTGGCGGTCTCGCCATCTGCCGAGTCTTCCGTTTGGGCTGTGCTCACTGAGGCAGCAAGAATGAAATATTACAACGTGAACATTGAACTTCATGTGCTCATAGCGTGGATGCGCTTACAGTTTAGGGAGGAGTTCTCTTGGCTGGGGGCATCGATGCTAGTACCAGCAGTGGGGAATGTTGCGGGACTGCTATCTGCCCTTGGAGGACTTCAAAG
Source organism: Oostethus manadensis (assembly GCA_024372805.1). NCBI lineage: Eukaryota > Metazoa > Chordata > Actinopteri > Syngnathiformes > Syngnathidae > Oostethus > Oostethus manadensis. Next base: position 4,155,215 of record QODF01000020.1, read on the forward strand.
AAAATCAAATTCCTTTGCATCAACACAAGCTCCTATTGGCTTTCTGAGTTAACTTTCCCAACAAAATTGTTTAACGTAAATATATTTAGAGAGAAATTGCTGTTTGGACCTGACTGTTTTCCAAACTGTAAGCATACAAAACAAGATAAGCGATAATGATTGTGAGCAGGTCTGCTTACGTGAGTGTGGCGACGGTGCTGAGGTAATGGTGGATGTTAAGCATGGCAGCGTCCAGCAGGGTGTGGATGTTTTGGAGACACTGCAGTCTGGCCTCTAAGCCCCGTCGACCCTCAGCCTCAAGCTCCCTCAGCTCCTCCTCTGACAGGCGTGATAGAGACGGAGGAGGAGGTGGCATCGACGACACTGAAAGCCAAGGGAGGTGCTAACATTTAACCGTGTCTCTTCAAAATAAAAGCACACATTCCTTTCATAAGGTCCAAATGTGCCAAGTGGAGTTGCAAAGCGAAATAGATACAGAATGTTTGTGATCCGGTTAAAGCTTACTAAAAGGTGGTGGTGGTGGCGGCATGGGCAGCCAGGGTGCACTGGGGAAGGGAGGAGGAATGGAGAAGGGGAATCCTGGCATTGGAGAGCCTGGGGGAGCTGCAGCTGCTGAGGCTGGATCTGCACTGGATGAAGTGGGCTGGCTGGTACCTGATGGAAGCAAGCATACTAGCTGAGCACACGCCACACCCCTTTAAAGTCATGTAACGTACCAGCTGCCTGTGTCGCCTCGGTGCTATTCTGTGGAGCATCTGCAGCACCAGGCGCTGCTGGCGGAGGCACTGGAGGGAAAGGACCCCAGAAGGGGAAGAGGCCAGGGGGGAAGCCAGGCAAAACGCCAGGAGCGACTGGAAAGGAAAAAACACACAGATGTGTAACAACCCTGTGTAGTTGTAGTCTTCCAAGCCATTACCTCCACATAGGTAAATTAGGCAAGACTGGCATTTTGGGGGACTTGAACAAGTCAAATTTTTCTTTTCTCAGCAACAATATAAAGTGCGATTCTTCACATTCTTCATCTTAATACTGTCTTGCACAGGTGATGCTATTTTCATAGCTCACTTGGCTGTTGCCAACCTGCAATGGGCAACTGAGTCACAAATAAAGAACAGTTTATATAGCCAGAGGCACCTATCTAGGAGGCCATAAAGAACAGCTGTAGACAAATAAGGATCAGAAAGTGAAGTGATGTTGGATGATTGACTGCTCTCACCATTGGCTGGTGGGGCAGCATTATGGGCGGGGGCAACCGGAGCAGGGGGCGGAGCCTGTGCAGGGGTAGCATTCTGATTGTTATTCGATGCCCGCAGGACGTCCATGCGACAAGTGGGGCAGGTCTGCTGCCTCTGGAACCAGGAACGCAAGCAGCTGTGGGTGTCAGAGGGAAAGAGAAAGTGAAAGAGAGAGGCTTTGTTTATTAGGATTTTATCCATGGATGACATTTTGGTGGCGGTAAGGGGAACTTTTAGAGAATGGAAAAAATCAGCATCTATAACGCTGAAGATGTATACGAGTCATAACAATTCATGATAATCGCCGCCTTGTACAATAAAATGACTCGCAATGTTAGGAAAGTGGCACTGATGCTTTCTTCAGGTTCTTTCCAATAACAACCTACCTGGAGTGGAAGATGTGATTACAAGGTAGTTTCTTAGCACCAGTCACCATTTCCTCCCGACAAATGATGCAAACGTTGTCAGAGGCCTGTAGGTCTTCGGGTGTAGCATCAGGGTAGCTGATGACCAAACAGAAAAGATTTATCCTGCTTGACGAATCCACTTTTGCTGTATCTAGACATGCGTTGGGGCTGCTGGGTTGAAAAATATCTAAACACATGAGGTTTGGAGTTGGGACGTGACACAAGTCACAACACATGGGGGCACATGTGAGTGCTCTTTAACCTCCATGAGAAGGCATAAAAGGGTAGATTCCCAACCAGCTGTACGAGTACCCCTAGTGGTGTGTGAGCTAATTGCATGGGTACGTGGAAACATTACTCAGTAATTTCATATTAAGCCAGACCAAAAAACAGAATGCGTGTGCTCTCAGAGAGACAACAACCTGTGGGACAGCTGCACCAAAATCTTAACAGTTGTCTTTTGGACAGTATTCAACATGTATGAGTGAGGGAGCACTCATGGTGGAGAAGGCATTTAACCGTGTTCCTCTGTAAATACTGTGGGGAGTGCTCCGGGAATATGGGGTATCGGACCACCTAATCCAGGCGGTTCGTTCCCTGTATGACCGGTGTCAGAGTTTGGTTTGCATTGCCGGCAATAAGTCGGACCCGTTTCCACTGACGGTTGGAATCCGCCAGGGCTGCTCTTTGTCACCGATTCTGTTCACTACTTTCATGGACAGAATTTCTAGGCGCAGCCACGGCGTTGAGGGGTTTCAGTTTGGTGGCCGCAGTATTCGGTCTCTGCTTTTTGCAGACGACGTGGTCTTGCTTGCTTTATCGAGCAGTGACCTTCATCTCTCACTGGATCGGTTCGCAGCTGAGCGTGAAGCGGCTGGGATGAGAATCAGCACCTCCAAATCTGAGTCCATGGTTCTCGCCCGGAAAAGGGTGGAGTGCCATCTCCGGGTCGGTGATGAGGTCCTGCCTCAAGTGGAGGAGTTTAAATACCTTGAGGTCTTGTTCACGAGTGAGGGAAGGATGGAACCCGAGATGGACAGGCGGATTGGTGCAGCGTCTGCAGTGATGCGGACTCTGCACCGATCTGTCGTGGTGAAGAGATAGCAGATCCAAAAGGAAAAGCTCTCAATTTACCGGTCGATCTACGTTCCCACCCTCACCTATGGTCATGAGCTTTGGGTAGTGGCCGAAAGGACACGATCGCGGGTACAAGCGGCCGAAATGAGTTTTCTCCGCAGGGTGGCTGGGCTCTCCCTTAGAGATAGGGTAAGAAGCACTGTCACCCGGGAGAGACTCGGAGTAGAACCGCGGCTCCTCCGCATTGAGAGGAGCCAGATGAGGTGGCTCGGGCATCTCGTTAGGATGCCTCCCGGGCGCCTCCCTGGGGATGTGTTCAGGGCACATCCAACCAGTAGGAGGCCTCGGGGAAGACCCAGAACACGCTGGAGAGACTATGTCTTTCAGCTGGCATGGGAACGCCTCGGCATCCGCTGGGCTTCTCTGCTTAGGCTGCTGCCCCCGCGACATGACCTCGGATAAGGGGAAGAAAATGGATGGATGGATGGATGGATGGATAGTATGTTCACTTTGTTGGACAAACCTCAAGACTTAAAACTTCAACTCTTAAGAACACAGACTTCTCATGTTTTCCCTGCATGAGAAAAAAAACACAGCAAAAATAAACTTGAGAAGCGGCTTGCATTACTCACAGCGTATTCATGTTGCGGATGGCTCTCCGAGACATGATAGCGTCGGTTACAGCTTTCTTAAAATGCCTGAAGAAGGGAGAAGGCACACACCATTCAAAGCATAACCAGTATGACAGCAATGGAACTGAAACGCACTATACAAGCATCCCTCGCCACTTCATGCTTCTAATTTTGCAGCTTCGCTCTCACGGTTTGACTAATGTATTAAACGGCTTATTTTCTCTTATGTCTACTAAACTGGGTAACGCAAGTGTAAAGGTGACTATAGGGGTGTTATTTCATGTCTAGAGGGCTATAATGTTAAAAACCACATTTAAGAAGGTTCTAAAAGAGTTTTCTGTACTCTAATTACAAAAATACTCCAATTGTAAATAAGGAATCCTACTATGTGGAAATTAATTTATCACAGTCAGGTCTGGAACCAACTAACCACGGTAAACGAGGGATCACTGTAATAAATGCCTTTTGAGTGTTCTGGTTAGCTAAACAAGATGCTAGGCAGTCCCAACCATTGGAAATGACTTACTATAGAGAGATTTATAGTGTCATAACGGTCCAATATGTGTGTGACACCTCACCTTATAGCCAGATACATGGGTCGAATGGCAAAAAGGGGGAAGGTGTGAACTTTTATCATAATTGTCATAAAGGCAATGTACAGGAGCACTTTGATGAAACCTGAAAACATACAACATTATACACTCATTATTACAATGCGGACAGCAACTTTGAAAGACACAAATGATACCTGTAAAAAGCTCGGTATAGAGCATATAGACTGCCTTGTTGTCCCAGGGATTTTCAGTCTGCTTATCAACGGTGTGCAGGACATACTTAATAAACGTTGTCAACACCATGGTCAACAGGATGGCATACTGCAGTGCACAAAATATCAATATTACACAGGATATGACACTTAATGCAGCTGTGTTCCAATGTTAGAAACCTCAAAGCCAAAAACAAGCTGGACTGAGGCGCCACGGGTGATAATGCTTTGACAGGCGTGGTTCACAAACAGGAAGTCCAAGACTGCCAGCAGCCCAATCAGTGCTGGAGAACACAAAACACTAGAATTACACCGTATAAAGCATACAGAGTGTAGGTGAGGAGCACAAGGTATGAGTTCTGATGCTGCGACGGCAACGTTGACCTGAGTATCAGTGTCAGTCAAAATATATGCCTAAATTATACCCAAGTCCCTCACACTGCACACAGTACATTTTAAATGCTGTAATAAAAGGATGAATTAACAGAGTCTTGGAATGTCCTGTAGTGCATTATGCTGAGTAGACACGTCAATTTGCCTGAAGTTTCATTTCAGGTTAGATTTAGCGAGACAAAGTGAAAAAGGACCAAATAAGATAGCTAATGTGTGTACTTACATAACACTCTAAAGTGAAAAACCCAGGATATGTTTGGACTTCGTTCCATCTGAAAAAGATTGAGCATGCAGATATAAAAAAAACACTGACACAATTTACGAAACATGGAGGTGACTAAGACTAAAGGCCTGAGCTAGTGAAGGTCGAGCGTGTATAATTGGACGTGCAAACTTGATAGCGTATCTACCAACGCCGAGGTCTGCATCTGTCAAAAGCGCAGGACATCACTGTCACAGTAGTCAATTTCTACGTTTGCCTGCAAATTGCATGCAGATTATCACGAGGCTACATATAATGGGAAGAGTAATCCCTTTGCACCCACAATGTGATTTATCGAAACTGAAACCTGTTTGTGGTTGTCATTTGTGTATCTTTACTTTGGCAAACAGGTGCAAACTTGCACAGCCTTACACACGGCTGGTCATTTGTGACGAGGAGGCAGGTCCACCGACAGACGCCACAGAGAAAGCTTGTCTACATATTTACAGTGTGAGAAATAAAAACAGTAGAGATAAATTATCTATAAGTTTGAGCTACTGAAGGGTTGATTTGGAAGCAGACACTAAAAGGAGCCATATGGAAAGTCCATTATGTAGATAACGGTACATTTTCCAAATGTTCACATGGATATCCTAATAATTTGTACATTTCACGCTTTAATGGGTTGTTGTATAAAACATGCATATTCACAATACATCTTATAGTGTAAATGTTGCATATGAAATGACAAAATAGACTAATATAGCAGTATTGTGCTGATACAATGCCTCTCCTGGAGTTTCCAAGAGTGTGTATTTGCATCCTCCATAGGCCTCAAAGCTTATTTTTCCTTTACGACATGTCTGCTCTCCCAAATTCTCCTTGGTGACAGTTGCCACCTCACGGAAAACTGTCATTTAAATACGATCTGAGCCACTATTGCAACTTTTCAATACTGTAAAAAAACATGTAATCTTAGTAAATGCATGTGCAATTTTTTGTTTACTTGCACAATTTAGCTCTTGTTATTCAGAATTCTAGTATATCAGGTATTCAATGTGTAATGAAAAATACTTTCTTTTTTTTTTTTTTTTTACCAATACAATAGTTAAAATTAGACATTTCCATACACTATGTAAAAATTGAAACTTTTTTCTCAGTGAAATTAAATAAAACTAAACTTTTCCTGTTTACGAGAGAAAATACTTTTTTTTATAAACCTCCTTTGGTGGGGATGGAGATTTTTTAATGGATCGGAGTGGGACAAATATGTGTTTCAAGGTCAGGGTAGAATTGTGCTTCAACTCTAGCCACAAAACACACATTTTCTATTCACTCTGGTTCAACAAATCTCCACCAACACCAGTGGAGTTTCAACCCTACTACCTGTGGACATGGCCTCAGAGGCGCCTTAAACACTTGCAGTTCATTAAAAGGGGCCTCCCCTGACCTTAAATGAGGAAATGCATAAATCACAATCAGATCTTCCATCACTTACAAAGTCCACCCGGTCCTCGGCCAACCAGTGGAAGCACTTAAGGAAGAACAGAAGTGTGAAGAGGGCAACAAAGCGAGGGGAGAAGTCATCCCGGAATACGGTGAAAGCCAGACAAGTCTCCGTCACGGCATACCAAGAACGCTCAATGAGATGCTGACAGGAAAGAAACAGGAATGTGTCTTAGGTAAACAACAAATGGCATGTTATTAAAGTACTTAGTAATTATTAAAGCACCTCCATCTCTGCAGGCCTCAGCTGTCCAAAAAACACCTTCCGCATGAACTTTCCCAAAAGAAACACCAAAACAAACGCTTGTATGTACAACACCTACAAGGAGACACAAAGTGAAGTGTCAGTGAAATGACAAAGCACAAGCGGCTGTCGGGTGTGGCGCTGGCTCGATTTGCTCCCAGTCTCACCGCCATGCTGGGGCTGCTCTTGGTGAGGTAGACCACAGTCGGGTAGAACTGGTGTTTGTGGAGGTAGGCGTGAGCCACCACAGCAGCAGTCAAGGCCAGACTGGTGACCGTCACCAATAAAGCGCGCACCATCTTGGACTGCTGCTTCTGTAAAAGAGGAAACGGGAGGCGTCAGGTGGGCAGTCGAGCAGAGCAGCAAGCAATCAAAGTCAAGTTTTGGGTTTTTTTTTTTTATCTCAAACTAACTGACATATTTGGCTACTTTGCATGCCTTGAGACACACATTTTTTGCCTTGGGCTCCAGAAAAGTGAAAGAAACTGATGTACGCAAACCGGGTAACTTTTAGAACATTGTACAAATCAATTCGTGCTAACCCACTTAGGTGGACTGCGTGACATCATTTGACAAAAAACGGCTCCTTAAGCCCTCCGTTAAAGATTCCCATCGAACCGAGTCCAAGACCCTGTGGAAGCTTATGACAGGGACATCAGTGAATAGTCTGAAAACTCCAGCCAAGCGCGGAAAAGGCGGACGTCTGCGCGATTGTTAGCTTAGCGACCGTTAGCTAGCTTAGCCGGTAGCGTAACAACTGTCAGATCTTGTGGACTCACCAACCCGATGTGTACGGAAGACTTGCTTGTGAAGCGTTTCCTCGTTATCTAAGATATATATATCTCCCCGCCCGTCACTCCATTTCGAGGCTTTGCAGCTGCCTTTGTGGGATATTTCGTATTCTCGCCCCTGCTCGCCAGACTACGTGTATTTCGTTGGCTTGCTGTCTGTCTGTTCAGCCACGTCACATCCGGTTTTTACGGTAAACTGACGCAACCACATTTTCATTTCTCAAATCAAGCAGACTGGCGATTCAATAGTTCCCCTCTGTGCGCCAACGTAAAAAGCACGACTTATACTCGGTACGAATGTTTGTGCCACAGTTCTGTCGCTGTATAATGATTGCAAGTCGTCAGTGACTTTGTAGGAGAATTACGGCGCAAATCAACGTGGACCAATAGGAAGTTGTCTGCCGGCCTGAATGCGTGACGTAAGAGCTATCGGCGTCGTTGTCTTTTTGGATCAACGTTATCAAATCAACGTTTACTGCTCTAGTTAGCGCAAATGTGGAGTTGGCAACTATTTTTACGTGTAGCGGGGAAATACTTTAAACTAGCAGAGCCTCAGTGATAGAAGAGGGACTTCCTCATTACCTGGCGAGTGGTGAAAGCCCTTTTCTACCTATTTTGGACCTAGTGTAGTCATGTAGCAAACTTATAAACAACTCATAACGATGTTATTCAAATTGTCTAGGTTTGCCATTATGGAAGCTCAAAAAAATGAAATCCAGAATTTCCAAACAAAAAATCCAGAAAAGGTTAATATTTACCCCAAGCTATAAGAAATGCAGTCTGGTGGATAGCCTTGAAAAATTAAAAAAAATATCAAAAATTCCCCCGACATCGCTTGTGTTGAATCTTGTAAATCACTGGTCCCTCGGATTGCAATAGGCGTGAAGCTACTTGATTAGCAGAAAAAAAAAGGAAGTACAGTAGTCCCTCGTCTATCGCGAGTGTTGGGTCCCAGACACCACCGCAACAGGTGAAAAACGAAGTAGAGTATATGAATCTACGGGATATTTTTTTCATAATTTTTCCTATTCTATTTTTATCTTTATAAATTACAATCTTTATGTAAGCTTTAGTGAACCCTACCAACAATTATAAACCCTTATAAAAACCCTTTACACAGTCTTAAACAATTTTTTAAACTTGTTCTGGGTTCATGCTTAGCACATACCAAATAAACTAACACTTATACTCAATGTGGGACAAAACAACATGTTTTAATAATGATAACAATTATACTTCTTGTCGACCTTAACACAAAGCTGGGATGCGTTTCTGAGTCCCCCGAACCGCTCTCGGTTCCCGTCATGTCTGATCTGTCCACGGGTTGTCAGCAGGAGTGGCTTCAAACTGGGCCTGTCAAAGGTAATGTAATAATAATGAGTAAACGGAAATTGTTGAGCTGTTTTCAAGAACTGAATTGGACTAAACCAAAAATTGCATAAAGTAAACATCTTATCCAGTCTCCTGTTGAAAGCTGTATTGCAAACTTTAAAATGATCTTTCAAAAGTGCACTTATTCTAGATCAAAATGTATTTCTGTGATTAATTGTGATAATGAGTTAACTATGGGCAAAAAATGCAATTAAATATTTTAATCAACTGACAGCCCTACTTGAAACCAAATGGTTGTCTATTCCTCACATGTCAAACTACACAAGTCATGAAGTAGAAGTCAGAAGAACACTTGGAAGTGCAAACATGTCCCTCACCATGTCTGTTCTTGTAACACTTGACGATGATGATGGCCCCCAAGACGACAACCACAGTGAGGGCCACCAGCGTTGCTCAAGTTGTCTGTTTGGCGCCAAAGAGCATGAAGAGGAAACCTTCATGAGTACTTTGCAGGCATTCTTCTAAAGGTTAAGCATGGTTATTATGACATGGAGCAATCACGGTGAAAGTTGTGCTTGTTCTAAGGGTACAACAACTCAACTAAACTTCTTTCTTGCCTCCATCACTGGCATTGCTCAGGATGCTTCCTCTCTCCAGCGTGGTCACGCCAGACAGCAGTAACGCACATGCGCACTTGCCCTCCACATCCGACATCAGCTTCCTCCATCTTCTGGTAGGTTCTATCGTGGAGCTCCCGGCCGTCTTTCCTCCAAAACAAGGCAGCTATGTTGAGGTAGAAACCTGTCGCATGGCAGCTGACCGGAGGAGAGACAGTGGCAAGCCTACAACCTACATCATGAATACCGTTATTTCTTCATATGCAACTCTACCCTCCATTCCTAGTGGTTTTCACCGAAGACAAAGTGGCCGGGCATCGATAAAGTCTCCAGATCAGTTCAGAACAACGGGAAGAAAAACTTGGAAAATGCCCGGGTGGAGGTTTATACTTCAAGGTCGCTGATTCACTCATTTCACTGTCAATCAAAAAGGCTTCAGACAGATCATCCAATCATCATACAGAAGCCGAGCGTCCGGGCCAGCCCACTGCCCGTAAACTCTCAAAGAAGCTCACCAGCATTTATCCTATCCAATGGTGGTCCAGTTTTGAGCGGAGTAACAACCCACTCTACGCTTCCCCATCAAAGTCAGTAGACGCTCAGCATCCGACTGGGCTCAGCCGATGAATGAGAAGGATGTGGTGTCGGTTGCCTGTGATTAGTAGATGGTTCGGAACAAAAGATGAGAGCATATTTAGTCGGTGAAATGTACACACAGCAGTACTCATTGCACCACGTTTTTGTGGACAATTCAGAGGAACTCCGGATGCACTGCACTGTACTGTATGTTCAATAATCTTGTACAAAGACTATTTCAGGCAATTCTGACGTTAATTGTTTCTTAATGTGAACATAAAAACCCTGAAGTACAAACCGTGTTCAGAAAATTCACCTTTACAGTCCTATTACCCAATATAATAGACATAATAATAGAAAATAATCAATTTAAGACATAAATAAGACTCATGCTCATGTGTGTTGATGTAAATATGCTCCCGGGAGAACTGAGTGGCAGGAAGTAACATCGGGTGGTTCAGATCTACATTTTTGCTTGCCTCGTGTTTCAGCAATCAAATCTGGTGCTTGTGTGTCTCAGCAAACATTACAGGAAGATTACTGATATCTAGTGGATAGTGTAAATACTACATATCATTAGCCTTTTATGTCCTCTGAAAGACTGAAGTTTTTGTTTTAGTTCGTTTAAACATTTTTATGCTTGAAAATGTTTCACTTGGGCAAAAAATATGTACACTTTGCTTAGTATGCTTTTCCCCCACTTTAATAGTCCGCATTTAACCGTGTAGCAGCACTTCTTCTTTTCCTTTCGCTTATCCCGTTAGGAGTCACCACAGCGAATCAATTGCCTCCATCTAACTCTGTCTTCTGTATCCTCTTCTCTTGCACCAACTACCTTCATGTCCTCTTTCACTACATCCATAAACCTCCTCTTTGCTCTTCCTCTAGGCCTCCTGCCTGGCAATTCAAAACTCAGCATCCTTCTACCAATATATTC
>QODF01000020.1:4166576-4231999 GCA_024372805.1 Oostethus manadensis
AGTCCCACCTTCACTCGGAACTCCTCTGTCACACCTGCAGCACACCTCACTACTGTCTTACAGTCCTCGTACATGTCCTGCACCGCTCTAACATACTTCTCTGCCACTCCAGACTTCCTCATACAATACCACAGTTCCTCTTTGGGCACCCTGTCATAAGCTTTCTCCAGATTTACAAAACCACAATGCAGCTCCCTCTGACCTTCCCTGTACTTCTCAATCAACATCCTCAAAGCAAATACTGCATCTGTTGTACTCTTTTTTGGCATAAAACAGCAGCACGATAAACTGTATTATTATATATGAGAGAAGCTGTGAAATTTGAACCGCATTGTGTGAAACCAACAAAGTGTACTTTGTTCATTGAAAATGATGAGGTTGGGTAATAATGTGGACAGATTTCAGTGCAAGCTGTATTTGTTATGAAGCATTTAACGTTATTCAGTAATGAAGTTTCGATGTCTGTATTACATTAAATGATAAGTGGAATTATATTAAAATATAATTTAACAAGAATAAGAAAACTTAAAATAGCAAAATGGAAAAAAACAGCAGCAACAAATATGAGAAAAAGGTATAATATTAAGAATAATGTAAAAATGATTAAAAAAAATACATTTTAGTCATAAAGTTGAAATATAACTTTTAAAAAATTATAGATATTTTTTGTCATCAAAACATATAATAAAGTTGTAATTTTTTCATTTTTAAGGTTGCAGATGTTATGTAATGTGTGTAGAATAACATTAAAATATTACAGGAATAAAGTCAAAATATGAAAGTTTTAAAGTAGAAAATTAAAAAAGTAAAAAAAATTAATTCATTCATTTTCTATACTGCTTATCCTCATTAGGGTCGCGGGTATGCTGGAGCCTATCCCAGCTGGCTTTGGGCGATAGGCGGTGTACACCCTGACTGGTCACCAGTCAATCGCAGGGCAGACAAAACCAATTACACTCACATTTATACTTTTGGACAACTTAAGAGTCACCAATCAACCTAACATGCATGTTTTTGGAATGTGGGAGGAAACTGGAGTACCCAGAGAAAACCCACGCAGGGACGGTTAGTACATGCAAACGCCACACAGAGATGCGCAACGGAGATTCGACGTGCTACCCAGCCACTGTGCGGCCAGTAAAAAATTAAAAATGAAAAATCGGCTGTAATTCCATTAGAATAAAGCCAAAACATTAAGAGGAAAAAGTAAAAAAACAAAAAAAACAATATTATGTTGGAAAATAAAAATATTTTTTAAAGTAAACATGAGAAATAAACTAAAATAAAAAAAAAAAAGTCCAGGGATACATTATCAGAAGTCATTAGGGAGAAAAACAATTATTTAAGAAGGAAGTTGTAATATTTGTAAAATTTCAATAATTGCAAAGAAGAAAAAAAAGAGCAAAGACTGTACTAATACACTTTTTCCACATACACTGTAAGCTGAGAAGCATTTTTTCTTGAAATATAGACAAATTTGCAAATCCACATGCATTGGATTACAAAATACCATAGTGGCTGTTACATTCTTTAATTTTTCGGGATGTGGCCATAACTGGAAAAAACTTTGACACCTCTGAAGTGGAAAAAAAAACCCAAGTAAAAAATAGTCAGGGTAACCAAATAACCAGTTTATTTAATGTAGCTAGTCATTCATCAACATCATGGTGTAACCCACGGCAACATTTAATACATGCCTCCACATGAGTGCATAATATTGTTAATAGTGTGGACAATGCAAGTTGATGGAACATGAAACAACGAGGAAGTCAAAACTGATCTTGCATGACTAGTTGTATTGCAACCAATGTAACATTCACAATGTGTTAGCTTATGGCATGAATAACGTGTTCAGTGATGCATCTCCCAGCACAAAGACTATCACGTTAGCAAACTTTCTCAGAAAGGCAATGGAGCCCAGTGTTCATTTCTACAATAAGAGACTATAAAAGAAAGCAAGTGTGATATCTGAGCCTCTCTCAACAGACAATATAAGAAAATTGCTCCATAAATTCAGATTTGTCAAAAATAAGGCAAGGGAATGAAACCATTCAGCTCAATTCCAATCTAAACATACATAGAAATAAAAATCAATTTGACGTGATGGGTTTAAACTGGATTTATCAAAACTTAACACCTCAAAGGACGCACGCGTAGCGCTGTCAAGAAGTCCACGCCATCACGGCGACTTGGGGATTTCTTCTTTCTCCCCGTGACATGAAACATTTCATCGAGTGATTTTGGCTGCTGCTGCCATTCTAGTCCAACAAGCCCTTCCCAAAGTAGGTGTAAACAGTTCAGCCATTAAGACTGCATTAAATTAAATCACTGATGGTGGGACAAAATTTGAAAAATAAAGAAAAAAATTCAAATCCCCTATTAGGACACAGAGGAGATTGGGTTGAGGGGAGAACCCATCTGAGTCAGGACCTTGTCCAACCACTGGAGCGGCCCATGAAGGTGCACTTCGATCCAACAGGGGGTGCTGGTGACATCCTGCCTGTGGTACTCGGCTCCCCAACCCTGCAGAAGGCAAATGGATCAGTCACACAATGAAGACATTTAGGAGGAAACATGAGCGTGCTGAATCATGATTCTGAGTTTATCTTTTCGTCTTCTCTTCTTTGTCGGTGAAACTTGACAGGTTATTTCAAGCAGGGTTTCCCTTCCTACTACTATCAAAAGCACCAGTTCCGTAATGGATGTAGTAGCGCTTGGGCCACTTCACACCAAAAGTAGTGTTTCCCCACTCACATATTATAGTTGGGGCTTATCTGTGCTCATGTTTGGAACACTTCCCTTCCTTCGGCACCACTGGAATACGTGACTCCATGCACATGCGCAATGTAGCTGAGTAACAATGACTGTTCCTCAGGAGTTCTTCACGACAAAACACATTTTATAATAAAAATACTCCAAAGATGTCCAAAGTCAAACTACGGCACACATGCTCACCGGTGACAATATTCATTTACATACAAAGACGAGTCATTTTTAGTAATTAATGACGCAAAATAAGACTAGAAATAATCCACAAAGTCAGAGAAACTGCAGTTATACAGCAGTAGGGAATTGACAGGACAAGCAAGTCCAGAATGAAAAAAATGACTGTTGGTGTTTGCCTTTTCATCCTAACAATCTTACCTTAACAAAGCTCATACGTATGGTGCACATTTTGGTAAGCTCATACACGGCCTCAAAGCCATGGTTGACGGACTGCGCCAGAAGCTGTGCAAACTCCTGGTTGTTGAAGATCTTAAGGCTGCAGCCACTCGGGATCTTGCAGACCGTGGTAGGATGGAAACCATGGTGATAGTTGCAGTTACGGCTCTGGACAAAAATGCTGGTGTCACTTAGGCACTCAGCATACACCTCCCCTCCTACGTAGTACAAGTGAACACCTGGTGGACGGACAGAACTGACAGTCAGAACTTATGCCTAAGCTACTGACCAGTAACATGTTGGCTATTTTAGGCTGTACCTTTGCCGATGTGCCGACGAGTGTTCTCAATTGTGGAGTTGCGATTGACGTTGGACAATAGTCCGAGGCAGAAGCGGTTCTTGTTGTTTGAAGGATCGGTGAAGCCGTCCACTAACACGCTGGTTGATGAGGCGTGGTAAGCCTCGCCTACACGGTTGTTGAGTTCATAGTAGACAATGGAGCACCAGTGGCTTGGCTCCTCATATTCCACTGGCTGCACATCTAGTCAATTGCCATACAAACAGTAGTCATACATACTTGCATCCACATTTACTCACCAGCAAATTCCATAACACAACTTAAGCATCTCATTGAGGCGGTGAACTGTCAGTGGGGGCGTGAGAAGCAGGCAATACTTTCAATGTTAAATCTGCCAACATGTCCAAATTTATTGTACTCGACATGCCATTTGACTTGTGAATACACTTGGATGCTTCACAGCTCTCCATTTTGTTGCATTTTCCTGGTTTTCGTTCAGATAAATAAATATTATCAGTTAGTCAATAGTATTTCAAATGGGAGGCGTGAAAACATTTCTGTCCCCTAGAGGTGCATGGCAGAAAATAACTGACATCCACTGGGTTAATTGGTTAAATGTTAGTGTGAATGATTGTCTATATGTGCCCTGCAATTGACTGGCGACCAGTCCAGGGTGTACCCGCCTCTAGACCTAAATCAGCTAGGATACAGTAGGCTCCAGTTTACACCCACCACCCCAGTGAGGATAATCGGCATGAAAGATAGATGGATGGATAGATAGAATGCAGATTTAACATTAGTGCTCTGTAGACATGAAATGACACCCCCATAGTCACATTTACACTCACTTTGTTTACCCACAACTCTTACGCACAGGCTATGGGATCGCGGCATCGGCTGAATAATTTGATGTCAGGATGGCTCGAATTCAACACAGAGCACACTCCTTCAAGCAGACGTTCCCGTTCCTCACCACATGCACCTTGCAACCTTCCTAGATTTCTTGTTTGACTCCAAACCATGCTATAATCAGTATGCTGAACGCCACTGCCCTCTATAGCCCACACACTAAACAGCAGCTTGGAAAAACAACACACCTGTAGCTACAGTATTTTGTGCGCCCATTTTTTGCAATTTTCTCTTTTATTGGACGGATTTTTATTTTCATTGGGAAACTGACTAAGAGGTATGTTAAAAAAGCCAAACAATTATGTTGGTCATTCTGTGTAATAAAAGAAAAGTAAATTCAGCTATACCTTGGTTGCAGGCTTTGAAGAGTTATGTTAATAACCATATCCAATTGCACAAATTCATGTTTCTAACAAAAGTTTGTGTGTATATATATATATAAAAACTAGATCGGTAGGCAAGACTATAAAAATAATCGGAAGGCAAAAGATGTGGAACAGGACATCCCTAATTAATTTTATCTTATTTTATTTAATAAAGTGTAGCTGACTAAACACACCACTCTGCATTCTCCAATGATATTTCTCAGATGTGCAAATACAAGAAAAACAATAACGTTGCACTTTCAAGACTACTTCCAAACTTGCTAATGCAGCAATTTTAAAGCATACAACATTATCTTCAAACAGCTTTATTGTTTTGATTGTACACGTTAGTTATTATAAAAGACTAATACGGGCTCCTTTCGTGTTGTGCTTGCATCTGTGCAAAAGTATTGTTACTTAGATATGTGGTATGCTTGTGCTGACTTTTTTTTTTTTTAGCTTGTGATGATGACCTTGTCTCTTTTCAATTGCTCGGTTACAGAACAACTCCACGCACTAACTAGCATTTTCAATAAAGACAATAATGCTTTTCCATCTGCTCACCTCCTCTGGCCATGTTCGGTGGCAATAGGTTGCTGCTTGTCTCCATTGACTGGCTCTCCTGGCCCAGCTGCTCATCAGGAGGCATGTATGCTGGGGGTGGGGTGTCAGCTGGGACAAGAACAGAGCTGTTAGTGAGGATGAGCCAGTTGCTGCTGCTGGTAAATGTTTGCAAGTGTGTGTTGCGCGCGTGCGCACACACAAATCCTGAACAATCATCACACTACCAGTCCCACAGAAAGGTGTCAGATTTCACAAGTGCCGAGCAGCCACATGCCAATTCCCGACAGAGACGCAATATGAGCTGTTTGAGACCATACTAAGAGACACCGAAACGTCCACTTTTAAGGCTGCACAAGCAAAATGAAAGATTAAAGTTTGATTGATACCCTAACCAGTAGTGACAGAAATAGGTCAGAGTAGGTCAGAAATAAAAATTAGGACCATCATTGAATACAAATTTCAGCACCTGCCACGTCCTTGCATATTCAAACAAGCAGAATAGAGTGACTCCATAAGGGGCTTGATGGAGATTTTTAATGTCACAATTACGGGAACAGACAGTGTGGTGCAACAATTCTCGGAGGAATCAATGATTAATTAATTACCCATTAATAGCCAACTTTTTAGTGTTCAATTAATTGTTGGATTTAAAAATGCAAGTATCCTCTTATTTTAGTTTCTCAAATATGAATATTTTTATATTTCCACATTCATCCATGAAAGCAGATCTATTATCTTTACCTGTCAGGCAAAACAAAATGTTCATACACAACATGGATTTTGGAAAAACTGATTCACATTTTGCCTCTTTTCTATTATGTTCTGGATCAAATTACCAATTGTTTGTGTGTGTCAAAACGTTTTCCACTGGAGGGCCACATACTGAAAAATAAAAGGACGAAGGGGCCCCTTTGACATTTTGTAAACTATGCTAAGTGTGTGTGTGTGTGTGTATACACACACACATATGTATATAAATAAATATTAAATAAATATTATAATATAATTATATATTATAATAATATTATAATATATATGACTTTATTCCAATAATATTTTGACTTCATTCTTGTAACATAACTTTTTCCGTAACCTAATTCTTCCAAAATTATAATTGTATACATTTATAAATTTTTCCCATATGCTACTCATAACGCATTTATTTCTTTAATATTAAAATTTTGTGGTACTACATTTCTTACATTATTTTTCTGAGTTTTCTGAGCCGTGGAATGCAAATTGCGCCTTAGCTGCATTTTGGACACCCCTTGTCTAGAGCCTAATAACTTACGCGATTTATTCAAAATAAGCTTCAGATTAATCAACTAAAGAAATAATTTTTCATTGCAGGCCTACACCAAAGTTTAATACCTAAAGTTACATTTGTCAATTGCTTCTGTCACCTACTACCGGTTCATCACCCAAGTTTACCTGGGAGCTGGAATGGACTGGAGGGCCCCGAGCTGGCAGGAGAGTTGGGATAAGTACCACTGCTGGCTGGAGAAGGAGGATAAGGAGAGTTGGGAGAAATGGGAAAAGACCCTCCTCCACCACCACTTCCGCCAGTGCTGCTGCCTCCACTGTGTGGCTGCTGGAAGGACTCCGGAAAGGTAGCGTTCAGGGGCATGTGCGGCTCGTTGTGGGTCAGGTTGCGGAACTGTACAAGCAAACTGTGCTGTGGGTTAAACTCACTGTGTCGCGGTACCAAGACAGGGGGGAGCACTGGACAGAACAAACAAAGATGGGAAGGAACACTTATTGGTATTGACTAGTAGGAAAGGCAGAAAATACCAGTATTTGTGGGCTTGAGAAGGTACTGCAAAGAAAACAAAATTCCAAATAAAATTTATTCACACACACATACATACATCCATCCGTTAACAGACAAACCAATAATTTCCCATATAAACCCCAAACAAAACCCACTCATCTTTAAGTACAAGGCACTGGAATGCTATAACGATTGTTATATTTAAAAATAAGTATCAATAGCTCACAAATGTGTGAAAGTTCAACTTGACATTGGAAAACCTCTAAAAAGCTTCTATGCCCTTGAGAAATATTGTCAAAGTTCTGTGTAATTTACGTTTAACTGTGTTAAAGGAACATCTAGCACATTGTGATAGCGCTGAGTAACTGATGTAGTCTAACAAATGGCAGCAGCACCCACAATGCCTCAAAGTCCTTTTTTCCAGCTGCTGTGTGTAAACTTCTGGAACACATTCACTTGTGTGTGTAATAATAATTTCCATTTCATCATAAAAGTAGAATATTCATCATATATTCTGTACTTTTGTGTTTATTTTATTTGGACTAGACTACTAATTTTGGCATAACATGTTCAAATTTGCTTTTTGCTGCTATGCTGTAACATGTGACTTTCCAACACAAATCACAAGATTTCTGTTATAATATTAATAAGTCATGTCCTAATTAGTTTTAGATAAGAATGGGATGCATAAATTGGCTTATTTTCATCAAGCTATCAAATGTACCTGTTTAATATTGATAAGGCTGGGAAACAAAATCTAATATTGACCTGCTGCATCACTCTTCTGGCTGGTGTAACAGACTGGATGAAAGACCAGTCGGCCACAGTGCTTCCCCCTGCAATTATATTAAGGAGGGCAGATTTTCCTCTGCGCACTGTGTTGAGCATGATGGCTTTGCCGCATTAATTAAAGGATATGTCTGTATTATGTGCACAAAGGGCTTCATGATTGGCTTTGGATGTTTTTCTATCAGTCCAAACAATGAGCCTTTGCCTGGGCGTAATGGGTGACAGAAAGTGAAAGCATTCTGATCATACAGTATATTTGATTATAGATATAATCCAAGAAGGGATAACGATGAACGGACCTTTCAGGCAGCGTGTGAGAAAGTGCTGTGCACTTAGTCGGAGAGGTTCATACATTTACAAAAACCTTCTCTGATGCCACACCCTTTCGGAGTCTCAGAGGCACGTAATCTAATAAGTCTCTAAAAGAGCAAGTGATATTGATTTTTCTGTGCAATGGAGGGAGAGGGAAGTCAGCTTCTTTGTGCATTTACTCGCCAGTTGCAGCTTTAGGATATGTATAGCACACAACGGTCAAATACACAAAATGGGTGGTGTGTGTTCACAATACTGTAATACTTTTTACTGTTAAACATATTTCAGCTACACATTGTCAGAAGTGTCAAATTAAATGGGAAACCAAGTTTTATAAACAAAAGTGAGAAGGCAAGTACCTACCAGGACTCTCCACTCGTTTGTAGTGATATGGGTTAATGCAGACCTCCTTCTGTTTGGAGCCAAATGGATACTCGCACACCTCCAGGGGTTTGAGCTCATGGTGGGACTGGAGGTCTGGCCACCGCCACACCCGGCAGTATATTACATGTGGCAGACCTTTGCGGTGAGAAACCTGTAGCCGGCCGTCCAGTGATCTTGGAATTGTAACACATTTGCTGGGCTGCCCGGGGCAGCTGAGGGCTTTTTCCAGGTCCTCCATTGCCCCTTTCTTCTTCTTCAACTTCTTCACTAGAGCATCAACTGCCTTCTCTGCCCACTTCTCCTCTTCATCTCCCTGCTTCCAACCAAGCAGGCGCTTGACTGCTGGACTTGTGAAGGAAAATAGACTAGACATGGAAGTCATGCTGGAGAATAGTGAAGGTTAACTGGGAGGAAGCCGGCCCACTGCTTAGGGATCAAGAGGTCTTTAAGGCCCTCCTTGATGACTTTCAATAGTCTGAGAGTGTATGTTTAATGACAATAACTAATTCAGCGCTTCAGATGAGAGGTGAGAAGAGGGGAGGCTCTAGCCTTGTCTGACCAAGCACAGGAAGCAGGGGCGGGAGAAGAGTCAGCAAGCAGGACGCAGCTGCTGCTGCTCAGGAAGGGCCCTGCAGCAAGCGGTCCGGAGTCGGGTCACAACCACCAATAGAGGGAGGGGGTTGTAGTCAGCCGGAGTAAAGATTGGGACTGCTGTCCAACAGGGCTTGATCTTCAACCAAATGGAACTGGAAGTTTTAATCCATCAGATGTCTGAAAAACACACCATTAAATTTGAGTCAGTAAAAAAACGTATGAATAAGTACTAATTTTACAGACGACCCATACCAGTGATTTTCAGCCTATTCACAATTTGAAGAGGAAAGTTTCTCCTATACTACGAAACTCTGCAAGTAGTCAAATGCGAACACATACAGTGCAGCCAAAGCCGGCTGAACAGAGGCAAATGTATGGCTATGGTAAAACTTGTGTAGAAAAACCAACATGACAGCATACTGCCAGATAAGATCAGATTGGTACATGCTGAGGCTGAATCAATACTTATATTTAGCACAATTTTCCAATGGCATTATACACGTGAAGTTAAGTGCATTGAAGAGGGACAGTGGTGTGGAATAATTTTGTATTTTAAAAACGTTATTTAACTTCATGTGGTAGTAGCACAAACGTGTTTCTCCCCTAACAGAAGATGTATGACAAGTTGTAGAGCTACAATGTTGAGCACAAGAGCACCAGACTAGCTAATTCAAAACAGCCCGGGGGAAATCCATCAGATGATAACATAGACGATAGCAAAAACTGTAGTGGTTCATGGCGTAGCTGACCCCCACTAGGACAGCATCCCTGCACTACCACGTAGTACACTTTCAGTATGTCCCACAGGACTGCAATCTGATTGTGGTGGTGGCGGGTGAGGAGTCTACATGATGTCATTTTCCCGGCCGCATGTGAAAGTAACTGTAATGGGTAATGTTGACGAGAAAAGTTGTGGGAGAAGAGAGTAAAAAAAAAAATTTTGCAGACCATGTGCGTATGAGGTGGGTTAAAAAGCTAAAGTTCCGATGCATGCTACCATCTACTGTGCGGCGTTTTAACAAGACACAATCACAAACAGTCCTATCATGTTTATGAGAGAGGGCAACAGGTAGCTGTGGCAGTCTAAATTTATCTGTGGCATGCGGCCATTCTTGCAATGACTTTGTTTAAACGATTTGAACAAATGGGGGTTTGTATGATTCTGCAAAACGTCTTAGCCTATTGATAAGTAAAGTAGAACTAAATGCATCTAGTATTGTGTTGCCAATATTAAAACCATTCATTCATTACGCACGTTTGAAAAAAAAAAAAAAAAAAGACGGCATATTGGGGCCACATGGAAAACAAATATTAACGTTAACGGAAGAAAGTCGTAAATGTACGAGGGAGGAAGTACAAACGTTACATGGGGTTAAACCTTTCCTTTGTGTACCTTGATTTAAAAAAAAAGAAAAAAAAAAAAAGGATTTTCTGCCTCAAATTGCTTACATCACCAATGCGCTTACTCCACACTGCCAGAGCACGAAGAAGGAAGCGCTTCTTTTCACACGCAGATTTAAAAGGCGTGGGGAAAAAACTAAATGTTAAAAAAAAAAAACATACTGTAAAATGTGGCTAAACAGTAAGCTGAACGCTGTGACGCGTATCAGCGCGACACTTACCTACCACAACAGCACATCTTAGATGTTGCACCGTCTCGTCTCGAATGAAGCGGGAGATCCGAGAGGTAAGCTAACGCAGCGCAAATCGGTGCAGCGCAATAACGTTAGCCGTATTGAGGGATAGCTTTCTCTTAATAAGAACTACTGTCGAATGTGTGGCAGTTCATTATGATGGTAACGTGACTTTATACAGGTTTTACTCCATCTGCAAAAACAGCACTGTGAATGAAGACCCATACGTCCATTTTTTATGCGCTTATCATTTGGGTCGTGGGCATATACTTGAGCCTATCCCAGCTGAAGATACAAAATAAAAGCATTTTAGCTCATCAATCAGTAGCTGCTCATTTCTAGCAGACAATATATGTAATGAGACATAGAAGCGCGTGTCTCACTCACTTAATTGAGAGTAATGTGTTCCACTACACGTGTCCTCATTTTACTTTGAACGCTGCAAAAAACAGTAAGTAGTTACAGTCTGGAATGGATAAATTAATGTACAAAAGCACCATCGCGTAGTCCATCTGATTCAAGAAAATACACTTTGTTCCTATGCACAGTGTGATTCAACCCTCTACTCTATTTTTCTATCTCAACACAACCGGTCGAACAGTTCAGGTTCTGTTCAAGATATCTTCCCCAGAGGGAGTTTTTCCCCTTGCCTCCGTCGCCAGGTGCTTGCTCATGTGGGGTTTCAGTTGGTTCTCTGTTTTCATTTATGAATGTGACCTTCTTGTGTAAAGTGCCATGAGACAAATGTTGTGATTTGGCGCTATATAATAAAAAATTCAATTTAAAACTGAATAAAACTGAATAGAATTGTATATGCCGCTTATTCTCACTAGGGTCGCGGGGTCATGCTGGAGACTATCCCCGCTGATTTGGGGCTAGAGTCAGGGTACACCCTGGACTGGTCGCCAGTCACATACAGACAAACAACCACTCACACTCAATTTCATACCTATGGACAATTTAGAGTTTCCACTGAACTAAACATGCATGTTTTTGGAATGTGGGAGGAGACCGGAGAAAACCCACACACGCATGGGGAAAACATGCAAATTCCACATTGAGATGCCGAACGGCGATTCGATCCCAGATCTACCAGATTGCCTGACTTGTGGCCAACATGCTAACCACTAGACTACTGTGGAGCCCAGAATGTTAAAATATATGGCGCAGGTCTGCACTATGAGTGCTTTTCTAGTTTCATACTGAAAAACCTGGGTCCTACATCAACAAACTAGAGAGTACAGTGGATTCCAGCACATTTTCCACTACCCTACCATGATATATGAGATGCTGATATGGGATGTGGTCCAAGCAAACAATCAAAAAAGAGACAATGCAACACGTGTAGCCTTCAGCAGCTGTCTGGGGGCTTGTGAAAGTCTGCTAGACTCTGCCTGAAAAGGATGCAACTACAAAAAGCTGCTTCCTGCCGCAACACAGCCATGCCGACAATCCCTCCTTTGCAGCACACAGCTGTCCAACAGCACTGCAGTCGCTTCCACGCTTCATTGTTCTAAATTCGCCCACAAAAAATGTTGGAATATCTCCAAAAGGAAACACGGACATGCACACAAGACATAACTGGCCCCTGAAGTTTATTTGTCCTGATATTGGCCAAACTGTTACAGTACAATATCGGCACAGTTGGTCAGATTACCTCTATCATGGGGTCTCCAACCACTGGCATGTGGGCATGGCTGAACCACGCTGCAAGCACGAGCATGAGGTTTTTCCCAATAACCCAAAGGCAACGAAACAAACCTCTAGCTCACTCAAACAACCAACGCTGTCCAAAAAGACTGCAAAGAGTGAGAAACTCCAACCAGATGTCAAAAAGTAATTAGCTATAACAGAAAAGATAGGCCAATTTATTGTGCTCCAAGACCAGCCCGTCGGTTGTGAGTAATGTCAAGTTTAAATACTTTATTAGCACCGGGAGCTGCAATACATTATGCCGACCTGTCACTACTGTCAATAAAACTAGTCTTGACCTACAATAACAATACAGTGCTAGAAGTAAACAGTCCTACAAAGTATAAAAAAACAGCTACTCACCGCTAACAAATAGGTGTCACTCAGACACTCAAATGAAATGAGACAAGGTCCAAGATTGGGATGGAGCCGAGATTGTATTAATAAATACTTGATGATGACTGCACATTTATTTAACATTACAAAACAATGTTGGTCCTTTTGAAATGTTTATTGTCCCACAAACGGACACTAAACAATATTATTGTCAATAACCCACCATTATGGTAAATATATAATAATAAACAATATCACAACCATTAATAGGAAAATCTGTTTTATTATTTTTTTGCCAAATTCCGTTGTAATTTTTTTGACTGCCATTTTTAAAAATGTGACACTTTTTTTTTTTTTACCTGCATAGTGTGTGTGATTTTTGGGTTAGTGAACAAAGGTCCGTTAAATGCAAAAAAAAAAACTTACATTCACTGACGCAATCCATCAATGGACAATTTAGCCTAGTAATTGAGAAATGGATGTAGCGTGGCTAATGGGATGTCTTTGCACACATTGCTACAAAGGAAGGAAGATGCAGTCACTCACGCAATTCCAAACTCACATGTAAGATATTTTTTATGACACGCTTACTTTGTTTACAGTTAGACAAACAGCGCTCTTATTTTGAAAGCTGGAAGGATGTTCTGTGTGTGTCTCTTTACGGCTCAGACAATCTGGGTGAAAAAATAAACATGTTTCTTATTTTTCATTCTGAACCTGCACGTCGTCATGGAGCAATGTAAAACGGCCCTTACAGTAAAGCGGTATAACACGACACAGTGAAAATATACTCATCCAAGTAGCACACACAACCACACTAGCATGCTAGCTTCCATTCACGTAGCGTCATTTCAACATTGGAGCAGGCGGTTTAGTGTTTGTAATGAGATTCCGCCACGATGGGTATATACAGTAATTCAGCACACGAACGTTGCTTCTCCTCACGATGACAGCATTTCATTCACATGATGTCAATTTCCGCAAGATTCCGAGTTTAACCGTAAATTTAGTTTTTATCGTCTCATTCCGCAATATTCCGTCCTTTGATATTTATAAAATAAATGATTTATAATTCAACAACAGTATACATATACTCTATTTGGAGACAAATCTTTTGGTTTTTTCTAGTTCTTTTTGCTCCATTTTTCTGCTTTTGCTGGGTTTTTATTTATTTTATTTCAGCAATGAGCCAAGTTCCACAGACAGCAGCGCCGCCACACTTTGGACACCTGTGTGTGTTTGGCCGGCAAGCCAGGTGTTGCCAGGTGATGGAGGAGTGAGTGCAAGCTCTGATTTCTTGGCTCTGTCGCTGGTCATTGGCTGGGTTGCATTGTGGAGGCATTTATGCAGCTCTCAGACTTTTGCATTGCAGTACAGAGTTGGAGATTCACTCCCGCTCGCCTGCGCTGTGGATATTTCAGCCACGCGTCACTCACCAACGCTGAGAATACAGAGGTAGGTTGGATTGCAAGGTGCGCGTAAAGCATTTCAGGTGCGCTTCCGAGAACGCCTTGTGTACACCCACTTTCATATACAGTCTATCAATCATTCCATCATATTGTTCCTAGTAGCGATACATTGGTTCACAGTTTGATTGGCTCCTGGCAGCCCTGTTCCCACAAGACAGCTTTTGACACCTCTAAGGAATGATTTCAGACTGGATTGACTTTCAAAACTAGTGCTTCCACTCCCAAACAAACTTTTGCATATCACAGCACACAATTATGCTGCATTCAAGAACTGCTTGACCGTTGTATGCTGCACACTTTACCTGTAATATCCCATTATTATTACTGAGGTTAGGTGAATGAGATGTGTTTTGATGGAGAAAAAAATACAACTAAACATTTTAAACAAAAACATGCAAGTTTGCAAGCCCGTGAATTTGGAATCGAGACTGTGACAATTCTTTCTTTCGGTGAATAAACGTCTAAAAATAAATGATGAGATGCTTTTTGTTAGTTGCTGTGGTAGAATTCAGGGTTTCATGACAGACAGTCTATTGCTGTTGTCATTTCAAGCTGCTTAGTTATGACATTTATTAATAGACGTCGACACAAACTCACCCATTTTTCTCTAGAAACAACCCCTTTGGAGCTCACATTTTATGCTGACAACAGCAGTGGACCATGCATGTTGATGCCGTTACATTTTTTACTCCGAAGACCGCAATGGACCCAGACTTGATAAGATTGTCGACATAAACGGGACCATCTTCAGCGGGTTCCACTGTAATAGGCAACCAGTTTATGTTAGTCTGATGTCATCCTGTTCTGGCATAAATGAGCCTGCCTGTGGGCTCAGAAAGGTAGAGGCCCACTGCCCTATCACACAAAAACCCTACTGGCGGTCATTTCATTTTAGGGGAGCTACGACATTACAGGTGCGGCCGCAGACATTTCAAAGTGCGAGGGTTCTTGATAGAACCTACACATAAGCATTGCTATGCATCTAGATGACCAACCTTCCAGATAAAGCTCATCTCACACCGGCAACTCTCTGCGTTTGCACCATCAAAAACTTAGGATCACGTCTACAAATTTACATTCCCTTTCCCCGAAGGGGGATGATAGACGTGAAGTACTATTTATTTCACATTTAGTCCTTACTTACATTATGCCTGTGTAAAAGATTTTTTAAATCTCACATATTGGAAAGGAGCCCGTGTTTCGACAACGACAGGGGATAATCAAACACGCAGGAGTTCGTTTAACGCCGAAAATGTGCTATTACACCAGACACGTTTTAAAAAGGTAACATTTAACGCACGCATGTGCGTAAAAGGCACATTTATTGTCCATTGGGAAGATTGGTGAGCACCCCCCACCCCCCAGAGGAACACCGAATGCATTCAGAGAAACGCACTTCTCAAAAAATCTAAACGGACATGAAAATATCTCAGAAGTACCGAAAGAAAAGGTAAAAAACACAAGTACACACGTATTTACCAGAGTACAGCTAACGATGACATCGCGCTAATATGGCAGAGTACCCACGGCGATTTTCCCAGCTAGGGCTAGCTAGCTCAGGTTAGCAGGGCTGCTAACCTGGACGAAACTCGCCAGAAAAAGTACATAAAATGTACGCTCAAACTCCTCGTCACATCCGCGACGCTCATTTTTACGTTTCAAAACCAGAGCAGCCGCACCGAGTCTCGTTTAATAAGTCTCTTCCTCCACTCCGTTAACTTTTTCAACTTCACGACTCAAGTTGTGCTAAGCTAGCGTTTAGCCTAGCTCGCCGCTAGCCCAGCCCTCTGCAGGGAAAGTGGTGATCTCAGCGTACCCCTGCGGATGAAACAACACAACCTCATCCGCTCTCGCGAGTAGCCACCCTGCGATTGCCTACCTTTCAACGCGCGGTGTCTTCCGGCTAGTTTTCTAAAGTCGCCCGTGCGGTACTTCCAACTTTCTGGGACGATTTCTCCCAGTTTTCCACCGTCAGCTTGTGCTTGCCATGTCCTCCAGACCCCGAAGACATGTCGCAGGAAGGGAAGAGGCGGGGTACATATCACTCCGCCGCGCTGACGAACTAGTCCCTGCAACGACGCTGCATCACTGACACATAATTCCTCATAAATGTACCAAATTTCACAACTTACCCGTGAATGCTTTATTTATATGGGTTATCTTTCTCGCGCGTTATTGGCGGAACGTGTTAAAATAGACATGGGTCTGACACTTTTGACTACTATTATGTACGATTGTGCACGAAATTAAAAGTGGTTGAAGGCGACTGCAGGGTTTGTGGTGCGATGTATGTATAAATGGGTCCCCGGGTCGTGCTGCGGCTGTGGGACGCCTCATAAGTTGCTGGCTCCAGTGTGTCTGGCTCTCTGTGCTTTGTTGCAGATTCTTCTCCTTTGTTCGAGCGCCACTGGCGTCCGTGCTGTTAATTGAATTTTAATTCATCAGCCCGGTCACCCCTCTTCCACACGCACGCCGAGAAACTGTGTGTGTGCGTGAGAGAGAGAGAGAGAGAGAGAGCGAGAGAGAGTCTCGGACACAGCACTGCTCCAAGTTTGGATTCCTCCTGATACGCACACCAGTGGCTTTTATTGGACACTAGGGGGCAACATGCAATTTAATGATACACCTCCATTTTAACATGTTTATTTACTTTCTCGCCTGAAAATAGGCGAGTTTTCCCACAGAAAACACTTTTAATTCCTTCTAAGCGAGAAATAATGTATAAAAAGCGAATTATACAGGCATAATGTACTGCATGCTGTTTAAAAAAAAGCCCACAACTTTTACATTTTATGTCCTTATGCATCACTGATCATGTTTTTTTTGCACTTTGATCAGCGGTCCTTGAACACACCACAATTGCTGCGAGTGTTACCCCATCACTCAATTAATTAGCAGTACAAATACGTACATTTTCACTTCAAATGTGTTTAATAATCGAGACATATTTAAGTGTGGATTTTGCATGCAACTGTTAGCGTCTACCAAATACAAAATCATTGTTCCTACCGACATTTCAAAACGACTTTTTCCAGATTTTCTCCAGACTCTGTGAATAGATGCACAGTAGTGTTCAAAATAGTAGCAGTACTGTTATTAGCATATTTGTAGTGCTACATGGCGAACAAATTACCACTGTGTGCTGTAGATTCTCAGAAAACTAACAAGACCCAGCATTCATGACGTTGTTAAGGCAGAGAAATTGGGTAATTAGTTCAAAGGAGGGGCCGCACAGTGGATGAGTGGTTAGCACATTGGCCACACAGTCAGGAGATCTGGAAAACTTGGGTTCAAATCTCCATTGGGCATCTCTGTGTGGAGTTTGCATGTTCTCCCAGTGTGTGCGTGGGTTTTCTCCGGGTACTCCGGTTTCCTCCCACATTCCAAAAACATGCATGTTAGGTTAATTGGCGATCCTAAAAAATTGTCCATAGGTATGAATGTGAGTGTGAATGTTTGTCTATATGTGCCCTGCGATTGACTGGCGACCAGTCCAGGGTGTACCCCGCCTCTCGCCCAAAGCCAGCTGGGATAGGCTCCAGCATCCCCGTGACCCTAATGAGGATAAGTGGTACAGAAAATGAATGAATGAATGAGTTCAAAGGAGAGTGTTCAAAAGAATAGTAGTGTGGCAAATCAGGTGGCCCCTATTTAAGGATGAAAGCAGCACTTGTTGAACATGCATTTCTTTCTCTTTGAAAGCCTGAGGAAAATGGATCGCTGAAGACATTGTTCAGAAGAACAGCGTACTTGTTGATTGGAGAGGGGAACATTTATGAAGGGGTGCAAAAAATGTTTGGCTGTTAAGCTACAATGATCTCCAATGTCTTAAAACGAAGAGCAAAATCAGAGACACGTGGCAGAAAACAGAAGACAACTATAAAAAGGGATGGAAGAATCACCAGAATGACAAAGACTCGGCCAATGATCAGCTCCAAGATGAAAGACGGTCTGGAGTTACTTGTAAGTACTGTGACAGTTAGAAGACATAAATCCAAGAATCCTAAAGATAAATGGAGGAACCTTTTGTGGACAAATTAGAGTAAAATTGTTCTTTTTGGGTCAAGGGACAGTTTATGAGACGACCCCCAAACTCTGAATTCAAGCCACAGTACACAAAGACGAGAGTAAAGCATGAGGGTACAAACATCATGGATCAGTTTGCATATGTCAGAATATGTTTTGTGCTGAAGAGGACATGCCCTTGAAATGGCTGTTTCAACAAGACAATGACGCCAAACAATCTAGTAAACCAGCAACATCTTGTTATGTTGTAATGTTATGGAGTGGCCAGCCCAATCCCTGGACCTTAATCCAACTGAGAACTTGTGGGGTGATGTGAACAATGCTGTTCCTGAAGCAAATCCAAGAAATGTTAATACATTTTGGAATGATGTTTAAGAATCTGGGCAGAAACGGTGACAAAAGGCAGCCTTGGTGGAGGCCAACGTTCACCGGAAACAAGCTCGACTTACTGCTGGCAATGCAGACGGAACGGTGCAGCATCTGCAGTAATGCGGACCATCGTGGTGAAGAGAGACCTGAGCCGGAAGGCAAATTTCCTGATCCATCTACAGTACGTTTCCACCCTCACCTATGGTCATGAGTTTACGGGTCATGACCAAAAGAACAAGATCGCGGATACACGCGGCGGAAAGGAGTTTCCTCCGTAGGGTGGATGGACTTACCCTAAGAGATGAAGAGCTCAGCCATTCGAGAGGAGCTCAGAGTAGAGCCGCTGCTCCTTCACATCGACAGGAGCCAGTGAGGTGGCTCGGGCATCTAGTTTGGATGCCTCCCTTGTGAGGTGTTCCAGGCATGCCCAGCCGGAAGAAGGCCCCGGGGAAGACCTAGGACACACTGGAGGGACTATGTCTCACAGCTGGCCTGGTGTCCTCTCGGTGGAGCTGGAAGAGGTCGCTGGAGACCGGGAAATCTGGACTTCCCTACTGCTGCCCCCGCGACCCGGACCCGTACAAGCGGAGGAAATGGAAATGGTTAAAGAATCTTGGAGTGGAATAGCTGAAAGGTGCCACAAGTTGGTTGAGTCCATGCCACACAGATGTGAAGCCGTTATAAAAAACTAAATATTAGAAAATTAGTGAGTCACAGGGTTGACAAATCCTAGAAACCAAAAGTTTGTACAAAATAGTTTGAGTTTGGAAAGTCAACAGCAGACAAGGCTTTTTTTTTTTTTTTAACCACCCCGCTTTCAACTACAAGGGAGTGCAGAATTATTAGGCAAATGAGGATCCTCTTTATGCATGTTGTCCTACTCCAAGCTGTATAGGCTGGAAAGCCTACTCCCAATTAAGCATATTAGGTGATGTGCATCTCTGTAATGAGAAGGGGTGTGGTCTAATGACATCAACACCCTATATCAGCTGTGCATAATTATTAGGCAACTTTCTTTCCTTTGGCAAAATGGGTCAAAAGAAGGACTTGACAGGCTCTGAAAAGTCAAAAATAGTGAGATATCTTCCAGAGGGATGCAGCACTCTTAAAATTGCCAAGCTTCTGAAGCGTGATCATCAAACAATCAAGCGTTTCATTCAAAATAGTCATCAGGGTCGCAAGAAGCGTGTGGAAAAACCAAGGTGCAAAATAACTGCCGTTAAACTGAGAAAAGTCAAGCGTGCAGCTGCCAAGATGCCACTTGCCACCAGTTTTGCCATATTTCAGAGCTGCAACATCACTGGAGTGCCCAAAAGCACAAGGTGTGCAATACTCAGAGACACGGCCAAGGTAAGAAAGGCTGGAAAACCACCACCACTGAACAAGACACACAAGCTGGAACGTCAAGACTGGGCCAAGAAATATCTGAAGACAGATTTTTCTATGGTTTTATGGACTGATGAAATGAGAGTGAGTCTTGATGGGCCTGACGGATGGGCTCGTGGCGGGATCGGTAAAGGGCAGAGAGCTCCAGTCCGACTCAGACGCCAGCAAGGTGGAGGTGGAGTACCGGTTTGGGCTGGTATCATCCAAGATGAGCTTGTGGGGCCTTTTCGGGTTGAGGATGGAGTCAAGCTCAACGCCCAGTCCTACTGCCAGTTTCTGGAAGACACCTTCCTCAAGCAGCGGTACAGGAAGAAGTCTGCATCCTTCAAGAAAAACATGATTTCCATGCAGAACAATGCTCCATCACACGCGTCCAAGTACTCCACAGCGTGGCTGGCAAGAAAGGGTCTAAAAGAAGAAAAACTAATGACATGGTCTCTTTGTTCACCTGATCTGAACCCCATAGAGAACCTGTGGTCCTTCATCAAATGTGAGGGAAAACAGTACACCTCTCTGAACAGTGTCTGGGAGGCTGTGGTTGCTGCTGCACGCAATGTTGATGGGGAACAGATCAAAACACTGACAGAATCCATGGATGGCAGGCTTTTGAGTGTCCTTGCAAAGAAAGGTGGCTATGTGATTTGTTTTTGTTTTGTTTTTGAATGTCAGAAATGTATATTTGTGAATGTTGAGATGTTATATTGGTTTCATTGGTGAAAATAAATCATTGAAATGGGTATATATTTGTTTTTTGTTAAGTTGCCTACAAATTATGCATAGTAATAGTCACCTGCACACACGGATATCCTCCTAAAATAGCTAAAACTAAAAACTACATCCAAAAATATTCAGCTTTGATATTAATTAGTTTTTTGGGTTCATTGAGAACATGGTTGTTGTTCAATAATAAAATTAATCCTCAAAAATACAAATTGCCTACTAATTCTGCACTCCCTGTAATCGCCCAATTGCACAGCCATAAGAGCGTGCATATAATGAATGCTGGGTCTTGTTTGTTTTCTGGAAATCTACTGCACATACTGGTAACTTGATTTCCATGTGGCATTAAAATATACTAATAACAGTGATTAATCTGGTTAGTCACATTATACTGCTATTATTTGGAACACTAATGTAGAGCATTAAAGCTGCAGCAATTAATTGATGATTCATCGATTATCCTATCAACAAACAACTATTTTGGTATTTCATCGTTGTTTTTATTTTAAAAATGTAAATGTCTGATTACAACTTTTAATTAAATCTTTTACGTTTTAATTTCCTCAATGATCCCTGAAAGCAGACTTACTGTTTTTGTATCAGACCAGGTCTGTCCTACCTAGTCAGACTAGTGTTTGTCTGTTCCCATTACTCTGAATGTGTATGCCATTATGGCACCAGATAATTTCCAGGAGATTATAGCTTGATAATGTTGCTCACATAAATGGTAAGCAAGGGCTCGTCATTCAATTTGTCAATCTTCCCAAATGTTTTCCGGGATGCGTCATCTTAACATCTTAGCTGCCCCAGCGATATTTTTTTACTATTCTGAATATTATCTATAGAAAATGATTGTTCTTTGATACTTGAATTTCCATTTTCCATACCTGGAAGCTTTCATTCATCCATTTATTTTCTATGCTGCTTCTCGGGATAGGCTGGAGCCTATCCTAGCTGATTACGGGTGGGAGGCGGGGTACACACTGGACTGGTCGCCAGCCAATCACAAGTCACATATAGCGAGACAACCATTCCCACTCACATTTCATACCTATGGACAATTTAGAGTCGCCAATTAACCTCACATGCATATTTTGTAATGTGGAAGGAAGCCAGAGTACCTAAATAAAACCCACGCATGCACAAATGGAAATTTATAAAATCAAATTACGTCAATGTATAATTTAATAACACATGTACAAATTCAGCAAACTATGTTAATGACCAAACTATGCATACAACAGATGTGTCCCCTTCCCAAAAATGTTCTTTGTTTCACCTCAAGAGAGCTGAATACAATGGATCCTCGCATATTTGAATTTTTTTTTTAACCATACTCTTTTCATTCGTGGGTACAACCGTCATTATTAGGCAGTTTATTAGTAGAAAACACCTACCCGCCCACCACATTCCAGGTGTCGGAAAAAATAACAAATGGAACACAGAATGACTGTACCACACAAAGCCAGTATCAAAATAAATGCTCCGGACTAACATACATGAAAAAACAATAATGTTTTTTCTAATTTGTAACCAGCAAGTCATTAAAATCATTTTGATACCTACATACTCCATGTTGTGCAATTTCACTATGTGTTGCACAGTAATTTTGCTTGCACCTTGAGTGTATGGGTGTAAATATCAAGCTAATTCATTGCAAATAGAGAGCACCTTCTCAAGAAATTTGAGTAACGGCATGGACAAAGCCCACCCAGGCTTGATTACAGTGTCAGTGTCTTAATTACATACAGATAGCTTGAGAATGCTATCTGGCAGAGATCTACTTACTGCATATCACATGATGTCAGTGTTGGCTGACCCTAACCCTCTGCAACCAAAATGACTGGGAAGCATGCCCAGTGTGTTTATTTATAAATAATAATTTGGCAACTGTATTCTGGCCAATTTGTGCGTGTCTAATACATCAGATGCAAACAGAAGAAAGAATAATTGATGGCAGCGGTGTATGTTCCCAGCTTTAATCGAGACCAAGTACAGTCGTTTCCAATCAATCAATAAATACATGCCATTTCATTCATCATTTTAAGTTCTTTGAGAAAATAAAAGTGAGTGTGTAAAAACAAATCACATACTGGTATATAAAAACACGATTGACTGTCATGATAGAGCTGGAGATCAATCTGTGACAGCACATAGTGGGAAACGGTGCACTGAAAGTACTTGCAAACTTAACATTTAAAATGCAGATGGAGAACTGCAAACAGAAGATCTACTTAAAAAGTGCTTTAGCATAAAAGCGTAACATCATTAAAATAATCCTTTACAAATCAATTAGGGGAGCAGCAGTTGATCAAAAAACAACTCTGTTTAAGTCAAGAGTCTTTGGTCCTGTGCAAGATGAGATATTGCTTTCAGTAAGGGACAGACACGTGGTACCAGTTCAGACCCTTTGATATGATATGACGTTTTAACTTCAATTGCTTGTGTTAATAACCTGTAAAGGTACAGGTCAAAATGATGGCTAATGCATGTAATTTTAATTAGGTCGTTAATTCTCAGCAAAAAGAGATGATTTGCTTTGATATGAGGATACACTCAGTTAAATATGAACAGTTTTTTTCATCCATCAATGTGTTCCTAAGCGGAGACGATATATAATAATATACACTATAATAACCCCCACCCACCAATGACTCATCTAGACCAACTTCAAATGTGATTTCATCAAATGTGTCAAAAGTGACTATATACAGAAATTATATGCAGAAATTCTACGTTCCATCGTTTTTTTTCCATCAGCAAATGATTCTTGTCATGCAATAAGAGGAGCGTAAAACTAGAAGCTTTTTGTGCCCCCTGGTATTGATATTCTCATTCTTATATGTGTCTTCATACATGTCTTCATTCTGCTCCGAAGAAGACATGCTTTCTATCACACTGAAAGTGAATAACTGTGCTTTTTCTAAATTACTACTATTTGTATTTGGCACCACAAAAAACTTTTTGCCTGATTGGTTAGCAAACAGAAGTCATAGCTACTGTTCCATAGGGGTAAAGTGGTATGCAAAAGTTTTGGGCACCTCTGATAATTTTCAAGATTTTCCCTTAATAAAATCCTTAGTCGTTTGGATCAACAATTTCAGTTAAATGTATCATATCACAAACGAACACAGTGATATTTCAGAAGTCAAATTAAGTTTTTAGGATTTACAGGGAGTGTGCAAAAATTATTTAAACAAAATTAGGCAGGTGCCTACATTTGGGCACCCTTGTTTTTTTTTACTGACTTGAATACTTTTAGCACTAATTATTTGAACACATCATTTGTAAGCTCATTGACCCTTGACCTACATACACAAGGTTATGCCAGTCCAAAGTGTGGTAACATGGGAGCCTCAAAACAAATGAATTGAAAACAAAGATCGTTCAACATCATGGTTTGGGGAAGTGTACAAAAAGCTAGCTCAGAAATTCCAGCTGTCAGTTTTCACTGTGAGGTAACAAAACGCAATCACAGTTCTGGTTAAGGCCCACAGTGGCAGGCCAAGAAAAATCTCAGACAAGCAGAGGTGAAGGATGGCGACAACTGTCAAACTCAACCAACAGACCCGTTCCAAAAACCTACAACATGATCTTGCTGCAGATGGTGTCACTGGGTCATCTATTCAGTGCACTTTGCACAAGGGGATGCTGTTGCTGAGTCGCTTAAGGTATGCTAAAGCACATTTAGAAAAGCCAGTTTCTTTTTGGAACAAGGTGCTGTGGAATGACTGAATGATGAAACTAAAACAGAGTTATTTGGACTTAACAAGGGGCGGTGCATGGCGAATGAAGAACACATCATTCCAAGACAGACACAACGCCACAGTAAAATTTGGTGGTGGCTCCATCATGCTCTGGGGCTGTGTGGCCAGTACAGGTACTGACAATTTTGTTAAAACTGAAGGTCACATGGATTCCAGTCAGTGTTAGCAGAATCTTGCTAACAATGTTCAAGAATCAGTGAGAGTTGAAGTTGCGCCGGGGCTGGATACTTCAACAAGACAACGACCATAAGCACTGCTCAAATTCTACAAAGGCATTCTGGAATGGGATGAGTGGGTAACATGTTGGCCTCAGGCAGGAGGTTCAGGGTTCAAATTTCCAATGGGCATCTCTGTGTGGAGTTTGCATGTTCTCCCCGTGCATGCGTTTGTTTTCTCCGGGTACTCTGGTTTCCTCCCACATTCCAAAAACATGCACGTTAGCTTAATTGGCAACTCTAAATTGTCCATTAGAGTGTGAATGTTTGTTTGTCTTCCCTGCGATTGACTGGCGACCAGTCCATGGTGTACCCCACCTCCCACCCGAAGTTAGTTGGGATAGGCTCCAGCATACCCGCGACTCTAATGAGTATAAGCAGCATAGAAAATGGATGGATGAGATTCTGGAATGGAATCTCAGTCCCCAGACCTGAATATGATTGAAAATCTTTGGTGCGATTTAAAGCGTGCTGTCCGTGCAGGGAAACCATCAAACCTGACTGTTTTGTATAGAACAATGGTCAAAGATACTGTCAAACAGAACCCAGACCCTCATTGGAAGCGTTTAGAGGTCGTTATTTCTGCAAAAGAAGGATCTACTAAATATTGATGTAATTTTTCTGTTGGGGTGCCCAAATTTATGCACCTGGCTAATTTTGTTTAAATAAACTTTATTTCACTTCTCTGATATCACTGCGTTTGTCTAAAATGTGATATATTTAACTGAAATTGCTGATCCAAACATCTAATGATTCATAGAGGAAAATCCAGAAAATTATAAGGGGTGCCCAAACTTTTGCATACCACTGTATGTCATTATTTAATTCCAGGTGGTCCTCAGTTTACTATTTCATGGTTATTTCATGGTCAAGAATGCAGTCCCATATACTAACAGAAAACTTCATTTTGGTCCGTAAAAACAAGACTAGTAGTAGTTAGACTGTATGCCGGTGGAAGAATTCACGCTGCGCACAGCACAAGAATGCGGTTTGTGCCTCGTGCTGGCTGGAAGGATACAATGTGTGCCTGCTCAGCCTTACTGAGGAAAAATAACATCACTTATGAGGTAACTTTGGATACTTCATTTTCTCTTCCAAGCTGCAGCGCGCCAAAGAAAAGGAAAGCCATCGCTATGAAAGTGAAAATGAACAGAGAGAGGAGACACACACACACCAATATCGGCATTTTCTTTTGTCTTTGTGTTTCCAAATGGAACTTGTTGGTACCCCAAGGACCCCCTGTACGACCACCTTTGATGTTATCGCTTGATATAGTGGGGAAAACCTAAGACAAATACAACATAATCAAAAGTGACTGTCCAGTTGTGAGGATTCTCAGACCTTTAGAACCAACAATCAGACCATGAATAGTTTGGCAATTGAATGCTTGATGAAATGGGCAGTGTCCACTGAAAGTTATCTATTCTTCCAAACGTAACAGGACGGTGATTGATAAGCTACAATACGTAAGATGGTCAATGAAGGCACTGAAAAAGTCTGCTTTTGTTTAGAGGACCCAACTGCAGCATCCTTCCATCATACTATCTGATACGCAAGGAAGGTCCAAGGAAGTACGTTTATTTCATGAGAGCGGAAAAAAAGCTGGTGAGCTTTGACGTGCGGAGGTCGCAAAGATTTCATTTTGTGCTAGAGACTATCTGTCCTGGCCTTCCAGCCTGAGGCCGTAGTCCGAGCTGTCTTCCGAGGGAGTGTCCAGCACTGGATTGACAAAACCCTCAAATTCTGGGTCTATGTTGTCCTCTGGGTGGGTACTCACAAAATCATTCTCCCACTCTAGTGCGTTGGAGTCCTCAGAGGTGGAGGTTGGGCCACTCTGGACTTGCTTCCCGCTGGGCCTCAAGGCTGCGCGCAGAATGTCCTCTTCTGTCCGAGACCTCTCCCAGGCTGGAAGGGCTCGATTGATTCCTAAGAAGCAAAGACAGATAGAGGAAGAATCTCACCAAACAAAAATGTTTTATGTATGGACATACACGTTCATTGTTTACTTTCAGCCATCTGTCTGTCACTATAAAACAAGACACATTATTTGAACTAACTAAATAATCCTTTTCTGACCAATATAGTGAAATTGCAAAACTTCCCACAGCACACACAATGATCTCAGCGCTGTGTTTAAAAATCACCCCTATATACCGACGGTCTTTGCACTCCATAAATGATTAATCTTATTTCCTTTCGGCTTATCCCTGCTTATCCCAACAGGGGTCGCCACAGCAAATCATTGTGTTCTGTTTGATTCGCATGTTTTGATTTGGCAAAATTTTTACGTCGGATGCCCTTCCTGACACAACCCTCTATATGAGGGACATGATACTTATGTATATATATTTGGGTGTGACCACACTGTACAAAAAAAAAGAACTAGTTACATGCACGCACGGCAGAAGAATACACAGAGGAAGGACATCACTTATTTTCTTTTAGTTGACTGTTCTCGCTGTCCCAAAACAGACTTCACACTTGAATGCTAAAACAGTGACATCCTAACACTATTTCTCTCTATGATTTCAAAATGTAAACTAGTCAGATGCAAATACCAGGTCCCTATATTATTATCTGTTAATACGTACATTCTTTAAAAAATCTTTGCATTTCCAGTTGAAGTACGCTCTAATCCCTGACTCCACGTGTTGTGCATAAACCCATTATTTACCATTTAAACAAATGCAAATAAACTGCAAATGAACTGTCAAAGGGCTCCAACAATGGTCAAAATTGTAGTATCTACAATTCCAGATCTGACCGTGATATGTGAATAAGTAATATTCATTTATATTTGTTTGTGGCTTTGTAGATACAATTGTATCTGCAAAGATACAATTGTTTTTATGCTTTAATTACAATCATATCGCATTCATTAAATTTGATTACTACTTATTCACTTATCGCAGTCTGAAACCAATAACTGTGATAAACAAGGGATGACTGTATATTACAAGTATATCAAAACTAGGCATTTTAGGTCTTTATGGGACCTACTGTATACCATATCTCTGTAACCAGAGCAGATAAAGCATAAAAACCGATGGCATAATTAGAAAGCTAAAATCCCCCCAAAACAGGTCCAACACGTCAGGCACCAGATTTGATGTTCCACGGTGTTATACCTAAGTTCCCCAAGCCAAACAATACGCTCACCTTCCTCATCCTCCCACTCCAGATCCAGTGAGGTGCCATCATCATTGGTAGAGCGAGTCTTAGCGGTGAAATCCCAGCTGCTCTCAGTGTTGGGAGTTACAATGTTTGTGTCCGAGGGAAGTCCTGGAAATGCAAAGATAATCACGTCAATTCACTAAAAGCTGTAATTAGGTGTGTCTATTTTTCGTTTTCCCCTCTAAAATATTTGCTTCTTGACCGATTGTGTTGTACAGGTTATACAGTATGCCTCGCTATTGGAAGTTTTTCATACAGGAAAAAAAGAGTGTATTACAATATGTATGCATTTTAACTCCACTGTAAAGCATTGTTTATTAGTGTGGATGCTGCACTTTAAGTGTTGACTCACTATTGCTTCTGAAGGCCTCTGATTGGGTTTTGACATTCTGGAGGGCGGGATCAAAACCATCACCAGGTTGTCTGAAATGGGTCAGGATGACAACATTAACTATAAAGCATTCCTTCAAAGAAACAAATATTTTTTGTAAAAATGAGTGCCAATTAGAAATGGGCATTTAAGTGAATATCCTTTGTGGACAATATTATATAATGGTAACATAATATTATAAAAGAAAGAAGCCATTTCTATAAAAGTGACATCATATCACATTGCACATCATATGCCTAAGCATCTGACCGTGGAGAATGTTCCCGCACAATGATTAAAAAAAAAGTACATAGTTTTATGTAAATGGCCATCAATTTTGGAAATATGGGCCATTATTTTATTTACAAAAAGTTTTTGCATGTTATAATTGTTTGTTGCGACCGCCGACTTGTCCGATGGCCCTTGATCGTACCATCTAATGTCCCCCCACACGGCCAGACAGACTACTATACTGTATTTTCCCGGTTTCTTTTCACCTCATATTTTGTTCCAAATGCTACTGATACTATTTGGGAATTCATACAAGTTAGATTTGACGACATTATTGAGTGCTATTGTCTATATTTGTTCAGTGCACTTCTCGGTAATACCAACTCGTACTGGTGGATGGCGGGTCTGCATTCATTTAGTGCTTGATTGAGGTTGTTTTTACATGATACATTATGTTGAATTACATCACTATAATGTAGAGTAGCTGCTAATGCTACCGTATTTCAATTCATTCTCGTCCACAGTCATGCTAAGCTGAGGAGCATCCATGACACTCGTTACCATGGCAACCCAAGGGCCTGGTTGTTGAAGAGACGTCCTGTCAACCGGTTGGTAGTCCTGCAATACCCGGTGCATGCCTCTACAGTACAATCGATTAATCCAAGGGTTTATGACTGATTCTTATCGATTCAGGAGGCCGGTCACATAGTTATATTGTTCACAGCCCTAAAAAATTCACAAATAAGAATCCAATTAAACTATGCTGCTAACGATACACCTGGTAACGATGCACAGACAACCGCATAAGAAACAGTAAAGTGGGTATGAGACTCCAGACTAATACAATCTGTAAAACTATAAACTGGGTTGCCGTCGCTTACCATTTTGCTGCAGGAACGCAAGCTGCGTGTGATTCAGTGATTCTTCCTGAGGTGTGATATTAGATTAGAAGTATTAAAGGAAAACCTCTTACGCCCCTCGAGCATGCTTTACAATCATTGCAAATTGACTTGAGTTCACAATCTGAAGGAAACTTGAAGCCAACTTGTGTGGCAGGAAAAAAAACCCAAAACATTAGGTGGTATGAACAACAGCTATTTTTTTATGCCAACACATCCCTAATGTTTTTGTAATGATACAGTATTAGTAAAGGGATGGGAAAATGTCCCTAACTAACTTAACTGTTTCTATTGTTGTACTGAATAGATGGGAGTTGTCATGTGGAGATAAGTGGGGGAATTGATTATGCCATGCAAATAACTTGTTGTTCATCTTTAAAAGGCAAACTAGTTGAGACTGAGTCAAGAATGCCACCGCTGCGTGCAGATGAGCCGTGGACTCCCATTTTGCTTCAAATGCTGAAAGGCGTGAGCAATCAAAAATTCACAACGCGCAGAATTCAATTAGTCGCCTAACAGATTATGTGGCCAAAATTTTCTGGGATTGATTTAATCCCTTAAATTCAACTGTATCAGTCACAACTTTATTGTATAGCACAAATCAGCCAATTGAACACAAACATAGAACACTTTTCTTTGCATTTGCTTTCAAGTGAGACATGCACGATACTCCGCCCAGAAAGATTTACAGCAAAAAAAAAAAAAAAAAACAACACAAAAAAAAACCCTGCTGACTCATCTGACACAATCATCTGGTTTTCTGATGAGTGAACGTGACTCACTTTCTCTGCTGAGGTTCGCTGCCGCAGCCATCTGCTTTCCCCCTGGTCCTCTGCGTCACCAGCTACACAACAAAAACCCGCACACGTTAAGTTGATTTGTAGGTGATTTTCATACACCATACGTGAAAGACACACTGATAATTTATTTGCAATACCGGACACGTGCAAGGATAAAACGTGCAAACAGAAAAGCAGCGGAATGAGGCATTCGTGTCGTAGTACCAGTGGATTCTATTCTATACAGTAACAATGGACATGCTGACTCACATTGACGTAAGCTTTTGTCAACATAATCAACGCCAAAAATGGAATGAGGAGCAGAATGTTTTTTTTGTACGTGTTTGGATGTCAGTTAAGCCCCAGTTCAACCACAAACTGAAAAATCATCATTTTGTAAAAGCGTATATAGCACTGTAACGGCGTGTCGGAAATAATAATCCCCCTCCAGTCTTAACTTTCCCATTCTCCTCTTCCCTGCATGAACGCACTCCCGGAAGAATCCTTCCACAGCTCCGTTGTCACGACCTTTTTGATGTTGTCCACGTCTTCAAAATGGGTCCCCTTGAGGAGCGGTAGAAAAAAATAAATAAATAAAAATCACACCGAGCCAGGTCGAGTGAGTAGGGAGGTTGCTCCAGCATGGCAATGTTCTTGTGCTTGTGAGCACGCCCGTTGTCACGGTGTAACAGTCACAACTCTTGCCTCTTCTCGCGCACTGAACGAAGCAAATGCAGCAGAATCTCTTTGTAGACATGCTGGAGCTGGACCTTGACCTTGAAGGGAAAAAACTCCTAGTTTGAAGTTTGGAACTGAAATAAATCGTTTGGGACACCGGTCCTGCAAATTTTCAACACACCTTGTATGTATTTCAAGAAAAAAGTGCATCTCGGCTTTGTGTTGAAATAGACAAAATGTGAATGAAATGCTGTCATCGTGAGGAGAAGGAACTTTCATGTGGGTGATTATTCTCGGGCGGACGGCTCAATCATGGCGGAACACTAAATCACCCCCTTCCGAAATAAACATGTTGAAATGGCTTAGGGTTAGCTTAGTTCAGCAAGCTAGTGCGGTTGTGTGTGTGTGTTACTTGGGCTGGATGAGTATATTTTCACCGCGATGTGTTTTACCCACTTTAATTTTACAATGCCCGATGACGTCGTGCAGGTTCTGAGTGAACGTTTATTTCTTGTATTTTGTACCCAGATCATCTTAGCTGTAATTCATTTCACTTCAGTTTATTTGTATAGTGCCAAATCACAATAGTAGTTTTCTCATGGCCCTTTACGCATGAAAGTAGGCATTCAAGGTTGTTTTCAAGGTTTAGTGGCAATGTGTGTAGCGGCCGACATCCCATTAGAAAACTTAGCCAAGCTACATCCATTTCTCAATTACTGGGCAAAATTGCATCAGTAAATGTAAGGATTTTTAAATTTAATTAATGGACATTTTATTCAGTCACCAAAAAAAATTGCAAAATGTATAAACAGTTATAAAAAATTAATTATAAAAATATTAAATCGGAAAAAAACATGCTACTGCGCCGTTTAATATTTAAACTTCTTAAAAAATAAAAATCATATATTACTGTTTTTGTAATTTTTTTAAATAGTTCAACATTCTTCTCATAATTACTTTATTCTCCTAATATTTTGACTTTATTCTTGTAATATTATACATTTTCCCCAATCTAGTTTATCAATACTTCATTCTTAATTTTGATTGTTTGATTGCTTCTCATAATATTACGACTTAATTTTTTTTTTCTTTAACAGTTCAACCCTATGGTATATTACAACTTTATTCACATAAAATTGCAACTTTTTTCTCGTTACAAGACATTTTGACATGACATTTTTCTCTTAATATTTTTACTTTATTTTTGTAAAAAAAAAAAAAATTCCAAATGTTTTCAGTTTCTTTTGTTTTGAAATGTCTTTTTTTTTGTAAAATTTCTTCTCATAATTATTTTATTCCCATAATACTATGACTTTGTCATCATATTAGAACTATTTCCACATACTAATTTTTCCAAAATTACAACTTTATTTGTATCATAATATTATGACTTAAAAATATTATTTTTTTCTTTTATATATTTATTTTTAATTATATTATTTTCTCTAAATAAAATTATAAATTTTTTCCTTCACTGAAGTGAAACAGTTTATCACTATAAATGTACTGCTGTTTTTTCAATTTTTGTGATACTGTTTAAAAATATTTTTTTTTTGTTAAATTATATTTTTAGAACGGGCCATGGGCCAACAAACAAACAAACAAACAAACAAAAAAAAAAACAGCCGCGGGTCCCTAATGGCCCACAGGCCGCACTTCGGGCACCCCTTTTCTATGTATTTTCCAGTCTTGTGTAACAGAGATCATCTTACACATTTACTGAAGCCTACAAGACAAATGAGGACTGAGAATACAATACTGGGAGATATGAAGCAGCTACAGGGTGGCTGGGAGGAGCGCTCAATGTCGCCTCACCTCCTTCATTTTTCGATCACGTGCCAACCTGGCGGCCTCGCGCTGAGCAGCATTTCTAGCCTCCTCTTCTAGCCTCAACCTCTCCTCTTGTGCCTCTAACTGAGTGGGG
Source organism: Oostethus manadensis (assembly GCA_024372805.1). Taxonomy (NCBI): domain Eukaryota; kingdom Metazoa; phylum Chordata; class Actinopteri; order Syngnathiformes; family Syngnathidae; genus Oostethus; species Oostethus manadensis. Next base: position 4,199,394 of record QODF01000020.1, read on the forward strand.
ATAACCAAACAAAGCAAAAACACACAGACACAAACAGAAAATTACCAAACAGAAAAAGAAAAAATGCAGCAAATGATAAGAAAAGCAAAAGTAGGTCTAAAACATGAAAGAAAATTAATGTGGGCACCCTAACTACAGTGCATCAAGCTAACGGGATTCAGGAGATCATCTTACCTCCGCTTGTAGCTGCTGGTCTATCAAGACCTGCTTATTGGAGATGGCTGTGTATCGATGCTCACGAAGGTGCTTGATTTCATCCTCACTGATGGGCCTGAAATGAAAATAAACAATACTGATCATGTATTTGTAATACATTTATTATGTGTTTTAAAGGAATCTTTTACCTTGGACAAGGCTGTGGGCTTTCCTCCTGGAATAAAACCAAAACATGACGTCACAATGAATTCCAGTGCATCTTCAATATTGAATCATAGAGTTTAAAAGGCAACATGGGTGGTGCACAATTATGAAGCTACAGCCATCCATCCATCTTCTATGCCGGTTATCCTCACTAGCGTCGTGGGTATGCTGGAGCCTATCCCCAGCTGAATTTGGGTGAGAGGCGGGGTACACCCTCGCAGGGCACATATACAGTAGACAAACAACCAGTCACATTTACATTCATACCTATGGACAATTTTGAGTAGCCAATTAACTCATAATTGTTCGGAAGCTATAGCCTGTAAAAGAAATGCATTGCTCTCCATTTGTGGCCGCCAACCACTAATAAATCTGGACTACCACAGATAGATTTAGCACTAACCACTCCATGAAAAACATTAGAAGGGGACTGTGTGTCTTGTTTGTTATTACAACTCTGTACAGTAGATGGTGTCATAACGCACCATCTTACCACACCTCCTACGAACATACTACATTTTGTCATTGTTTTGCATTATTATGAATCTATTCATCAACATAATTACATACTAGATGTACAATGAAACCAGTGCACACCTACATGGTGCCAAAACACATTGAGAAAGCTTTTTATTTTAGCTGTTATAAGGCACTCCTTCTGTTGTTGAATAAGGTTTAACAACAGAAAATGTTGCATGTATTTCTTACGAAACAAACCAAAATTGTCTGTTTTACTCCACACACAAACACAGATTGTGCGAATTGTGCAAATTAGACCATGCTGTCACCTAGTCCCACACCATAGATATATATTCCAGCGCTGTGGGAAACACTGTAAGCGAGTGAACAATTTTAGGACACTTACCTCATCACTTTCTACAAGATTTTCAAACTGCAAAATTAAGCAGACACAACACACACAAACACAACAATTACACACACAATATACCCCAAGAAGAAGGTCATACTTATACAGTAAATGTATGAGTTATACCTCTATGGTATAATGCTCCCCTGCAGTGCTGCTGCGGAAGTATTTGGACCTGTAGGAACAATTATAGAGAATGAAGACGGTATAGAATAAATACGGTACAGCGAAAACCGCTTATCACAATCACCCTCAGACTGGCTGACTGCTAACTAAAAGTAAACCAGTCATAAACCAGCTTGCACTTTCACTTGAGACTTTGTGGTTATGTTGCGGTTTTGTTTTCACACTGCTTAGTGATAATGATGACACCAACAGAACCATTTGGCTGTCGACTGCCAACTTAAGCAGGCGTTTTTGAGTGATAAGAACACGGTGGACCGAGATTTGCCGACTGGTTGCTGATATAAACCGGATCGACCTCTGTGGGTTGAACTGAATTGGTCTTACAGTCAACTTTAAAACAAGGTATTACAGTTAGTGTGACATTGTGTAATAAATGAATGAGGTATAATTCATCTGCTCAGGATCAAATTATTCAAGGAGTGTTCAAAACGTGGTCTGGGTGCCTTTTTATTCTCATAAGATTTTTCTCCCCAACCCAATTTTCCAAAAATTACAACTACATTCTTTGTTTGTTTCTCATTATATTATGACCTAAAAAAACAACATTCCATTTCATTTTTTTCCCCACATATTAGAAGTTTACTCTCTAAAAATTGTGACTTTTTTCTCTTAATAATTTGACTTTACTCTAGTAATATTCCATCTGCTTTTTTTCATTTGTGCTGTTTTAAAAAATATATTTTTCTTCTTGTAAATTTTCTTCTCATAATTACGACTTTATTCTCGTAACAACCTTTCCCCGCAAACACATTTTCCAAAAGTAGTTTGGTTTCTCATAATATTACAACTTCAGTTGTCTTTTTACCTAAATATTTCAACTTTATAATGCTAAAATTATATTATTTTCATAATATTACGGCATTATCCTTGTAAATGCATAACTTCTTCTATTAGATTACAACTTTTTTCTTAATATTATGACTTCATTCTTGTAAAATTACTGATTTTTCTATTGTCGCTCTTTTTTTTTTTTCCTCCCCAAGTTTTCGTACGTTCTCTTATATTATGTGCAGGGGCCCCCAAAGAGTCGCACTGTGGACACCCCTGGTGCCTAGTATAGCTTAGCATCCATATCACGCTCGCGCCTGCCCCTACGTCATTGTGACGTAAGAGCCTGTACATGACGTCATACGGCAGTGAGCCCAACTTTATTGCTCCAAAGTGATACCATGGTTGGAGCCGTGGTAACCGCAGTCGACAACTACACCGTTACAAGACTCCTGAGTCACGGCATCGTCGGTATTGTCTACTGTCTAGATGCGGCAGACATGAACGTAGCAATGGTCACACAGGGGTGGGGTCTCGTGTTGTCGTAAAGGCTGACTCCACGACAGGTTGAGACAAGACAAGAGTGAAATAAGGTCTATAAATGTGTTTATTCTAACACGTAGCAGAAGCCTCAAAAAGCGCACGACAACACAACATTCCCGCTCACTGATGCTTGGCTACCATTAGCCGCTATGACGCTTTCGTGCTAGTTAGCTCAGCTAGCCAAGCTCGTGTTTCACTTACCCTCCTCCTCTTTGGATCCTGTTAGCTTCTGTTCTGAACACGCTTACACAGAATGCCCAGCAGTTACCCATGGCATTGACATATCGTATCAGTTCCAGCTGCCGCACATGTAATCATATGTTACATTAATGCAGGAGAGTAGATCTCCAACAGCGAAAAGTGGTGCTTTATCCTTTAGCCAGCCCCAGCAGTACTTCCTCATCCTCCTTCTTCTACGACCGACAGCATGTACGTAATGCTGCCATCTACCGTCTAACTGTAGTAATGCAGCATCTGTTTTGTCATATCGCGTGAGATCCTAGATGGAAAATAGAGTAGCATAAATGGAAGTCATTCATCAACAACATCATTGAGTTTAATTTTTTTATTATTATTAACATATAATATGTGTCTTGTAGCATTGCACCGACTCTCTCACACATTTGCACAGTAACAATGAAAACCATTACTACTTAATTTATAAAGAATAGTTCTAAAATTCAATTATGCTGAACGCCACATACTCTCATAATCTATCTTGCAAATATTTGCTGTCTACAAGGTCAACGCTGTATATTTTTGTAATATTATACTTCTTTTCCCGGTAATGGAATGATGGACCATGTCTAACCTGAGTGACGTTGGCCCCCGACCCCGCACAAAACTCTAGTCAAATAGTCTCATTTGTTTGTGCTGTGTTTGTGCAATAAAATTAATGTTTGTGCTGCTTTTGTTTTTGAGTAATTACAGTTTCTTTTGTACGTCAACCAAAGCTCACCCAGCTCCCACCATGCTCTAAATGGAACCAAAATAGTCACATTTGTTTGTGCTGCGTTTGTGCCGTTTTCATTTTATTTGCACAAAACAAGTACACTATTTTTGTTTTATTCCAAGCATGTTAAAGGGCTGAAGGACCTTAGTTGCCCTATAATAAATGTGTCATAACTCAAAAACAAAACCGACACAAACATTCATTTTATTTACACAAAACCCGACCGTAAAAAATGAGACCATTTTGGTTTCATTCAGAGAATATCAATGTACTGAGTGGCCTAAAACAAAAGCAACACAAACGTTAATTTTATTTGCACATAACAGCACAAACGAGGATGGACAAAACGAGCCTATTTTGGGTTCACTGGGAGCATGTCCAGGGCTTATTATGTAATAGTAATAATAATAAAGTAACAACAAAGTTATTATATAACTTTACTTGTTAATATCTCAAAAACGCAGCACAAACGATTGAGACAATTTTAGGTCCATTCTGAGCATGTCAGGGGCTGAGAGAAGTTAGGTTGACCTATAAAAGAAACTGTAATAACTCAAAAACAAAAGCAGCACCAACGTTAATTATAATTGCACAAAACAGCACAAACGCAGCACAAACAAATGAGCCTATTTGCCCAGAGTTTTGCGCGAGGTTCACGACCTTACATGCAGACCAATACTTAATAATCACTTTCAACATTTTAAAAAACAGAGGCAATAATTTGAATGTGAACCTAATGAAATTAGTGAACAAATACAAAAATGTACGGGGTATAGAATCAATGGATCTGGAGAGAAATACAATTCCTCTATAATTACATTTTCTTTTTTTTACGCTATGTCCAAAGATGTGAAGAAGTAGTCATTGAATTCATCGTCAGCAGGAGCATTTTTCACTTTTTTAACTTTGACCTTCTGGGCAGTCAGGATGCTTCTTGGCATTAGTTTACGTCCACTCTGAAAGGGAAATAGTCAAAGTTCAAATCAGGGTTTTTTATGTGGAAATAAATGTTAAATTACTACTTTCATTTTTTTCCATTTAAGATTATTATCTTTCACTATATAAACTTAAACAAATATATCAAAACAACATCCAACAGTTTGCGTAGTAACATTGCAGTAGTTTCATATTTTTTGAACATGAAAACCCTGAACTACAACAAAAACTGGTAATGCAGGATCTTCTGCATCACTGCTACCAGGCAAAATGTAAAAGTAACAACAAAAAACTGTATAGTTTGAAGTCTTTATCCACCTACTGCGCTGTCAAATCTAGCAAGCTAACAAGGCTAACATCACATGTCCATAAATCCGCAAAGAAGATTATGTCCATATCTCCATCTACCAGTGTGGTCTTATTTGCTGGCAAACATCCTTCGAAAAAATAGCGGATCCTCCATAGCACAAACCAGGGCTCTTAGTGGTCTACCAGTCGACAAAAGCCTTCAGCGCTGGCGTCTTCGTGAGCTTTCAAAACACCACCGTAGCGATGCTGGCGTTTCAGGTGGCTGACAGGTTAAAGAAGTCCCACACCAGTGATGATTGTTTACAAGTGAGCCCAGGGGAGGTGTGCAGTCACAGAAAAGGAGCGCTTAATTTGGTCACCTTAGCCCAGTAACACACAAATCTCACTTCATTGGAGAGTTTTTCTTTTTAATTTCATAATTTATTTTATTGAAGCTATTTTAAATTTTATTGGATTTATCGATATGGTGTCATTATTGGTCATATATCGGCCCAAAAACTACTTGCCCAATTATTATTGTGCACTCCTAACTTGAGCATAACTGAACATAAGATCTTGCGAGAGGGAAATGTGACAAGATTTTTTGTTCGGAGAAAAAATCTTAATAATAAATCAATCAATCACACAATAAATGAAAATGAACTTGATCATTTTGGTGGCTTCTATATATTGCCATCTGCATGCATGTTTGTTTTATATCTCTAGCCTACAAATGGGCAGGAAGAGTGTTCACTATGCATTGGTTCAGCACCTAGACACTTCATAGGTAACAGCATTCCATAGAACAAACGCGTTCCATAGATCAACAGAGTGAGACCTCTTGTCAGTCATACAGTCCAATTTGTATCTGTGCGGGGAGGCAAAGCTGCTAGCATATACACAGCAGCGCAGCAATAGAGCCTCCTGAGGAGAAATGCAAGGTAACGTAGTAGAAATTAGGAGGAATAAAGATGATTGCAAAGCCAAATGCCACAGCCCCCGTATAGGAATATTAACAACAAGAAAAGTGACCCCATCTACACAAACAAGTCAGTATGTTGAATTTGTTTTAATTGTATTCTGCACCATTCATGTTAAAATTTTGTTCTCGTGAACCCAATATCATGTATCGACTTGTCTCGTGAGTTGGATGTCTCGTGAGACCCTTACCCATAACTAAGCCCCAGCTCAACATACTTCTATTCCTTTCCTTTCCCCTCTGGAAAAATGGTGAGATATGGGTCTATGCAGGACAAATAAGAGGATGGAGTAAACAAAATAAGTATAATATTTTACAAATTCTAAGTACTGTAAATGAAAGTGAAGTAAACATCTTTGCTGTGACCTACGCAATAAGGGGCGATTATAGACATTGAATCGCTTTGGGTGTAGAACAACAGGCCCGCCAAGCGTCTTAATCGGGCATACCAATCATTTCCAAATTTTTTTTTCTAAACTTTAACATTGAAACTGTAACTGACAACATTCCTTGCAGTGCTATTGTGGCACGCTCGAGTCGCCAAAACTGTCATACGCTACCTGTAGCTTGTACAAAAAAAACCCCAAAACAAACATGACGCACAAAGTAACCTACCTACTGCACCATGTGGGCATACAAATAGACATCTACGCACAATACCCATGCCAAAAAAACACCCATATATTCCTACCACAAGGCATGCTGGGTATCTTGTGTTACTTTTTCTCCCAAGATTTTGCGGTGTTTGACGCATGTTTGCTTGATTGAAAATATGTTGAAGAGGTCAAGCAGGAATAAACATACTTGTGATATCCAGTGTTTTATTGTTCATAGTTCATATTGTTGTTGTAGCTGGACCACCCAGCATGCTCTGCGGGCATTTGGAAACAATTGTTTTAATTACAGTGTTATGTTTAGCGCGTAGTTGTTGTTTATCACCTACATAGTAGTACTGTAGTTGATTTATGTGTCCTGTTAACTTGCTGTGGATAGGTCGTGTTTTTGTTTCTTTGTACCGTGAGCTAGAATGTTGTTCTGTTTGATGACCACCTATGTAAAGACGGCCCCTTTTCCAAATTCTTCAAAGTTTGCCCGCCTCTGGTCTAACGGCTAATATAACTTTCTAGAACTGTTTTGTGTTGTTGATATTGTTTAATGTGTTTTTAAATGTTAATATCTGCCCTGGCTCTGGTGGTTGTGATGCTCCTTAAAGGAATAGAAAGAAATGGGCATTGTGGTAGATCGAGTTCACTAAATACAAACTGTCTGCTACGTAGTGAATAGGGTTAGACATCAAGTCTCCAGCACGGGAACCGAAACTAACATTTCAATTCTCCCGGGTTTGTTAAAATGCTTTTATTTTGATTCCTAGATTTGATGCCAGCTTCAGAAGATTTATTTATTCTTGGAAATAATATATTTGGTGGTATGCTTTGGTGGCCCGCACAGTGGATGAGTGGGTAGCATGTTGGCCTCACAGTCAGGAGGTTCATAGTTTGAATCTCCATTGGGCATCTCTGTGTGGAGTTTGCATGTTCTCCCCGGGCGTGCGTGCGTGCGGGTACTCCGGTTTCCTCCCACATTCCAAAAACATGCATGTTAGGTTAATTGGCACCTCTAAAATTGTCCATTAGAGTGTGAATGGTTGTTTGTCTGCCATGCGATTGACTGGTGACCAGTCCAGGGTGTTCCCCCCCTACCGCCCGAAGTCAGCTGGGATAGGCTCCAGCATACCTTCAACCTTAATGAGGATAAGCGGCATAGAAAATGGATGGATGGATGTGTATGCTTTGGTTAAAATATCTATATTTCTACACACAGGGATGCATCCAGCCATCATGTCATGCGCGAAAAGTGTTTTCTTCCAGGATATTTTGTTGATATTCTTACATTGTGATGCTGACGAGACACAGCTGCAATCAAGAGACTTGGACTCTGTATATAATATAAAAACTATATTAGAGAAAGTAAAACTCCCCCCCCTCTTTTAATGCAGTCTTCACTCTACATACATAACACAGCATGCTCAGTAAAACACAATCAACAGAGTGACTTACGGTTTTCTTGGCATCAGCCAGAGACCTCTCTGAGTATCTCTTCATCCGTTCCATCTGTTTCTCTCTTTGAAGCCTCAGCTTTTCTTCACGTTGCCTAAAGAGAAAAGATTCAGGAAATGGAGATGCATTCATTATTGTCCCTCAGTTTGATGTACAAAAAACACCATTTACATACAGGAGGTCCTCGGTCTACATATACGTTACAAGTCAGGTTTTAGTGCAAAAAATACCATACCGAAATTATTGGTAAGTTAACTCCTAAATTAATAAATCAATACAATAAATCATCAAGAAAGTATCTAGTCGAGTGGTTAGCATGTTGTCAGGAGATTTGGAAGACGTGGGTTCGAATCTCCGGCATGTTTGTGTGGAGTTTGCATGTTATCCCTGTGTGTGCGTAGGTCTTCTCTGGGGACTCCTCCCACATTTCAAAAACATGCATGTTAGGTTAATTGGCGACTCTAAATTGTCCATTGGTGTGAGTGTGAATGGTTGTATGTCTTTGTTTGTCTGTATGTGCCCTCCAATTGGCTGGCGACCAGTCCAGGGTGTACCCCGCCTCTCGCTCAAAGTTAGCTGGGATAGGCTCCAGCATACACAATCACAGGCCAATCACAGGGCACATACAGACAAACAAACATTCACACTCTAATGGACAATTTAGAGTCACCAATTAACCTAACATGCATGTTTTTGGAATGTGAGAGGAAACCGGAGCCCCCGGAGAAAACTCTCGCACGCACGGGGAGAACATGCAAATTCCACACAGAGATGCCCAACGGAGATTCGAACCCAGAACCTCCTGACTGTGAGGCCAACATGCTACCCATTCAGCCACCGTGCGGCGATACTGTATACAATGTATACAATATAATGTGTAAATTTAATATAATAATTTCAGATAATTTTGTAAAACCATGAAACATCGTCATTATGTCTGTCACAGAATGTCATGGCATACCTGGTCCTTCTCTCGCTGTCCTTGATCTTCTGCATCATTTCCAAGCGTTCCTCTGGTATGTCTTCCAGGCAGTGCAGTAGTGAAGACATCTGCTTCTCAATGCTGGCCAGTTTCTCCAAGGTGCTGTGGCTGCTCACCCTGTCACCCACACAGAACCTATACACCTCTGTCACCTTCTCACTGAGAGCACTCAGCATGTCACCCTGCCAATAGACGTCATAGGAAGTAATTCCTGTCCATGGGTGCGGGAAAACTTGCTCTCTGCTTCCTCACCTCATCCTCTGCGTTCAACAAAACATGGAGCTGAACCTTCTGTTTAAGCTTTGCAGCTCTCGCCTTCTCATCCTCGATCCTCTTGTTCATCTCATTAATTTGCTGTGTCAAGAGCTCCTCATCCTTTTCACTTCAAATGGACAGTGATCTGTATTCAAGTCACATTTCTAGACAAAGAAATAGATAGTACTCACGTAGTCTTTCTGATTGCCTCTACAGACTGTTTAAGCTCCTCCAGTGTCTCCTCAGCTCTTGTAGAGTGTTTCATCAAAGATAGGTTCTGCTCTGTTAGCTCCGTCATCAGCTCAATCAGCTGTTTGGGGTCGGTGAAGTACAACTCTGGATCATCCTGTGAGAATGTGACATAGTAAGTTGGCGATGGGAGACCACAGTGAGTCAAGTGAGTAAAACTGACCTCGTATTCGGAACTGTCAGTATCCGTGTCGGGTTGCTTTGAGGGACTAACGTGAAGGAAAAAAGATGAAGGAAATACTATGTGGAAAAACAAGCGCGTTAAGTTAACATGCCATTTACTGTGCAGAGATGACACAAGCAGCTCCATTCACAGACAACCCCATTATTATGTATTTATGACAGGTAGCACCAAATTTATTTGTGGCAGTCCAAATGCATTCATGGTGGGCCGCCAAAAATAAATGACAAACGTATGACAAACACTGAAGAAGAATGAAAGAAAAGAATGAAATTGCACCTCCTTTTATCGGCTGAAACGCTTGATTATCATCATTCACAAACGGATTTTGCAGCTGATAAATATGTAAGACTTAGAGGAGGTCTTGTCACGCTTTGTGTTGTGTCAATTTGCGTGACAGTTTTGTGCTCTTATTTTAGTAGCAATTCCTGTTTTGTCTGGTTCCCTGCTAATTTTTCTCATTTTGTGTCTCATTATTTAGTTGAGGCTGTGGCGCTGGTTTGGTGTTGGAGCATTGCTTTAATTTGCTTTGTGTTTGTTGGCCGTTGTTTCGCCTGCCTTCTAGTTCTGCCGCTGCGTAGCAGCAATTAAAAACAGGTTTTTGACCTGAAACACAGTCATCTCACGCATGCTGGGGTCGTCACCACAATGCCAACGTCCAAACGCAACAGGTCTGCTTTTACCAATTTGCAAAGACAAAATTTGCCCAAAGACTTGCCTGTCTCTGATTTTGCAAGATTACCTAAAGTTGTGACAAGTGTGCGTATGCAAGGATAAAATCTAAATAGAAATATAGATGTAAAAAATACAGTGTTTTGAATATATTATAGGGCACGTGTGTCCAAAAATGTTACAGCGAGGGCCGCATACAGTGGAATGTTGAATAGCGTTCCAGCACAAATGAACTACAACGTACTCTAACTGAATCCATTTCCTGTAAGACATAATGTAAATCCAATTCATCCATTCCAGAAAGCCAATATTGTTCATTTATTCAAATGCATAAAATACATATAATGATGAATGAAATGGATGAATGAACATTAAAAGGTTACTTTTAGACACAATATGGCTGCGAGACCAACGCGAAATCCACCTTTGTGTTTTGCTGTGAGTTATTTCTTGTAATCATAAGTCCTTCTGACCTAAAGTCTCTTGCTTTTCTTTTGATCATGGCTGCAAAATGACCCACAATGGAGCCAAACAAATAGAGAAACAATAGTGAATTCAATAAATAGCTCATAGCAAAACATGAAGGTCGTGTCTTTGTCAAAAACCATGTTCACAATGAAGGTAAAAGTAAATAAAGTAATAGTAATATAATTGTGAAACTAAAGAAATGTCTATTGTGCTATATTGTGGTAACATTTTTGGGACTTGTGGTGTAACTGTGTTAGTTAGTAAAGAACTACAGAGTCACTTGCTGATGACATCATAACAGGCGACATACACTAGTTGACTTCCAGCTCTTGTTTCCATGTATTAAGATGCTAATAGGATGCTAACATAGACATTTTTTGAAAAAACTTCATTAAAAACACCTTTGGACTCGCACAGTATTTTACATTTTGTTAAAAAGGCTAAAGCCAATCCACTGTGCTAAAACCTTTTTTTTTTTTTAACAAAACAGCGGCACTAATCTGGCCCCTGGCTGCACTTTGGACATTGATGCTGTAGAGCAAATACAGTGTTGTGGCACATAAGTGTACTATGAGCATTCATCAGGTGTGACAATCCAATTTCATTGAATTGGTACAAAAATAATGATTTGTTGATTACAATTAATGTATCTTTGTTCATCTATCCATGCCAACGATGTGTTGTTATTAAGTGCTCTTCAACCTGCTTGCAGAAGGTACACACTGCTGAATACTTGTACTAATGAAATAGTGCATATAGGGCTGTGTGTGCTGAAGACCTGGAGCTCTCTGCAGATGGCAGTCTGGGCCTAGCACTGTCGGTCTCCACAGTCTTCTCTGTGAGCATGTTAATTGTTATTATTATTTTAAACCTTGTCTGTTTTTAGTGAGTGACTTACTTGAAGGGGATAACCAAGTACTTACCTTCTTGGTCCTTAGGTTCCTTGTTCAGCTCATCCTCACTGCTTTTATCCAGTGGGACTTTCTTCATAAGCTTTGCTCTCTGGGCCTCCTGCCACTCTGGTGGAGACAACTTAAAAAGAAGCTCCTTGTACCTCTTGTACTCTTGTAGTGTTTCTTCATAGCTGCAGATGTCACTAATAAGAGAAGATGATATTTGCACAATTCAGCATGTCCGATAAGCAGTAGGAAAAAGCAAATCAATACTTTATTCATCTCCACGAGAAATTCACAAGCAGATCTTAATTGCTAATAATTCATTCACACTCCCCAAACATGTTGTCACAGTCTTCTATTGACTTCCATGTTTTTTTCACTCCTAGTGTATGAATGTCAACATTTTCTAAACAAGAGAAAAGAATAGCTAATGAAGGAAAGAAAAAAAGGAAAATAAACACAATATTCCTAACATCCCTCCTCATTGTTGTGACGCCTGGTTACGTATTACTCCGCCCACATATTCTGCCGCCGCACGCACGAAACTTTTCTGTTTGTACAGTATGAATCATTTCTAAAGAGTTTGTTTGTAACCACAAGACGTCGTGACAAAAGGACCGCCTGTGTAGATGAAGCAGTGATGAAGGAAGGAAAACCAAAAGGACGGGTGTTCTACAGTATAATAATAAAATATATGTTTATTTGTTGTAAAAGGCTGATGAACAAATAGGGGTCTTAAGGGACAGTATACTATACAGTAAATTTTGTAAATTTTATTTGTAAGGTTATGACTTCATTTCTATTAATGTTTTGACTTTTTTCCCATAATATTGTAACATTTCTCCACAACCTAATTTATACCTAATTTTTTTGTTTCTAATGATAATACAACTTTCAAAATGTCTTTAATATTTCAACATTGTGCTACTAAAATTCATTTTTCCCCTCATAATATTACAAGTATATCTTGAGACCTTTTTCTTGTCACGAAACGTTGCTCGGCTAGCTCGGCGCGGCATGGCGAGAACCCCGGGGAAGAAGCGAGCAGGACGTCAGGCAGGTAAGTGTGGGGAAAAGAGTCTTTTAATAATAAAGCTGCAAGGCAGGAACAAAAACAGGTCCACGGGAAAGCGTAGCACAAATGTCATCCAACTGGCAGATATGACAACAACAGGACAAAAATGTAACAAATGCAAAAAGGCAAAAGGCAAGAAGGCAGTAGTGACAACAAAAGGACAAAATGGCAATGACCCGACAACTCGAAGGTCCACACACCTGAACTTAAATAGTAAGAAAATAACGAGAGGCAGGTGTGTGTAATTAAAGGCGAACATGAAACTAGGAAAAACAACATAGGAACTCTAACTCAAAACCCAAAACTGTCACGCAAACACCAGGATCGTGACATTTCTCTCATTACAATATAACTTTTTCCTCAAAATATTTTGACTTTATTCTTGTAAAATTGCAGACATTTGTGCAGGTGTTTTCTTTTTTTAGTTTTCCAATTATTTCATCTTTCATAATTGTTTGAATTTATTCTGGTAACATAACTTTTCTACATCCTAATTTTCCAAAATCTTTACTTGTTGTTTTGTTTGTTTCTCGTACTAATAAGACTTTTAAAAATAACATCTATTATCCCTAATATTTCAAACACTATAAAAACGTTATTACAATGTTGTTGACTTTTTTTCATTAGATTACTACTTTTTTCTCTCAATATTTTGACTTTATAGTAGTAAAATTACAGCTGCTTTTCCCATTTTTGCTCTTTTTTTGTGTTTATTTTCATCCTTTCATTCATTTTCTTTACCACTTATCCTCATTAGGGTCACGGGGATGCTGGAGCCTATCCCAGCTAAATTTGGGTGAGAGGCGTGGTACACCCTGGACTGGTCGCCAGTCAATCACAGGGCACATATAGACAAACAAACATTCACACTCTAATGGACAATTAAGAGTCACCAATTAACCTAACATGCATGTTTTTGGAATGTGGGAGGAAACCGGGGTACCCGCAAAAAGGGGAGAATATGCAAACTCCACACAGAGATGCCCAACGAAGATTCCAACCCTGAACCTCATGACTGTGAGGCCAATGTCCTACCCACTTGGCCACTGTGTTTGTTTTCTTGTGCAGAAAACAAAAAAAACAAGAAAAAACAGCTGGGGCCGCAAATGGCCCCCAGGACACAATTTAGACACCCCTGCCTTGTGCAGTGTTAAGGAAAACAAAAAATAACAATGTCAAAAACAAGATAAGAATAAAAGTGATGTGAAATGCGACAAAAGTTATAAAATATGAATATATACCTTCTTAGTATTGATATTTCAGAAGTCAACCTCTTAGTCTCAGTGTTTTTCTCCTGTTTAGATTTGGCTTCTCGTTGAAAACTGACAACAGAAAGAGACATCATTTCAAAGTTACCATTGTAGTGATTACAGTAACCTGCAGTGATTAGTAGACATAATGGCAAGAAGACACTATACCAGGCATGTCCAAACTATTCCCACCAAGGGCCACATACTGAAAAATGAAAGGGTGCAAGGGGCACTTTGATATTCTGTAAAAATGTATTTTTTGATAAAGAAAAAAATGCATCTCAGCTTTTTGATGTAGGTGAAAAATCATATTATTAGCATGAACTTTGGTATTTGATCCCCCTCCCCCATTTTTGCTGTTGTTTTTTAGGGGGAGTTTTTCAACCTAAATTCAAGAAATGACAACTTTATTTTGTTTTGTCTGTTTCTCATATTACAATTATATTACAATCATATTACAAAAAATAACATTTTATCTTTAATATTTTAGCCCATTGCTACTAAAATGCTCTTAACATTAGAAGTGGAAATTTGTTTGCAACTGTTTGTCTCGTTAGAATACATTTTTTTCTCCTAATATTCTGACTTTTTGTCTTTTAATTTTACAGCAGTTTTGTCCATTTCTAACATTTGTTTTTTTTACAATTTCTACTTTCTTCTTGTAATTGTTTTCCCCACATATTTAATTACGTTATTCTTATAAAATTGACATTATTCTGCTAACATTACAACTTTTTCTGCTACTTTGTTTTGTCTCTCATTGCAATGACATTACAAAATGTATTTTTTTTCCTTTAGTATTGCAATATTGCAACTTAACCCTACTAAAATTGTTTGTTAGCTTACAAATCTTTCTTTATTCTTTTAAACCCACTGCTGATTTTCATATTTTAAAAGTTTTTTGATTGGTTTTTTCTTGCTAAATTATATTTTTGGAATGTATTGTGGGCCAATAAAAACACAGCCGCGGGCCACAAATGGCCCCCTGGCCGCACTTTGGATATCCCTGCACACACAAAAGTAATGGGACACTGTACCGCTTAAAGTACAGGAAGTGAAGTATGGTTGGTGCCCCACTTAGCTATAACAGCATCACTTTTTCTGGTAAGACTTGCTGGACATTTTGGGGCGTATCTGAGGGAATTGTTCCAGGATAACATTGGTGAGGTCACTGTTGTTTGACCTGACAGAGAGCCTGCTAGCTCGGCATTTCTATTCTAGTTTCTCCCAAGGCTGTCTGATGGACCTGAGGTCAGGGTTCTTCCACACCAAACTCTTCCAATCATGCCTTCATTGACCTTAATTCTGTGTACCGGGGCACAGTCAACCAAATAGTGTAGCTGCATTGTTCTTACAACGTTCGGGCCTCTGTAGACTTCTTCTCATTGTCTCTCAGGAACTGTTCAAAACTTTGATTGTCCTTCTCAATGAGCTTCTCCAGCTCCTTCAGCTGTCTCTCCTTTTTTGCAATAGCCTTATCCATTTTACAAATCTCTGACCTCTTTGTCATCAGCGATATCTGAAACAAGGGTGAGGCGGGATGGTTAGCGGAGGTGACATTTGGAGTTTCACCTCGACTCTATAACGATTTTTCCAATAATATACGACTGAAATCAAGCAGTTTTGTAGTTGAATACGGTCTATGATTAGCCGAGAAATATGCATATTTAAGAAACGTTACTACAAAAGCTACTTACCTCCAACACGGCCTTCTGACGCTCCATGGCGATGAAGTCGTGTTTGCATTCCCTCACAATGTTTGCTGGGTATGAATAAATGAGATATTTCAAAGTGCAGGTATGTGTTCATGTTGTGCATCCTCGCCAAGTTTATCTTACTTTGTTTTAACAAGGCTGTCTTCAGCTTACGCCTTGCAGGTGTTTGCATGGGAGGTGTTGGCTTACGCTTGGCTTGTTTAAGCATCGTCACACTCTCTTCCTCCTCCTTCAGCTGCTTGGAAAGCGCTTTCCTCTGCTCTGCCATCATTCGGGCACCGTAGCTCATCTTTTCGTGAATCGGGAGAGGCAGGAAATTGCGCATCTCCTGATGTAGGATAATACTGATGTGTCATTGTTGCATGTACAATAATCCGTACTGTCCCATACTATAACAACATAGTTGCTTACTGTAACCAGAGTTTCCCATTCAGTCAGAAAACCACAACACATGCACAAACAAACACCTTTTGTCGGTCAGCTTTTTCATTTAAACTTTGTAGAAGAATGCTTTTGCTGTCTGGTGATTTCCACCTCCTTGTGTCTGCAAGAAAGACAATAGTGGGCACCATTGCTTGTGTATGTACACGTGTGTACCATTTGATGTACCTGCTTTATGGGATTTGGCATCACCATCCTGTTTGGACACAAGACTGTCTGAGGACATCTCTAGAAAAGTTGCAATAATAAACCATCATAAGTCAGTTTTTGCAAAGTAGGATTCCTTATTGAAAATTCAACTCTTTGCCTAGTTTGAGCACAGAAATCTTGTTCACAACCATCTAAATAAGGTTTTTAACATCATTTTATTTCTCTAAACATAAAATAGCACCCTTATAGTCACCTTTACACTGGGATCATCCAATATAGTAGACATAGTAAGAGAATATAAGACATATAAGACATACTATAGACTCGCACATTCTTGTACAGGGAAGGTTCCTTGTTGCTCTTTTTGTTGTTCTTTTTTACTTCTCACTGTTCTGCTCTTCCTGCAGTAGTTTTTGTCTCATCAATGTAACATTACTGACACTTAGTGACCAAAGTAGAATACTAAACTTTACTACGTCTTTGAATGTATCTTCCGAATACCTTGTATTTTAGTAATTTTTATTCACAAAAATGCTTAATTTAAGCAAACAATATGTGAAATCTTCCTAAATATGCATAAAAACTGTATATATTCTTACTAATAATAGAACATATTCAACCACAAAACAGTGATGATTTTATGAATTTATTATTGAAAAGCTGTGACGAGTGACGTTGCTAAAGTGCAAAGTGGCAAAGGTTTGTTTGGACACTTCGGTATTTCTTCTCATTCAGTGCGTTTGCTTTATTTCCGTGACTATATACATTGCGTCACGACCCTAATGAGGATAAGCCGTATAGAAAATGGATGGATGGATATTTACATAGTAGATTGTCCCTGAAGGCATCAAAACTAGGAAAATAAGTGTGAAATAACTCTGTCTTAGTAGGGTTACAGTTAACACTTTATTTATTTATTAGACATTTAGACATGTATACACATTTGTTTGAGCACTCGAGAGATTAAATATTCAATGGAAAATGTCTAATATGTAAATATAATATACAGGTATGTAAAAACATGGCCGCACGGTGGCTGAATGGGTAGCATGTTGTCACAGTCAGGAGGTTCTGGGTTCAAATCTCCATTGGGCATCTCTGTGTGGAGTTTGCCTGTTCTCCACGTGCGTGTGGGTTTTCTCCGGGTACTCCGGTTTCCTCCCACATTCCAAAAACATGCATGTTAGGTTAATTGGCGACTCTAAATTGTCCATCAGTATGAATGTGAATGTTTATGTGCCCTGCGATTGACTGGCGACCAGTCCAGGGTGTACCCTGCCTCTCGCCCAAAGTCAGCTGGGATAGGCTCCAGCATACCCACGGCCCTAATGAAGATAAGCAGTATTGAAAATGAATGAACAAATGTAAATACATGTAAAAAGTGTAACCCCACCCTGTATTTTAGATTCCTTAAAGTAGCCACCCTGTGCTTTTTTGATAGCGCTGCAAACCCTCCGCGTTCAGTCACCTGAAATTGTTTTCACATGTGACAAAAGTGAAAAAAATAATCAAGCTAAATCTTTGCAAAACAAAGCAAACATTTATTGGTCAGCAGCTCATATTTCCTTTCAATCGGCAAATTATGTAAGAATGTTATTTTATATCAGCCGAAACGTTTCTAGATTCCGGTAAAACTTATCAAACCTTTCTAAAAATATTCTAAATTGTCCATAGGTATGAATGTGAGTGTGAATGGTTGTTTGTCTATATGTGCCCTGTGATTGACTGGCGACCAGTCCAGGGTGTACCCCGCCTCCCGCCCAAAGTCAGCTGGGATAGGCTCCAGCATACCCGCCACCCTAATGAGGATAAGCGGTATAGAAAATGGATGGATTACTAAAAGACTAATTCCACACCTAATTTGTCCGTAGCTGGAAACTGACACATACACAGCATCGATGCCGGGTGGGGTACGTTGTGGTTGTCTACGACCATGCATTTGTACTTATATGTACTTATTTTGTCCAGCTTTCTTCTCCGTACACTACACAGTACAGCTCAGTTCAAGTGACTATGCTATTTCATCTTTTGTTTATCAGTATAATATGATTAAGCATGTAAGTAAATACTGGGCTATAGCTAGGAGTTAGCATAACATTTAGCATAGCACTGAAGCGCAACAAAACTGCTTCAAAACGGCGTTAAATGGACAGCCTACCTTATCGTGGTGCCGAACAAAGTATTCCAACGCCAGAAGGATAAAAAAGGGTGTTCAGAATTGCAGCTTGTGTACTGTTGTCATGGCAACCCTGCGTTTCCTGTTCAAATGCGCTTCTGCATTTAATTCCGGAGAGTGCCGGCTTTGACTGCCGGGTGCTGTCCCAAATCCAATACAGTCGTTGCGCGCGTACCGGGAATGGCAACGTTTTCTTAAGTATGAATACCAATAAAGCACAATCAAACAAACATGACAAACAGCAACCGCTCGAGTTAAGCCCCTCCTTTTCCGCCACGGAGCCAAGATGGCGGCGATCGAGGCGCGTTGGGATCTTCACGGTTTGGGGTGTGTTGAGTGCAACATCCGGGTACTGGCCAAACTCATTTATGCACTCAAAATCCCAAGTGTAGTGTGGCGTGTAACAACAATGACCGCCAGATGGCGGTAATGGTTCACACAATTTGACGCAGTAGGCCTGTCAGGCGCCTTATACAGTAACTACAATATATAAATATATTTCATTCTACGATGGCAGGCGTTGACAGCAGATTATGTTCATGTTATAATAAAACTCAGATCTTTACCTGACAAATACTTGTCCAACAAGGTTTTACACTTGATTGTGTGCGTGAGTGGGTATACTCAGACCAGTACAGTCCTTCCCACGCATCCACACAGGACCTGGTGCATCCGCACATAACCTTGTGCAACAGCGCTCAGCAGAGCAACCCACACACTACTCTCTCTTGTAGGAAATCCCGGGTTAAAATAGTACAAACTCACAGGGGAGTGTTGGGCCTTGCATAAGAAGATGGGATTAGTTCACATTTGAAAACAGATGAGGTATTTTTCCTGATTCCAAATGGTCTAGGTAAGGTTTATGGTTCTGATTTTTTATTTATTAAAATGTTGTAATGTCATTATTATTTTTTACATTTTATTTCATTTATTACGGTATAAATACAATAACGAAGACAATGTAACAATATATAACAATAAATATACAAGCAATGTTTCCCTTTGATTACATACAATGTGAATAAAGTCAATAGTGGAAAATAAACAATTGGTTAGTCTGTAAACAACATGACTACAAAAAAAACCCTGCATATTTTTGAAAACAACCATAGAAAGTGACAAAAATATCAACCCCCCTCACACTAGTATTGATCCAGTATCGACACGACAATATGATGAATATTAGGAGCAATCAAGCCACCCCCAATTACTCCATAATAGTTATTCACACAATATTATAGTATATCATTTCAATCTTTAGATCGTTTTGAGCCATTTGAAATAATGAAAGAATGTTTTGATAATTAAGAAATGACATTTCCGGCAGATGTCCGCTAGGATAGGCTCCAGCTCACCCGTGACCCTATTGAGGACAAGCAGTAAAAAAATGGGCAGTCATGTCATTGTGCATTTGTGTTTATAGAAATGTGCTCTCTGATGTCTTGTACGTGATAATGTATTTTTCCTATTTTTGCCCACGTCTCCATCCTTTCTTCATTTTCCAGTCTCATTGCTTCAAAGATTTGGGTTTGCAGTCGGTGGCGAATCTCAAGTCTTCATGTAGGTTGTGATGAAGAAGCTCTTGAGGAAGAGCTGTTGCTTATCAGTGACTGGTGGGCCATTCCCGAACTGGGGGTCCTGGTGCATGAAACAGGTGTAGGCAGGTTGATGTTATGGATGTTGTGTCTCACCTCCATTTATCATTACGGTTTATTTTTTTGTGGATGCCATCTTTTGCGTGGAAAAGTCACAGGAAAGACTGCAAAGTTTTATGTTCATACTCATTGTCAATACAGGCACAATCCAGTATTCCAATTAGAATATCCAAGTAAAAATACTGCAAATTACCATCCATCCATCCATTTTCTATTCCGCTTACCTGCATTAGGGTCACGGGCTGCACATAACCAAATTATATAAAATGATCCAACTTGTAAAACATATATATGAAAATACTTAAATTTACTCTAATACTTCTTCAGTTTCACCTTAGATAATTTGTTGCGGTCATTCATCCATTCATTCATTTTCTATACCGCTTATCCTCATTAGGGTCACGTGTATGCTGGAGCCTATCCCAGTTGACTTTGGGCGGGAGGCGGGGTACACCCTGGACTGGCCGCAGGGCTTGTCAGTTAAAAAAAAAACATTTACCATTAATTTAATATTTACCTTTTCAGCCTCTTTAAAATTCCAAACCTATAATTTTCTATCACTATCAAATATCAAATTGTAAACAAAAAATGAAATAGAAAAAAAGTCTCTACAATGGCAATGTTAAAAAAAGTAAAACATAATAATAAAATGTATACAAAATACATTTAACACATCATGTAAAAAATACAGTATTGGTTCATTTATTCGTTTACGAGAGAACATAATTTAAAAAATCATTGGGATTCAAATGCTGTGTCAATGTCTTTAGTAAATGTCAAAGATGTACTTATATGTATATAATATATATAATTATATTTCCCACTAAGGAGTTATTCAGTGTTAACAGGCACTCTCTTCGGAGTGCTCTATATTTAGTTATTCCAAATTGCCAATTCTCAGTGCAATTATAAATTCAATTACCGACAGACTGTCAGGAATAATACCAAAATCACAATCAACTGAGCGTACTCATTTCATGTCAAGTCTTTGACAGCATCACAAAAATCACATTTTCCACTGTGGAAAAAAGTGGAAAAAAGACCCGTGTTCCTTTGGGCTGCATAAAGCCGTGATGCAGTTCACAAATCTGTTTCTCTCTCTCTTTAAAAAAAAAAAAAAGCTAAAACTCCCATTGCGTGCACACGCCTCTTCTTCCTCCCTCAATTACAATCATGGCGAGTGAATGAACTTTTTTCCCCCTAAATATGCTGAGCCAGGTGATGAAAAAAATGACATTTTAAATGGCTGGCAGGCTACTGGTGAAAATGCAAATCATCTCAGCAAATAAAAGTGTCACTTGGAAAAAACAAAAGGCAAATGCGGAAAGACATTAAAGTACTGTACTTCTGTTTGTGTATATTTCAGTATATTTGTTATTAGGGAGTTCTATAGTGGCTTTAGCTGGTGGCAAGACATTTTTGTAGTTAAAATAACCCATCCCACATATTGCATATAACATTTTAAACACAGGCAATTGCACGGGCTGTCAAACATCACATACATTATTGATTTTTTTTCTTCTTTGATGTGGAGCACCCCAATGACTGGGTCTACCCTGGGCCCCCAATGACTAAATATGGCCCTGCGCAACTGGACCAGAACTGTCAATTGAGCACAGTTCTGGGAAATTGGGTGACAAATTGGAATGGGGTTGGGGGTAAACTGGAGATATTTTTCCCTAACCCAACAATGTTAATTTCCATTGGGACTGTATGTGATCCACATCTTGGACTAAACCCCACACGATGAAAGATAATGAGTTATTTCACCTTGGCCCACAATTGTACTTCATTTAAACCCACTAATCAGACTGATCCAGAATCATGAACTGTGGGAGAATCATAAAACTCTTTTGACAACACTTTGATGTGTGTTTTTCATTGTTAACCTGGGGACATCAATGAGTACGGCATAGGATCCCATTTAAGTCGGTCCAGTTTATGTTGACAAACTATCTATGCTGACTAACTCATCAAGTCGTGGGGCCCCAAAATAGGATTCAGACATCCAGGATGAATGACATAGCGGAGCCAATCAACCCCCCCCAAAAACTAGTGAAAAAAAAACAACCACTACTACTTCTAGGCTTGACTGGCGGGACACAGCCCAAGCCAGGATGAGCAGATACGGATTAATCAAGCCAGGTTAAACCAATCCTAGATCAGTGTGTGCATGTGGCCTACTTAAATAGACCCCGCTATCAATCCTCATGGGGGCTTACAAGGCAGTAAAACAGCAAATAAAAAAAGACTTATCTCACCCCAACTACCCTCCCTACCTCTCCATCGCGTCCGTGGTCTTCTTCGAGACCTACTACCGGTTAGACTAGAACATATAGACTCGGACTTGGAGGTGTTGAATCTCATTCCAGCTCCTTCACACTCGGCTGCAAACCGATTCAGTGAGAGTTAAGTTCACAGCCTGCTGAAGCCAGCAGGACCACATCATCTGCTAAAAGAAGAGACACAATCCTGAAGCCACCAAACTGCATCCCCTCAACGGCGTGGCTGCGTGAAGAAGTTCTGTTCATAAAAGGAATAAACAGAATCAGTGACCCTCGCTAGCAAGAAGACAAAATTATTGCCCACAATGTGGACCAAGCTCTGACACTGGTCACAAGGAGAGAACAGCCTGAATTGGTCCAGTGGTCCAGTACGTACTCCATACTCCACGAGTATGTCCCACAGGATTCCTCAAGAAAAGTCGAATGCCTTCTCCAATTCCACAAAACTCATTTGGACAAATTCCTATCCACCCTCAAGGACCACACTGCTACTCATGAGTCCAGTGGTTCCTCCTCTCCGAAACGCTTAAATAGACCTTACCTGAAAAACTGAGAAGTATGATGCCACAATAGTTGGAACAAACCTTCAGGTCCCCCTTCTTAAAAAGTGGGACCACCACCCCAGTCTGCCACTCCAGAGACACTGTCCAGATGTCCATTTGATGCTGCAGAGTCATGTCAACCAAGACATCTTCACAGCATCCAGAGCTTTAAGGAACTCCAGGCGGCTGTCTTCCACTCCTGGGGCCCTGCCACAAAGGAGCTTTTTGACCACATCGAACACCTCAGCCCCAAAGATAGGAGACCCCACCATGGAGTTGCCAAGCATTGCTTCCTCATTCAAAGATGTGTTAGTGGGATTGAGGAGGTCTTTGAATTCACAACATCTCAAGTTGAGGTCAGCATCACACCATCCCCATACATGGTGTTCACAGTGTACTGCTAACCCATCATGAGATGGCAAATGGTGGTCCAGAATCTTCTCAAAGCTGTTCAGAAATCCTCCCCATCCAAGTTTTTACCTCTGCGACCGTTACCTCTGCGACCTGCCGGTACCCGTTTGCTGCCTCTGGAGTCCCATAGGCCAAAAAGGCCTGATAGGACTCTTCAGCTTGACGGCATCCAGCTGATGTCCACACCAACGGGTTCTGTGATTACCGCCACAACAGGCACCAACCGCTTTATGGCCACAGCTCCAATCAGCCACCTTGAAAATCAAGGCATGGAACGTGGACTCAATGTCCGTTGCCTCTTTTGGAACATGGTCAAAGATCTCCCAGATGTGAGAGTTGAAGCTATTTCAGACGGGGGACATTCCCAGCAGATCCTCACACTATGTTTGGGCCTGCCAGGTCTGACCAGCATCTTCCCCCACCATCAGAGCCAACTCACCACCAGGTGGTAGTCAGTTGACAGCTACACCCCTGTCTTTACCAGAGTGTCCAAAACATGGCTGTAATTTTCCTCATTCATAAATTCTTCAAAGTACTCTTTCCATCTTCCCATGACACTACTGGCACCTGTCAATACCCTTCCATCCTTATCGTTTATCACCTTAACCTGCTGCAGGTCCTTCCCATCTCTGTCCCTCTGCCTGTATAGATCTTTCTCTCCCTCCCTGCTGTCCAACCTAGCATACAAGTCATCATAAGCCCCTTGTTTGGCCTTTGCCACCTTTACTTTCACCTTACGCTGCATCTCCCTGTACTCCTGTCTGCTATATTCAGTCCTCTCAGTGTCCCACTTCTTCTTAGCTAACCTCTTACTCTGTATACACTCCTGCATCTCCTCATTCCACCACCAAGTCTCCTTATCTACTTTCTTTCCAGATGACACACCAAGTACTCTCCTACCTCTCTCCCTGATCACAGTAGCTGTAGTTGTCCAGTCACCTGGAAGGACTTCTAGGCAACCCATAGCCTTTTTCAACTCCTTCCTAAAAGTCACGCAACACTCCTCCTTTTTCAGCTTCCACCATTTCTTCCTCTGTTCTGCCTTTACCCTCTTCATCCTTCTCACCACTAGAGTCATCCTACACACCACCATCCTATGCTGTTTGGCTACACTCTCACCTACCACTGCTTTGCAGTCACTGACCTCCTTCAGGTTACACCTTCTACACAAGATGTAGTCTACCTGTGTGATCCTACCTCCACTCTTGTAGGTCACCCTATGTTCCTGTCTCTTCTGGAAGAAAGTATTCACTACAGCCATTTCCATCCCTTTTGCAAAGTCGACCACCATCTGTCCTTCTGCGTTCCTCTCCTGGATACCAAACTTGCCCATCACCTCCTCATCATCTCTGTTTCCTGCATTAACATGTCCATTGAAGTCCACACCAATGACAACTCTCACTTCTGGGGATGTTCTGCATCACTTCATCCAGGTCTGACCAGAATTTCTCTTTCTCCTCCATCTCACATCCTACCTGTGGAGCATATCCACTCACAACATTGAACATCACATCTTCGATTTCTAGCTTCAGGCTCATCATGCTATCTGACACTCTTTTTACCTCCAGGACTAGCAAACCGCTCCTTCAAAATCACCCCTACTCCATTTCTCTTCCTATCTACACCATGATAGAACAGCTTGAACCCTGCTTCTAAGCTTTTAGCCTTGCTACCGTTCCACCTGGTCTCCTGGACACACAGTATGTCTACCTTCCTCCTCTGCATCATGTCAACTAATTCTCTACCTTTTCCTGTCATAGTTCCAACATTGAAAGTCCCAACTCTTAGTTCTAGACCCTTAGCATTCCTCTTCTCTCTCCTCCTACAGACACACCTTCCTCCTCTCCTTCTTCGGCCAACAGTAGTTCAGTTTTCACCAGGCACCCTGTCGGTGAACAGCACCGGTGGCGGGCGTTGTTAACCCGGGTCACGTCCGATCTGGTATGGAAGTCATTTGTCTGATTCGCATGTTCTGGTTTGGCGAAGTTTTACGTCGGATGCCCTTCCTGACACAACCCTCTGTATTTATCCGGGCTTGGGACCGGCACAATAAGACACTGGCTTGTGCTCCGTTGTGGCTACATTACGGCCTAGGATGTAAAATCTAGAATTTGAAAAATGCACCAAAAAGGGAAAGAAGTGTGTTCTTGTCTCACTAACAGCATGTTTTTTCCTTCAAGTGTAAAATATCCCTATTTATCTATTTGTCTTTGTTGAGCATGTCCCCCGCGGGTAATGACAACAAAGATTGTCTCATTCCAAGGAAATGCCTATTGTAGTTGTAATTGTTGCCACATGAGTCAACCAGTCTGAGCTTCCAGATTCCAGGTTCCCTTTTATCCACTTTGATAATTTATTATTCTCAGCATTCAGGTGACCAGAGAATGACCACATAAAACTTGCATTTTTCTTTTTCATGTTGACAAAACAACACGGATGTCTTTTGTTTTTTTTGTCTTGTCAAGCATCATAACAGCTGAATTGGAGTCAAGCTGCCTTTAAATGCTGAGCAAAATGTATTTCCCAAGGGAGACTTCATAATACAAATGAGTCTCCCTTGACATTTGACTGCGTTTATTATGAATTTTGTTGCACCGCATTTCGAACCCGGACCTAACCTAAAAAATATAAGAAAGGGTTCAGAAGAACCTCACAAACATATTTCAACCATATTATAAACAACCATGATAATCACAATTTCAGCAACAACCAGAACATTCACAGAGCAAAATGAGCAAAAATACAGGAAATATATATAAATAAAATAATAATAATAATAAATAAATAAAAAATATATATATACACATATATACACACACACACATACACACATTTATACATATATATACACACACACATATATATATATATATATACTGTATGTATATATACACATACATATATATACACCTACACATATTCGTACACGTATGCATACACATATTGTGCACATACACAAATATATATATATGCAGTACATACATACATACACACACATACAGTGTGCATATATATGTATACACACATACATACATACATATGTACTAATAATGATAAACATACAAGAAAAACAACGAGAAAAGAAACAGAACCTCTTGAACAATGACCCACCGGGGCGGGGGCCGGCACAAGGCGAGGTCATCCATAGGCCCCGGACGCCCACCGATCGCAGTCCGGGAGCAGCATCACCCAGATGTCACACTCTAGCCAACAGGCGCGCCACTGTAGGAGATTCCGGCGGCCCGCACCCCCAAACACCACCAATGCCTCCCCACCCCGTATCCAAGAGGAACCCGGGCAACACACCCCACCACTCGGAGAGGCAGCAACCCTCCAGGCACAATCACACACGGCACCCTCCACCACTGCCCCCAGTGCCCACACCCCTGTTAAATCCCCTGCACCCAACATACGACATACAACATACAACATACACACAAACACACTGACACACACCAGCACTTGTGCACACAAACCCACACCCGCCCAACCCCATGCACACTCCCCCAACCCAGGTCCTCCCAGGCACCAATCCAGCACCGGGACGCGCACCCATCCAACCCCGCCCACGCCATCCCCCCACGGACGTCTTTTTTAAACGTGTCAAAGAACTTCATTAGTTTGGATAAATACCTTCATTGTTAACCAGACGTCAGAGGACTCTATTTCAACGGCTGCATTGTCATGTAAAAATAGATTAGGACTTAATCAGAAAAAGACAATTGCATGCAAAGCATTGTTGCTTGAAGTGTTCCGCCACTCAAGGGACCTAAAAAAAATAAAGGCGATTTGGGTTAGATTCCTTTCAGCTGCCATTTTAGTCCTCTGAGAGTCATCTCTTTTTCTATTTCCCTCTGTCTGCCATTTTAGCAGCACACACAACCTGGCAGTACAACTGTGGCTTTGACTGAGAAGGACACGGCAACATTGTTCCATCAGCACAAACTCATGTGCTTGCAACAAAAGTCAACCAGCGGGAGACTTATCATCAGTGTAATAAATGTCACTGTAGTCCTCTAAGATGAAAAGAATACATAAGTGGTCCAAATCCTACATTTGGTTGTGGTTAACTTAGCCATTTGGATGATGGGCACATTTGGCCTTGGTTCAAAGCAGGCGTGTCCAAAGTGTGGCATGGGGGCCATTTGTGAATCGCAGCTGTTTTTTGTGTTCTAAAAATACAATTTAACAAGACAATGAAGAAAAAAAAACCCGGACAAATGAAAAAAAAACCTGATTTACAACAAATTTGCAACAAATTAACGAGCCTGACATTGAAATATTGGGAAGAAATATTATGAGAAAAAAAGTTAAAAAGGTATTTTTCGAGAATAGCCAAAGTTCATGATTACGGCGAGTGTAGAAACGTAGATTGATCGGTAAATCGCGAGCTTTGCCTTTTGGCTCAGCTCCCTTTTTTCTTATGACGGGCCGATGCAGACTTTGGATCACTGCACATCTCCCACCAATCTGCCTGTCGATCTAAGGTTTCCATCACTTGTGAACAAGACTCTTCCACTTGTGGCAGAAGATGACCAGCCACCATTTTCCAGGCGAGGACCATGAAATTGGACTCAGAGGTGCTGATTCAATCCAATAAGAGCTAAAAATCACGGTTCAATGAGCCCAGGAGGACAACATCATCTGCCATAAGTAGAAGTCCTCCCAGTCTTGCAGCCACCAAACCGGATCCCATCAATGCCTTGGCTGCACCTAGAAATTCTGTCCATAAAAATAATAACTAGAATCAGAGACAAGGGAAGCCCTGGCTAGAAACAAGTCTGACATCAGTCATGGAGGGAGTGAACTGCTCAAATTAGATGGTTCAATACATCATACTCCTGGAGTAGTCCTCACAGGATTCCTTGAGGGACATGGTCAAGAATTGACACTACCACAAAATAGCACTGATAAACTGGTTTACGGTCTTTGTCATACAGTAAAAGAGTCCCATTGTACTCATACTGTATGAGAGAATGATTTATTGTACAAAGCTAAAATTTTGTATTTGCACTATTTGGACCCTTCTGATCCCACACAGCAAATACTTATGATAATCTGACAGGCCGAAATATACCCTTGGTGGTGCTCAAGCACTTGCCCTTTTACCCTGCATGAGAAAAGTGCCCCCAATTTTTCCCATTCATTCATTCATTTTCTATGCCGCTTATCCTCATTAGGGTCGCGGGTATGCTGGAGCCTATCCCAGCAGGCTTTGGGGGAGAGGCGGGGTACACCCTGGACTGGTCGCCAGTCAATCGCAGGGCACATATAGACAAACAACCAGTCACACTCACATTCATACCTATGGACAATTTAGAATCGCCAATTAACCTAACATGCATGTTTTTGGAATGTGGGAGGAAACCGGAGTACCCGGAGAAAACCCACGCCAATGTGAGGCCATTGGCTTGGGAGGATATGTGCTAAACATATTTTTAAGAATAAAAAAATATCTCTCAACAGTTGCCCTCAACTACATTTTGATTTCTGAGGGGGCATTTATTGTTTTTGTCGGACTTCTTCCGCGACCAGCTCAGTGGCCCTCGCAAACTCCGCCCCTCCTGCAGTGCTGCAGCCTATAGCCTCTGAGCTGCAGCATCAGACAGAGAGGTAATAACGATGTTTGCACAATCCCTGTCACGTCCTCGTCTCGGCATGGTAAAGCGACCGTGAGAGCAGGAGGCCCAAACGGATTTTTAATGACAACGCTGCGAGGCAGCGGCAGCAACTCAGCAATAAACGATGACCGAAACGACGACAATAAACAATAAACAGTAAACAATGATCCCACAACCGAGGGCGCGCACACCTGAACTTAAATACTAGAAGCACAAACACGAACAGGTGCGCGTGATTGTAAGAAGTGTCCAATCGGGCAAGGCAGGAAAAAACACGCGAAAATCGGAAATAAACACAACACAGGCATAATACTAGAAAGTAAACAAACTGTCAGGCCAATAACAATATTAGCACCACTAAAAATATTATGTTGGTACTGGTCCAACACTTCCTAAAAACAAAACAAAAAAACCCCAACAATTTAAAACCTAGTCTTGTTGTTTAATGACGTTTGTTATGTTTAGGGAGAGAGGCCGGGCAGGGCAGGCAGAGAATTTAAGTATAGTTCTAAAAATGACACAAGTTCATTAGACAACACTGAATTTGTTTCATTTAAAATCACAGCTGGAGACGAAAGGTAGGTCTTAAGTTGAGCTACGTGAAGGTCTGGTGAGGTATAGTGGTGTATTAGCGTGATGCTGCTTATGCTTCGACTGTCAGAGCACAGTAAAAAAAAGTACTGTGTTGTCAGCTTTACAAATGCACAGACTCATTTATTATATTCATCCATCCATCCATTTTCTATGCCGCTTATCCTCATTAGGGTCACGGGGATGCTGGAGCCTATCCCAGCAGACTTTGGGCGAGAGGCGGGGTACACCCTGGACTGGTCGCCAGTCAATCGCAGGGCACATATAGACAAACAAACATTCACACTCACATTCATACCTATGGACAATTTAGAGTCGCCAATTAAGCTAACATGCATGTTTTTGGAATGTGGGAGGAAAGCGGAGTACCCGGAGAAAACCCACACACGCACGGGGAGAACATGCAAACTCCACACAGACATGCCCAACGGAGATTTGAACCCAGGTCTTCCAGATCTCCTGACTGTGTGGCCAATGTGCTAACCACTCAGCCACCGTATTATATTATTTATTATATTTCAATAATATATTTATTTGTGTCATACACATTAATAAGCATTTCATGATTCATTTTTGTGACAGTTGCCCTTTTTTCTGGCTTGAGCACCTGCCCCCCAAAATGTCTGTGCACATGCCCGGTCATCATATAAGGACATATAAAGTAAATTTTTTTTTTGCAAAAACACTTTCCTGTACAAAGATGATGGTTATGGTTAAATTTGTTTCAAACATGCGTACATTGTACAATGAATGATTCATGTTACATTCCACAGTTCCACATGCCCGAAAAGTAGCAGGAAGAAGCAGAGCTCATTTAATCCTACCTCCTCATTACATCAATTGCTCAAACCTACATAACACACACACATACATAAACATACAGTATATATACACACCATGAGACAGATATGCTAGCGAAAAGGCTGGCCGGGAAGCCGCTGGACTAGCCTGGCCTCGAGTAACGAGCTTTTAAGTTGCAGTTGGAGTGCTGGGCAGAGGTCCACGTGTGGACCGAGAGCAGGTGACAAAACAAAGAACCAGCAGCACTCAGCTGCAGGCTGTGAGCTTAAATGGGAATAGAGAAAATCAGCTCCAGGTGTGCCCAACCTTCCCGCCTCCAGCCCGCCCAAGGGAGCCTGCACAAAAAAGGAAAAACACAATCTGGGAGAAGGCAGGTACCAGAACCACAACTACAGAATGTGACAGTTTTGTATAGACCCAGATCGTTGATATCTTTAAGAAGCAGCACGCTTGCTTCTCCTGGACCTCCATTTAGTTTGATGCATATTTTGCCGTTGGTACTCCAAGCACTTTGTATCTTTCCCTGCTTGCTCAAGTCTCGTGCTTTCTTGGCAATGTCAGTGTTGCGTTTCTGTCAGATGCTCGTTTAGGTAGACGTTTGTGTCTTTCAAGTTCTTTTTCTGTTTCATCAAAGGCGTTTTGAATTCCCTGTTGGTGAACTAAATGATAGATGTGGTGGTGTTCCTGCCATACAATGGGATGCAAGTGTCAATGGTGTTGATAACTACACCCACCTCCATTGGTTGTAGGAAGATGACAATCCGTTGCTTTGTTGAAGGAACATCCATTCCATCCGGTTCTCCTCTGTTATGAGCTTCCCTATCTTTTCACCTAAATGTAACACTGTGTCCTGCGAGGATCACATTGTTTATTTGTGATTTCTGATCCATCTCATCAGTTATATTTTTCATTTGCTAAGTGGTATTATCCTTTGCTTCTTTCTCTTCCGCCAGAGTGGCACGCCAGGCAGCACTATCCTCCAATAGTGTCTTGATATCATCCTGTAGAATTGCATAATGCACTATTTTCTTTCTTAAGGTTTTTAACATCATTGGCGGCATGTAAAGCAGCATTATAATCAGATAGTGCCCTGATATTATCTTTTAGAACCCTGACATCCTTGAATACTGTCATATTGTCTTCCCTATGGTTTATAGCCTCTTTGAGAGCAGCATACAAGGCAGCATTGTCTTCCAATAATGCCTTGATAGTATCCTGCAGAACCCTGACATCCTTGCACAATGCTCTATATTCTTGTTTAGGGTTCTTGACTTCCTTGAGAGCAGCATGCAAGGCAGCATTGTCTTCCAATAATGCCTTGATAGTATCTTGCAGAACCCTGACACCCTTGCATAATGCTCTATATTCTTGTTTAGGGTTCTTGACTTCCTTGAGAGCAGCATGCAAAGCAGCATTGTCTTCCAATAATGCCTTGATAGTATCCTGCAGAACCCTGACACCCTTGCATAATGCTCTGTTTTCTTCCATTTGGTTCCTAGCTTCCTTAAAAGCAATGCACAAGGTGGCATTATCTTCCAATAATTCCTTTACATTGTCCTGCAGAGCCTTGACGCCATTGCCTAATTCTCTTCCATGGGGTTTTTAACCTCTTTAGGAGCAGCGTGCAACACAGCATTTTTATCTTGCAAAACACCGCGATTTCTTCTTTTAGTGCTTAAGTTTCCTTGCTCAGTGCTCCATTTTCCTCCATGAGGTTTATGACTTCACCATGGTCCCCCATGATCCTGATGATCATGATCGATGAGGCTGTCATTCTGCGATTGTACATATTGAATCTGTGATTGCAAATACTTCTGATTACAGACACCTACATTCTCGCTTAATTTGTGCTGCAGTACACTCTTGTGTCGCCGTCATCTCCATCTTCAGGGCATGTGATGTCCAATTTGTTATCGTTTCCATGGAGTACAAACATTTTTGTGTGAGTTTGTCTTGTTATGTTATCAAATCATGGCTGTGGTCGTCCTCCTCCTCTTTGACAACAAGACAGACCCTACTTATGGTTCCTACTTCCCGGGCCAGTATCCTTTAGATTTGTGATGCTTAATTTTTTTCTGTTATTTTTCTCTTTTTATTTTTATTTTATCTTTTGCTTATCTTTTTAAGGCAACCACTTTGAACTTCAGCATTTAGTCAGCTTGACTTTCCAGCAGCTATCAGCACGTATAACTACTTATTTCAAGGAATTTGCACCTCTCGCCAATCCGAGGTAAAGATTGAGGGAGTCGGCAA
>QODF01000020.1:4233320-4284642 GCA_024372805.1 Oostethus manadensis
ATCCTGTGTTCATTAGGCGTATTCAGAAAAGCACCAAAATAGTTCAAACCTATAATATCATCAGCAGAGCTCTTGCCTTGTACATCCTCTCCAGTCAACAAGGGGAAAATAAGATGAAGTTGAATAATTAGACTTCTTAGGTCTGTCTTATCTCAAAGACCAAGGAGAAATAAAAAAATGCACGCCAGACAAAAGCTTGGGTCTCAGAAGGTTAGGGGGTTCTGAATAGTCCCTAAGTCCTTATTTTCTGGCAGACCAGGTGTGCATGATGTGTGATTAGAAATGGACTTACAATGCCATCTACTGTACATAATGACAACAAGAAGCTACAGTGGCAGTCCCATTATAATGAGTTTATGAGCGAGGGCAAACAGCTAGCGCCACATATACTGGCGGTGGTCCCAGTACGTTCCTAGCGCACCGCCACAAATAAATGAATGCATGGGAAACCCTGGATCGACGATTTCCGAAAAACCCACACATGTAGAAGTTACAGAGTCCAAACATAATGAAATCAGACAACAAATGTTGCAAATTTTGTAAGAAATAGTTTTCCTCCACATAGGCAGTTGACCTGACAAGTGATTTGTACAAATATAGAAAGCTGCTGTATCGTCATGATTCATTAGCACCTTGAAAAACATGAATGTCTTTGGGGGAAACATGTCTGCTCGTGAACAACATAATTGGGACAACTCAGAACAAAGAAAGGAGAATAAGCTTGTGGGTTCTCTCTCACACACACACACACACACACACACACATGCACACACAAAGTAAATGAGGCGTGTAGGAGTAAATGGATAGTAAATGAATAGGGTTTTTTGGCTGCAGGAAGAAAATGCCTTATCCAACAGGAAAGGTTCTGATGCTTATTGTAAAGGTCGGATCACCTCATGGTGAATTTGGGTATATAATCCTCCATCTTGGCAGTCAAATGCATTCAAAAAATATGTTGACTGTATTTGATTTTGTGCTAGCAGGAAGAAAAAAAGCTTGCTTTTTCTCTGTGTTCCGTTCAATTAATAAGTACTTATTTAATGTTATTTGCTCTTCCACCCCTGCCAACCTATCACTGCACACGACCTATCACGGCTCAGTAACGTCCTGGCCTATATCTTAGCCTTGGAAATTTGGCCATTGGTCCTCTCTTGAGGAGCTCCTCTGAGAGAGAAGGACTATTTCAAGAGTGCCTATTTATAAAGCGCCTGCCTCAATGGAGAGGTGAAATAAAGCAAGTACTTTGCAGCAATCAGGCCAGGAAAGCGAACGCTTCCGTGGATCAAAATCTAATTTTCACAGAGAGACATGTAAACTGAGTTCAGCATCGCAACACTTGCCAGAAATCCCTGCAATCATGGAGACATCACCTGCTTTGCAAGTCTTCCGCGGAATGAACAGTGTGTGCCACGTAAACGGCATATTCATGATTTCTGTGGACTGTGCAGGCTTGCAGTAGATAACCTATTAGGTAATGTTATGTGACATCCTATTTTAACCATGTCTGTATTGCATAGAACTGAAGGGTGCAGGGCTGGGATCCCCAATCGTGGGGCAGCAGGCCCGGTTTGTGGTGCAATGATAAAAAGTACACTTAAAAATTACATTTGTACATATCCACATCAAATTGTGTGTAAATGCATATCAATTTTGGAACAAAGGGCCAATATTTTTGGAATGTGAGAGGAAACCGGAGTACCCGGAGAAAACACACGCACGTACGGGGAGAACATGCAAACTCCACACAGAGATGCCCAACAGAGATTCGAACCCTGAACCACCCGACTGTGAGCCCAACATGCTACCCACTCATCCATCGTGCGGACCCATGTATATTTTCCATTTTTCTTTCACACCAAATTTGGTCCCAAATGCTGATACTGTGTGGGAACGCATAAAGGTTTGATAATGTTGAGTGCTAATGAGCGTTTATTTGGTGTACAATTTAAAAAGTAAAGTTAGACCAGTGCTTCTCAAATAGTGGGGCGGGTTCCCCTGGGTGTGGGCCCATTGAACTGTCAGGAGAAGCTTTCAGTGTTACTGCCAACACGTCCAAATTGATCATACCCAACATGCAATGTGACTCTTGAATACACTTCAATACACTTGTATGCTCTCCGTTTTGTTGCATTTTCCTAATTCCAGTGTCAGGTCCAGTCTGTTCAGTACAGTTAAATAAATAGATAGATATTATCACTTTCTGGTAGTATTCAAATTTGAGGGGATGTGAAAACAGAACATAAATGAGGATCACCGAGTTAGATGGAGCATGAAAATCCTGGGAAGTCCAGAATCACCCTTCTCAGCGTGTTGTTTTAGGTGTCTATGTGCCCTGCAATTGGCTGGCTACCAGTACAGGCTACCAGTCCAGCCTCGCACCCAAAGTCATCTGGGATAGACATACCCTCGCAAACCTAGTGAGGACAAGCGGCATAGAAAATGGATGGATAGCCAAGAGATAGTACATAGTCCTACAGATGACAGTTTTTCCTCTTTCGCTTGCTTGATTCGAATGGCAACGCAACACGTCCAGTCCTGGTCTGTTCTGCCCGGCCACGCCAACTCTGTTGCAATTTCGGAGGCGTCGAGGTTCCCATCCAGCCCTTCAGCCCTAACCCCAACACTTTCTGGCTCCCCATAGGGCTTCTTCAATCATGTTTGCTTGTTATGTTCAGATACGAACCTTTTTTCTTTTCTTGTAAAAGTAATACAGTATATTTGTAAGTACTGTATGTACTTTGCTCAATACACCATGTTCAAACATTCTGCTCCCTGTAAGAATAAAAGGAAATTGCCAACAACACCCATCCACATCACTTTGGTCAACCTTGTTGTTTTTAAAGTGGAGCCGTAACACCCTCTCACAGTTTACAAGTAAACTCAAAAGTCACCTTTTTGCTGAAGCATATTGTTTCTTATGTTTCTTTTCGCTTTTCATTTCTAAGGGGTCTGATCACATTACCTTATGTGTAGAGTGCTTTCAGATAACTTCCGTTGTGATGTGGCGCTTTATAAATAAATTCAATTCCTCTCCACTTAATTTTCAATGACAATAAACAGATGAATGGATGGATGAATAAATCATTGCTGACTTGTGTTTGAACATAGCCCATTTTTAGGCCAAAAATATGCACATTAACTGTACATATTTTGTCCAGGTTTAGCATTTTCAAAAATAAAAATGCAAAAAAACAAAAACAAAAGAGGAATACAATGACAAAGGCATTTCAGCAGGCAGGTGTCTGTAATGTTACATTGATGAGCCACCTCAGGAAGTGCTTTACAGAACAGGAACTAAAAAAAGAACAACAAGGAATTCTCCAAGGTTAACATGTGTGAGTCTACATCATGTCTTATTTTATTTTACAAATATTGGTGATACTTGTTTAAAGGTCAGTATAGAAGTGTTACCTCATGTCTAGAGGGCTCTAATAATTTCAAAAAGAATATCTAGAAGGTCATAAACAAGTTTCTATGTTCTAACTATGAAATTATTCTATTTTTTAATAAAGAAACCTGCAATAGTGTTTAAAATAATAGCAGTGCACTAACCAGATTAAATAATAATGTTATTAGTATATTTTTATTGCTACATGGCAAACAAGTTACCAGTAGGTGCAGTAGATTCTCAGAAAACAAACAAGACCAAGCATTCATGATATGCAAAGATGTGCAATTGGCCAATTAGTTGAAAGGGGTGTGTTTAAAAAAAATAGCAGTGTCTGCAGTTGATTTTACAAAATCAAAACTATTTTTGACAAACTTATTTTTCCTAAGATTTGGCAATCCTGTGAATCACTAAACTAATATTTAGTTGTACAGACGGCTTCTAACTTTCACAGTACTTACAGGTTCTTCTCTAAACTGTCTTTAATCATCCTGGAGCTGATTGTTGGGCGAGCCTTTGCCATTCTGGTTATTCTTCAATCCATTTTGATAGTTGTCTTCTGTTTTCTGCCACGTGTGGTTTTGCTCTGCATTTTAAGACATTGGAGATTATTTTCGCTGAACAGCCAAACGTTTTTTTGCACCTCTTCATAAGTTTTCTCCTCTCCAGTCAACTTTTTTAATCCAAGTACGCTGCTCTACTGAGCAATATCTTGAACAATCCATTTTCTTCAGGCTTTCAAAGAGAAAGAAATGCATGTTCAACAAGTGCTGAATTCATCCCTAAATAGGGGCCACCTGATTCACACCTGTTTTTTCACAACATTGATCACTGATCACTTATTGAACGCCACACTGCTATTTTTTAACACCCCCCTTTCAACTAATTGCCCAATTGCACAGCCTTAAGAGCGTGCATATCATGAATGCTGGGGCTTGTTTGTTTTCTGAGAATCTACACCTAAAATAACAGTACTTCATCTGGTTAGTTACATTGGACTGCTATTGTTTTGAACACTATTGTACCTTGTGGAAATTCACTGGAAGCAGCCAACTGCAGTAAATGTACACATTTTTAAATTTCCATCCATCCATTTTCTTCCGCTTATCCGAGGTCGGGTCGCGGGGGCAGCAACCCAAGCAAGGAAAGCCCAGAGATCCCTCTCCCCGGCCACTTCATCTAGCTCTTCCCAGCGGATGCCGAGGCGTTCCCAGGCCAGCTGAGAGACATAGTCTCTCCAACGTGTCCTGGGTCTTCCGCGAGGCCTCCTACCGGTTGGACGTGCCCTGAACACCTCCCCAGGAAGGCGTTCGGGAGGCATCCTAACCAGATGCTCAGGCTCCTTCCCCGCCAGATAGGTGACATTCCACGTACCGACAATTAGCTTCTGTAGCCGTAGATCGGACCGCCAAGGCTTCTGCCTCCGGCCGCCACCCAGCTCTCTATGTACCCGACCCCTTTGGCCCCTCCCATGAGTGGTGAGCTCATGAGAGGGGGACCCAAGTTACCTTTTTGGGCTGTGCCCAGCCCAGCCACCCGACGCACGCCATCATGCCCCGCCTCCGGGCATGGATCAAGAGGGGGGCTCCAGTGACCCGCGTCCAGGCGAGGGAAAACGAAGTCCAATTGTATCATTCATCATTAGGGTCTTTTGAGCCACTTTTGTCTGGTCCCTCCCCTAGGACCTGTTTGTCATGGGTGACCCTACCAGGGGCATGACAGCCCCCGACAACTTAGCTCCTAGGATCATTGGGACACGCAAACTCCTCCACCACGATAATTTGGTGACTCAGGGAGGAGAATTTTAAATTTGTATTTGTAAATTATTACCGGTATAGCCTGAAAGAGATATGTTTTTCCCTTGCTTTTGATTTCTGCTTAAAAAACAATCTATTGTGGCCGAAAACTAAAGTTATTAACCAAAAATCTAAATTGGAGGGGCCATAAATACCGCGATGGTCCACTGTATTTTATCCTCTCGATATTTAATACTGTAAATTTGGCCAGTATTTGACCAATATGAGAACATCCCAGGTAGGTTCTAAACGCATTACATACATATCGCATTTTAGCATGCAGTTCAAGTCTGTACAATCACTGCCCTCAAAAAGTAACCTAAGAGTAGTGTATACTGTATGTTTACAACACACTGTTGTAAAAGCAGGTGCTTACATGATAAAACCTTCGCAGAATAGGAAGTATACCCTGACTAAAAACAAAGTCATCAGCATCCAATATGTTTTTTTTTCCCTTGGTGGACTCTCTTATGATGAGGTAAAATTCTGCGCTCCAGGTTACTGCAGCTAACTTGCCTGAAGCTACAACGTCCTGTTTTCTGTTTTTGTGCAAACACCTGCTCAGGTGTAAACTCAAAACATCATCAGCCTGTTTCTACCCCAAAATGCTTTGGCTCAGCAAAACAGATGAGTGACGTCTTGAGGCTGCATCTGCTGATGCTGGAGGGCATCGGACCTACTGTGGAGAAAGTAAGGAAGTTGAGCAAAAGCGAACTAGGAACTGTTTTTATCATATGACTGCACAAACCTGTGGCATTTCTGGACTCATAAAGACACATGAACTGGGATTTTCAGATATGATAATATCATGACAATAACATTCTTGCACACAAAATCACACATTGGGAAAAAGTCTCCCACTAACTTCATATTCATGCCTCTTCTTGCATCTCCCAGCAGCCACGTCCCCTACAGACCAATGCTAAATCAACACCCGAAATGATCTCTAAATGCGTGAAAGCTTCATTTCCGCCTGTGTTGATGGGAGAAAGAGGCTACCGCCTACACCAGCTGTGCTCCTCTGCAGCTTGGAAGATGCTCAAGAGTCAGTTGTTTATTTACTGAAATCAACAATCGCATGAAGGAAATGTTATTGGATATTTGCCCCACGAGAAAACTCACTTTCCTGGTAAAACCAGTGGTTCTAGCATACGCAGTCATACATGGACTTGCCACAACACACACACGCACGTTTATGCCGATGTCCATCAGGTTTGGTGCTGAATGTCGACATCAGTGGTTGTGGACATAAGCAAAACCAAAGCTAGTCATTGAGTGCATATTTATTATAAATACATATATAATCTTGTCCACAATCTTGTCCCTGAAATCCTTGGAAAGCTCTTTGGTCATGGCCATGGTGCAGAGTTTGGCATCTAGATTGATTGATTGCTTCTGTGGACAGGTCTCTTTTATACAGGTAACGAGCTGAGAGGGCTGCCAATGTCAGCTCGTTACCTGTATAAGATCCACCCGGGAGCTAGAGATCTTGCTGATCTTGATCTTCATACTGCCACTTGGAAGCAAAACATCAAGTGATGTAAATACGGCCTATAGTGCATGTGGCCTGTGGTTTAGTAAACATTTTTGGGCATCTGTAAAGTTAATGGAATTGCTGTTTTGGTATCAGGCATCAGCCTAAAGGCATCAGGTGTCAGAAAAGGTTTGTCATGCCTCACACCACTACCAAGAGGTAACAGGCCCACTTTAAAGCAATCTGATAGGCCACCAAGCTGTACTGACTAAGACATTTTGGGTAGGAGGAAAAGTTCCCAGTGTTACCACTAACAGTTCTTCGTTCTTGTGATGCAATCTCTTGGGGCAATGTCCGCCTCACCATATACATGAAGCCTTTCCATGGTGACACTTTATGCCACTCAGTGCAGTAGAAACACTCCATTTCTGTCGGCATGGCTTGGAAAGCTCAACAATTACACCACCAAGTCATGCCGGTGCAATGACTTGCCCTCATCTGCTACAAAGTTTCTCTCTCTCTTCATGCGTGCTCAGCTAAAACCTGTAGCTCATCATCTGTATATTCAGGCTCAAAAAGATAAGGTTCTGGATCCTCATTTGTATGATCCTAGTGCATATCTATGGATTATGTGAGATTAATGTGCCCAGTAAAGAAGTTGTGATAATATTTAAAATGATCAAAATACGGCAAATTGCTGTAAGTATTACATATTACCATGAATGTACCTGTTACTGCATGGTCACACCCACCCATTTTTCATGTGAGGAAGTTTTGGAGCATGTGACTGACAGGTGTGTTTTGTTGTCTAGATGTTTCCTATTACATTGCTAAGAAATAGCACTGGATGTTTCAATTTCAGATTGGGTTGGATATGCATGTGTAGACTGCATTTAGAAATGGAAATAAAATGAAAAACAGAGAGCTATCCATGGGTGAAAAACAAGTAATTGTGAGTCTGGGAGTAGATGGAAAATCAATCAGAACAATTGCACAAACATTTGCCATGGACACAACAACCATTTAGAATGAAGAAATAAACCACTACTGTACTAAGTGGCAGACATTGAACAAGTAGACAAAGGAAAACATCAGCAGGTGCAAACCACTCATTAGCAAGAAGAATAGGAAGGCTAGGATGGAATTTGCCAAAAAGTGCAGAGAAAATTTTGATCCAGATGTAAAAATGTTGAAATAAAAGCTGAAATGTCTAATATTCATCTTTTGATGCCAAACCTAAAAGTTTTCCGTCTACAGCAAGTAAAAGATATACAGTGTATAGTGAATGTTGTAAGACTAGTGTTATGTTTCGGTGTAGATGGGAACCCTAGATGCGAGACGGAGGAGCGTGCAACAAGTCTAAAGAGTTTATTCGGGTCTTGGGGGGAAGAGAAGTAGCAAAACAGGGTATAGCACTAAGGCTAAGAACTTAGTCCAAAAAGTACAAAATGACGAGTAGAACTTAGGGTGAAGCAGATTGCTTGTTAGGTTTCGAATACCACGTAATCCACAAAAATGATGAGTAGAACTAAGGGCGAAGCAAAGTGCTTGTGCAACCACAACAACAGTGTGGGTTAACAACAAAAAGACACTCCCAGGGCCTGGTGGAGGTCTGGGAACAAAAATCAAACAAAGATTACTTGCCTACGGAAGTACTGATTCAACTACGAAAGTATTCCCCGGAGATGGTCAGCACGGAGCACAAGCATGTGGAGGAACAACTCGGCAACCTAGCTCTGTGACAGATTGGCATAAATGCCAATGTGTCACAGGTGTGCCTCCTAGGCCCGCCTCTACTCAACACGTTGGGTAGTCTAGCCTGAGAAAGAAAAAACAGAAAATAGCACTAATACAAAAACACAAACAAACACAAACAAACACAAAAAACAGAACCTAACAGTACCCCTCCCCCTACGAGTCGCCCCCTGGTGACCCACCTGGCTTATCCGGAAACTTAAAGTGAAAGTCGGAGATGAGAGACGGGTCTAAAATAAGGCTACGTGCTACCCATGACCGTTTTTCGGGACCATAACCTTCCCAGTCAACTAAATACTGCACTCGTCTACCCCTCTTCCTAGAGTCAATAATAGCAGTAACACTATACGCCGGATGACCATCGACCAGCCTAGGCAGAGGAGGAGGCTCGACAGGAGTACTAAGTGGACTGGTCACCACTGGTTTCACCCGGGACACATGGAACACCGGGTAGGTGGTGAGTGAAGCAGGCAGCTTGAGCTTGACAGAGCTAGAGTTGATGATACGTTCCACCTCAAACGGACCGATGAACCGGTGAGCCAACTTTCTGGAGGTAACAGCAAGTGACAAATCTTTGGACGACAACCAAACCTTCTGACCAGGAACATAAGATGGAGCAGAATTACGGCGACGATTGGCGACCCGTTGATTGCACTCAGAGGTCTGGATCAGGGCCTTCCTGGTGTTGCGCCAGGTACGGCGAGCGCGACGCAAATGTTGGCGAATCGATGATACGCCACATCAGCTTCCAGTGAGGGCAGCGGTGGTGGCTGAAATCCATAGGCTGCACAAAAAGGCGAAATTCCCGTGGCTGAGCTGACCAGGGAATTATGAGAATATTCGACCCAGGGAAGTAGGGTCTTTGTGGCAAACACATCGGATGATCGTCTCCAAATCTTGATTTTTGCGTTCGGTCTGCCCATTGGTCTGCGGGTGATAACCAGAAGACAAGCTTGACATAGCCCCCAACGCCTTGCAAAAGGATTGCCACACTTCTGCGGAGAACTGAGGTCCCCTGTCGGACACTATATCCATATAGCTTTGAAGAGTGAGCCCAATCCAGGACCTCTAAACGAAGCTCTGGCAACACAAACAGCAAACCAGGAGGACAACCATCAGGGTCAGCAGTGTTCCTTAGTGCCTCCACCACTCAATCCTCCACTTCCCAATGTAGTGCCCCCAATATCATAGAAAATAGAAGAACAGTCTCTTCCTTGGCCTCCAAAGTAGGTACCTCATGCATCCTAGAGAGAGCATCCAGTTTACCATTACGGGACCCAGGGCAGGACGTGAGAACAAAGTTGAACCTGGCCAGAAACAGAGCCCACCGTGCCTGACGAAAATTGAGTGTCTTAGCAACCCTCAGATATTTCAAATTCTTGTGGTCAGTATACACAATAAACGGAAGATTAGAGCCCTCCAGCCAATGCCTCCACTCTTGTAAGGCCAGCACCACAGCCAGAAGCTCCCTATTACCAATATCATAGTTACTCTCGGCCAAAGAAAGACAACGCGAGAAGAACGCGCATGGGTGGAGCTTATGGTCGTCAGACAACCGTTGTGACAACACCGCTCCTACCCCGGTCTCGGAGGCATCCACCTCCACAATGAACTGGCGGGTCGGGTCAGGGTGGGTCAACACTGGAGGCGGAGGTCAACACTGGAGGTGGGTCAACACAAAAACAAACTGGCCAAGCATGTCGCGCAAGACATCATTAATGAGGTTATGAAACGTGGCAGGAGCATTAGTGAGACCAAATGGCATAACCAAGTATTCGAAATGGCCTATGGGAGTTTTAAACGTGGTCTTCCATTCGTCCCCTTCTCTTATGCGCACCAGGCGGTAAGCGTTACGTAAATCGAGTTTGGAAAACACAGTGGCGGAATAAAATGAAGTGAATGCAGATTCTATAAGAGGGAGCGGATATTTATTTTTTACGGTAATTTCGTTAAGGCCCCGGTAATCAATACACGGCCGTAGGGACCCATCCTTCTTCTCCACAAAAAAAAACCCCGCACCAAGAGGTGAACACGAAGGCCTAATGAGGCCTGCTGCCAATGACGTGGAGATATAGTCTTTCATTGCCCGACGTTCAGGGAGCGAAATGTTGAACATCCGCGCAGAGGGTAAAGGAGCCCCCGGAAGAAACTGGATGGAACAATCGTAAGGCCTGTGCGGGGGCAAGGATAAAGCACCATCCTTACTAAAAACTTCCCTTGGATCATGATACTCACTAGGTACAGAAGAGACGTCGATGGGTTTGTCGCAAAGATTAGCTGTATGTTGCACATGTGTAAGCGCTGCCCTCAGGCCCCCATGACACTCCGGGCTCCAGTCAAAAATACCCGGTTCGGACCAATCTATAGTGGGGCAATGAATACAGAGCCAGGTGAGCCCCA
Organism: Oostethus manadensis; assembly: GCA_024372805.1. Taxonomy (NCBI): domain Eukaryota; kingdom Metazoa; phylum Chordata; class Actinopteri; order Syngnathiformes; family Syngnathidae; genus Oostethus; species Oostethus manadensis. Next base: position 4,244,134 of record QODF01000020.1, read on the forward strand.
GTACCACTGCCGCAGAGCGAGAGGGTATGACAAAAAACTTAATATTCTCTTGGTGGTTGCCCGCTAATACCAGAGTCAAAATACAGGTCTGGAACTGAATCTTAGCGAGAGGCTGACCGTCAAGTTAGCGAACTAGTTTTGAGCCACTAAGAGGAATAAGAGGAATCTTAAGCTTGTGAGCAAAATCTGCATCTATAAAACAGTCATCGGCTCCAGAGTCCACAAGAGCTTTAATCTTAGCCCCCCCAAAAAAAAAAAAACATAAAAATAAAGGCATCCGACGGAGGTACCGGAAGCTATTCGGTCCTCCGTGGAACTCTCCTTCGTAGGGAATCGCTGGCCTCCCGGAAAGAATAGGACAGCGAGCAACCAGATGGTCAGCCTGACCACAATACAGGCACAATCGCAGCTTAAGGGGACGACTCCTCTCTGCTGCAGTGAGGTGGCTGCCCCCTAGCTGCATAGCCTCATTGCAGTCCTGACCAATGTCCTCAGGAACAGAAGGAGAGGTAAAATTGGCCGGTAGGGTCAGTGCAGATGGCTGAAACCAAGTAGGACGAGCACACTCCCCCATCTTCTCCTTGCTTCTTTCCCGAAGACGGTTGTCCAGCTGAATGGCTAGCTTGATGAGTTCTTCCAAGGAGTGAGTATCATCACGTGGCGCCAGCTCATCCTTCAGCCTGGGGTTGAGGCTGGAACGGAACATAGCACATAACGCCCGCTCATCCCATCCGCTCTCTGCTGCCAGAATCCGGAACGTAATGGAATGTTCGGCCACTGTGGTATTTCCCCGCTGGATTGCGATGAGCCGGTTTTCAGCCTCTCTTCCCCGAACAGGGTGATCAAACACTCGCCTGAGTTCACACAAAAACTCGGCTAGTGAGCCTCTTAGTTCTGGTTGGTTCGCGACAGCCCACGCTGCTGCTTTGCCTGCCAACAGACTCACCACATATGCCACTCTTGCTCGGTCAGATGCATAGGTAAAAGGTTGGAGGTCAAAAATTAACTGGCAGTGGTGGATAAAGGAGTTGCATTCACCAAACCCCCATCCAAACCTGGTTGGATGAGGGAGGTTCGGTTCTCGGGTGCTGTGGAATAGTGGTCTGCCGACTGTGGCTTCGGTTGCATAAGCAGCGGTGATGTCGCCAGTGGCTGCCGCGGTGGTCGTCGCAAGTTGAGCGGTCAACTCCTTGAAGTTAGACGACAGAGTTTGAATCCTGGCATTAAGTTCACGGAGGGCGGCCTCATGGTCACTAAGCATACGTCCATGCGCTGCCGTTCCTGCACGTAGCTTGTCCGTCTCAGCGGGTTCCATGATGTGGCCGAGTTGTTCTGTTATGTTTCGGTGTAGATGGGGACCCAAGATGCGAGACGGAGGAGCGTGCAACAAGTCCAAAGAGTTTATTCGGGTCTTGGGGGGAAGAGAAGTAGCGAAACAGGGTATAGCACTAAATAAATAGGCCTAATTGCCAATCTGTCACAGGTGTGCCTCCTAGGCCCGCCTCTACTCAACACTTGGGTAGTTTAGACACTCCCAGGGCCCAGGTAGAGGTCTGGGAGGTCTAGTTTCAATATGTTTACAATTGATTATGTGTTTGTAAATGTAAGCCATGCAGGACTGCTTAAAGACAATACAATCATGTTTACTCTATGTTTTGTTTGTTTTATTATTATAGTAAGATCCATCCATCCATTTTCTAAACCGATTATGCTCATTAGAGTCACGGGTGTGCTGGAGCCTACATTCATACCTACGGACAATTTAGTGACCAATTAACCTAACATGCATGTGCCCGGAGAAAACCCAGGCACGCACTGGGAGAACATGCAAACTCCACACAGAGATGCCCAACAGGCATATCTCCTGACTATGAGGCCACCATGCTACCCACTCATACACCGTGCGGCTGCAATTAATAGAACATACGTAATACTACATTATAAAGCTGATTTTAAAAATACTTCCCCAAAAGGCCATGTTTTTGTTAAGAGGTGTTTAGATTTAGGCTGGTTTTAGAAGAGAGGCTTTTGGCCAGCGCAGTTGAAGATGATTTCAGCGATTTTCATGAAGCCTAAAAGAAGCTTTACAGGCGGTCTGACAGCAATGTTGGCGTCTAGAGGTGGCAACTGGATGGCAGACGGAAGACATTTATCAATATTTTCTTCCGTTTGCTATATTTAGAGACATGCTGTTTGAACCCCAGAAGAGAATCCTCCTATTAGCGAATATCTTTCTGAGGAGGGTTGAGAACCCAAAGGCAGAATGCAACAGCATATTAGAGCGTGTACACTTATTAATTCGCGTTAGAAAGCCCAAAAAAGGGCAGTCATCATTAAAATAAGACATCGAAGTATTATTAGCATTATTATAAATAATAATAAATATACATGTAATCAAGTATGAAATAAATTGTATTAATTTGTCTGTAAATGTAATAAATCAATGTTGTGCATAATAATCAAGAGTGACTTCCAAAATTCTTGACAACACAAAATTCTTACTACTAACTGTAACCCATCGCTACAGATGGAGCACAGGCCGTTGAAGACCCCTCGCTATGGCACCAGGTTTTGGGTTGTCCAGTTGGTTGCCTGCTTTTTCAGCTATGTCTCAGTATCTCGCCATCAGCTTCCTCTTTTCCAGCGGTTTGCACGTCAGGCAGAAGTGACTTCATGTTGGAGTTGAGAATGCTAAGTTTAGTTCCTACGTTTATATATTTGTTTTTGAGCATGACAAAGCAACTTTATCATTCTTTCATCAAGTGAGCACACTTGGTGTTGATTCATTTGGAGGTTTATTTAGTTCATATGGTGGCTTCTTGCGTTGTTGGTTTATTGTATGTTTTTGGTATGTGCTATGAATAGACTGCCCTGCAAATCTTCTTTATTAAATACTTACACTTGCAGTTGGTGCCTGCAGTGGAGCAATGTTGTGGTTTTCTTTGCGTGATACCTGGAACTTGGTATTTTCCCTGATCTAATGCAGTTCTTTAGCAAATTACCTGTTGCACCGCTTAAACACTGCAATGATTACCAACTGGTGGTATGTGTACAGTATTTACAGATTAATAGCCAATCAAAGCACTCGCACTGTTGCCTCTGTGAAGTACAAAGAAGCCAATGTTGCTGTACATGTTGGATTCATGTTTCCCTCAATGAACTGCAGCTCTCACGTGCTGGCAGCACTCATGCAGCCCCAGACAGTGACGCTACCACCACCATGCTTGACTGTCAAGACACACTTAACGTGCTACTTTTCCTCCGCTTATCCGGATTTGGGTACCGGGGGCAGCAGTTTTAGTAGGGAAGTCCAGACTTCCACGTCTCCGGCGACCTCTTCCAGCTCCACCAGGAGGACACCAAGGCGTTTCCAGGCCAGCTGTGAGACATAGTCCCTCCAGCGCGTCCTAGGTCTTTCCCGGGGCCTTTTCCCGGCTGGGCATGCCGGAAACACCTCACCAGGGAGGCACACGAGAGGCATTTGGACTAGATGCCCAAACCACCTCAACTGGCTCCTCTGGATGGGAAGGAGCAGCGGCTCTACTCCGAGCTCCTCCCGGATGGCCGAGCTCCTCATTCTATCTCCTAGGGCAGTGGTTCCCAAACATTTTTTTGCCGCGCCCCCTTTTTGAAGCTCAAATGGTTTTCAATTCAATATGCCGGTTTTGTCCAACTCTAAATTTCCGATTCCAGTATCAACCGGTACTGATACGGTATGTGTGACATCACTTATTTCCTGTGGTAGAATGAACATATATGTGTTGTAGAGCTAATGGATACAGCATTAGCAATGAACTTGTCGACGTGGCTGTAAACAACACTGGACTGGGTATGCAAACATCTGAGAAATACTTGCAATTGGGCATGGCAAAGAGTGGCTTGAGGAGCTCCACAAGATGGTGAATCCAGTGTCTTGCACGATAGAAAAGGGCCGGTTATACAGACCATGAGTTTCCGATTGATGGCTTTTCCCTGGGAGTTGGATGTATTGAAAGAGAAAGTCTTGGTTCCGCCTCGCATAACCAACGCTTTGCATTCCATTCCACTGCATTTTCCTCCGCTTAGGTCTGGGTGGCGGGGGCAGCAGTCTCAACCACCTCTCCCAGTTCCACGCCAAGGCATTCCCAGGCCAGCTGTGAGACATAATCCCTCCATCTTATTCAATGTTGTTATTCAATCAAATTACACAGAAAGTCTACACCCAGTTTCGGATTGGGTAGGATAGTTTATACCTGTAGAGACTGTACAGTAGAGGTGTCACATTCACCTCCGAGATGAGACATTGCACACAAGAACATGAACCAGGCGACAATTTAACATTCATTTAAGAAATCTACCAAAATACATAAGTAGACAAACACTTTTTAAAATGTAACTGAGTCACACAACAATGCGGGTACTTGTTGAAATGTTTTGTAACTGCATGCACGACATACGGGTGATGCTTTTAACTAGAACTCTTTTCCACAAATTTAATCAAAATAAAAAAAAGGGATAGGGATGACCGATGTCAGTCATTGGAAATTACAAGTTTAGTATCCCACGTAGACGCTACAGAATTATTGCTAGTCGGGAGCAAGCAAGCACCCCGCGAGCCTAGTGAGGATACGCAGCATAGAAAATAGATGGATGGAAGGACGGAATAAGCTTGTTACTAACAAGGTCATAAATGTGTGCGCCGGAAAATACGAGAGCCTATAGGCTTATTTACAGTATTTTTAAAAAAGTGGTTTTCATTATAAGGGAAAAAAACCCAATACTGATATAGACCGATATTAGATTATTATGCCAATATCAAATTATAAGTATTTGTGATGGCCCCTAGGTCCGTTTGGGCACCCATGTGTGTTTGGCCAGCAAGGCAATGTGTTGCCAGGAGATGATGGAGTGCGTCCAAGCTCTGCCTTTATTGGCTCTGTCGCTGGTCAGGGGTTGGAGATCCACTCCTCCTTGCCTGCGTGGCAGATACTTCACCTCTGTTGACAACTATTATTGAATTATCAAATAAAACGCATGACACAAGTAACACTTCCTGTCTTTCCCATTGAATGCACACCGCTACTCGCTAAATATAGCACGGGTCATCTTTATAAAGGTAGTGAGAATTATGGGTGACTTTGAGACGTATCGATCAGCTCAGCTTGCAAATAAGCCAGTCTCTCACTGCAATGACCGTCCTCGATCCTCTAATACATTTGCTTCGATGTTGTGTTGGCACAAGCATCAGCGCTAATGTTCAGAATGAAGTGCACAAACTCTGTGTTTCTGAGCAGTTTTGTTGCATGTGAATTTCAGCATGGACCGCTTTGTGTTGGGTTTGGGTGTTTATGTGGATTCTCTACCAATTTCCTCCCACATTCCAAAAACATCAGGTCAGCCTCAGGGGTTGATCAACATGTCTAAATTGTCCACAGGTGAGACTGGTTGTTTGTCTATATGCCACTGGCAACCAGTCCACAATGCCCATCATAAGCTGGGATCGGCTCCCTCTTACCCATCACCCTTAACAGGATAAGCAGGATGTAAATCAATTGGAGAGATGGAGTTTTGTCGGTGTATTTTTAAGTTGCTCCTTTAACCTGTTGGACCAGTTGGTTTGTTACCCAGGACCATCTTGGAAACTACAATGGGACAGGTCCTTTTAAAAACCATCCAAGGACTTGTCCATCACCACAGAGCATGGGTCGAATGTTTGCCACATCCAACATGGCAGTGACGTCGATGTCTACCAAGTCCAAGTCCACCTACCTGACTCACTTAACCTGCGAGCCCATGTCAGGTCCAGTCACTGAGCGCATGCTCAGAGGTTCCCAGATGGAATTGAATTACACCAATCAAGAAAGTTGTTTGTCTTATTTGAGCACATCCCAGGACTGTACACGACTGTATGTGTAGTCCGTAAAGAGTAAGAAAAAGTATGATCCTAAAAGTGCATGTCTTTCAAACCCCTGATACAAGTTATGATGGCAACCTGTTTGATGATAACTCTGTGGCATAACTATGACACACATTATATAATAATAGCTGGTGGTACAAAGTACATTTTGTCATTTTTGGTGTTCCTAAGTTCCAACTGTCCGCAGTCTTGAGTAGTAATTTCATGCTATTCCTCTTGGATTCTTGAGGTGTGAAATAAACTCAAGAAAATCTAGTTGAGTTGATACTGTGTCTATGATCTTCTCGGCCTTTTCAAGCGCAGGCTGGCTTATGTCTTGTTGCTTTCTTTACACTGAACTGCCACAGCATCAGAGGGCATCCTCAAACTTTGTAAACATAATACCAAGGCTTCTACAAAATAGGCAATAATTGAAGTGACAAGCATGCTTGGTTTTGAACACATTTTTCAGCTTCTTTGTAAAAGTTCAGCCGGATGAAGCCACATGGGATCTACCCCCGTACACCCGCCACCTGTGGGGACAAGCATAATGGGGTTCAGTGCATTATGTTTTGGTTGGCGATCGAGGGTGGGCACCTGGGCGACCTGGTCTTCAGCGGCCAAATCTGGTTTTTGGGATATGGAATGTCACTTCTCTGGTGGGCAAGGAGTCCGAACTTGTACAAAAGGTTGAGACATTCCGACTAGACATGGGCAAACTCACAACGGGTTCTGAAAACAAACTCCTCGAGAGGGACTGGACCTACTCTGGAGTTGTCGCAGGGGAGAGGCGGCAAACTGAGGTGGGATTTTATTTTATTTTTTTGTCTTGTCCAGCATCATAACAGCTGAATGGGAGTCAAGCTGTCTTTAAATGCTGAGCAAAATTTCTTTGCCAAGGGAGATTTCATAATCCAAATGAGTCTCCCTTGACATTTGACTGCGTTTATTATGAATTTTGTTGCGCCACATTTCGATGCCGGACCTGACCTGAAAAGGGACGGGTGGGGTGGGGGATATAAGAAAGGGTGCAGAAGAACCTCACAAACATATTTCAACCATATTATAAACAACCGTGATAATCACAATTTCAGCAACAACCAGAACAGTCACAGAGCAAAATGAGCAAAAATACAGGGTAAAGAAGAAGAAGAAAAAAATAATAATAATAATGATAATACTAATATTCATGTACACACATTCATATACATATACATATACACACACACACACATATATACACATACATACATATACATACACACAAACACATATATATACATACATACATACATAGACATATTCGCACACGTATACATACACATACTGTACACATACACATATCCATGCAGTACATACATACATACACACACACATACAGTGTGCATATATATGTATACACACATAAATACATACATATTTACTAATAATGATAAACATACAAGAAAAACAACGAGAAAAGAAACAGAACCTCTTGAACAATGACCATCCAAATGACAAGTGCAACAAATCTACATTAAATCTACACTAGTCAGCAGTGACAGGATAACCGCATCAGAGCGAAACAGAGAACGAGGAGATGTTTGTGGTGAACACCGCCATGCATCCCAAACCACACTCCCTCCAAAAGCGAGGGCCCGACCAGGAAGACGCCGGAGCACGGCCCCCCAGCAGGCTCCCCACAGAGGGGAAGGCCACCCGCCACCCCAAGAGGCAACCAACCGCGAGTCCACTCCGAAGAGGTGGAAGAGAGACCCAGCCCGATGCCGCCCGGCAGCCGAGCAGGGGCCACAGGGGGGGCCCGGGCGCCAACCGCCGGAACACCCGCCGAAGGCCGGCCAGCTTCGGGCAAGCAGGACAACCGCTCCCGAGACCCCGGGCCCAGAAGCCACCCAACCCCCCAAAGCAGGGGCCATACCCAACACCCCGGGAGCTCCAGGCCACCCCAGACACAACTGCCGCGGGCCATCGCCTTCCCCAACGCCAGAGGCAGGCGCCCATAGAGGGCCCATGGGTCTACCCCCCCCTCTCACCCCCCGTGACCCGTCCACCCCAGCCCCAGTACCCACTCAAAACCCTGTTCCTATACTCACACATGCCACCACACATAGACTTACACACCTACATTTTCACATATGCACCTGGATGTGCCACCCCCCCAATGCAGCGAGCAGCATCACCGCGAGCTCCCCCGAGACATAATCCGAGGTGGGATTATTAATAACCCCCCGGCTCGGTGCCTCCGTGTCGGAGTCATGCCTGATGAACAAGAGGCTCATTTCCCTATGTCTTTGGGTTGGGGAAAAGGTCCTGACTAGGGGTGTAACAGTTCACATGGACGTATTGAACCGTTTCGGTTTTGCATGTTTGGTTCGGTCCACTTGTGTACCATTTCGGTTATATGTTATATGATATTTTTCTCATTAAATTTATTACTAGAGTGATCTAAGCACTGCCTGCGGAACACAGTTCCTGGCCGAGTTTCTGCATGGACGCCTCTAAGTGTCGGACAACGCTGACGAATGGATGAGGAACGTTAGTAGATCGAATCATAGCAAATGCCAGCGAGAAGGCTGAGCTGAAGACCCTCCCATCTCACTACGCTCTCCTGTTTAGAAACACTTTGGCTTTCCTGTTAAAGTTACGGATGGACAAAGGCAAGCTGATAAATCCAAAGTTGTGTGTTGACATTGTTCCACGGAGATGGGGTTTGCTGCAGAAAACGCGTCTAACATGTTAGCGCACTTAAAAGGGTATCATCTGGCAGTGAATGTTACATCTACAAGAAACAAAAGCAGCTTAGTGCAAACATGGATCGCTTCAGCTCACTACCTCTGTTAGTACTGAGCAGGTTTTCTTTTGTCCCTGCAACCACTGTACACACAAAATGTGGATACGTTTCTTTAGCCAAAAATTGGAATATTTACATTTGTCATATTCAGGCTGTTGTGTTCAAAGTTTACAGTTTTAACTTGGTAATTTATCATTTTTTTATACATTTTTTTTCTTTTATTTTGAGATTGAGACTATGGGGATCACACTCCTCAGCCTTCCTGGGAATGTCTACTCCAGGGTGCTGGAGAGAAGGGCACGACCGTTAGTCGAACCTCGGTTACTGGAGCTGCAATGTCCCGGTCGCGGAACACTGGACCAGCTCTACACCCTTGCAAGGGTACTCGTGGGTATGTGAGAGTTTGCCCAACCGGTCTACATGTGCTTTGTAGACCTGGAAAAGGCATTCGACCGTGTCCCTCGTGGTGTCCTGTGGGGGGTGCTCAGGGAGCACGGGATTGATGGCCCGCTTCTACGTGCCATTCGGTCCTTGTACAATCGAAGCAGGGGCCTGGTTCGCATTGCCAGCAGTAAGTCGAGCTTGTTTCCGGAGAACGTTGGCCTCCGCCAAGGCTGCCCTTTGTCACCGATTCTGTTCATAATCTTCATGGACAGAATTTCTAGGCGCAGTCAAGGCGTTTAGGGAGTCCAGCTTCGTGACCTTAGGATCTCGTCTCTGCTATTTGCACACAAGGTGGTCCTTATGGACTCATCAGGCTGTGACCTTCAGCATTTACTGGAGCGGTTTGCAGCTGAGTGTGAAGCTTCTGGGATGAGACTCAGCACCTCCAAATCCGAGGCCATGGTTCTCAGTCGGAAACGGGTGGACTGTACCCTCCGGGTTGGGAGTGAGGTCTTGCCTCAGGTGGAGGAGTTCAAGTATCTCGGGTTCTTGTTCACGAGTGAGGGAAGGTTGGAGCGTGAGATCGACAGACGGATCGGTGCAGCATCTGCAGTAATGCGGTCGCTGTACCGGACCGTCGTGGTGAAGAGAGAGCTGAGCCGGAAGGCAAAGCTCTCTGTTTACCGATCGATCTACGTTCCCACCCTCACCTATGGTCATGAGTTATGGGTCATGACCGAAAGAATGAGATCGCGGATACAAGCGGCGGAAATGAGTTTCCTTCGTAGGGTGGCTGGACTCACCCTAAGAGATAGGGTGAGGAGCTCGGCCATCCGGGAGGAGCTCAGAGTAGAGCCGCTGCTCCTTCACATCGAGAGGAGCCAGTTGAGGTGGCTCGGGCATCTAGTCCGGATGCCTCCCGGGCGCCTCCCTGGTGAGGTGTTTCGGGCATGCCCGGTCGGGAGAAGGCCCCCGGGAAGACCTAGGACACGCTGGAGGGACTATGTCTCACAGCTGGCCTGGGAACGCCTTGGTGTCCTCCCGATGGAGCTGGAAGAGGTCGCTGGGGACCGGGAAGTCTGGACTTCCCTACTGAAGCTGCTGCCCCCGCGACCCGGACCCTTATAAGCGGTGGAAAATGGATGAATGGATGGATTTTTTTATTTTTCTAATAAAAAAAGTCAGAATTATTTGAAATAGTACCGAAATTAGTCGCTTTTATTTAGTTAAATATATACATTGTTTGTATTTTTTAAATAAAAAGCACTTGAAGTCATATTTTCTGCCTTTTTTTACCGAAAATTAACCGAAACCGAGCACTTCAAGAAACTGAACCAAACCAAAATTACATTTAAGTGTACCGTTACACCCCTAGTCCTGACTGTTATGGGAGCTCAGAGTACCCAGCGTTCTTGAAGTCTGTCAGAGAGGTACTGGAGAGCACCCCAGCTGGTGACTCCGTAGTTCTACTGTGAGACTTCAACTGTTTTGTGGACTTGGAGAAGGCATGTTCCTCAGGGAATACTGTGGGGAGTGCTCCGGGAATATGGGGTATCGGACCACCTAATCCATGCGGTTCGTTCCCTGTATGACCGGTGTCAGAGTTGGGTTCGCATTGCCGGCAATAAGTCGGACCCGTTTCCAGTGAGGGTTGGACTCCGCCAGGGCTGCCCTTTGTCACCGATTCTGTTCACTACTTTCATGGACAGAATTTCTAAGCTCAGCCAGGGCGTTGAGGGGTTACGTTTTGGTGGCCGCAGGATTCGATCTCTGCTTTTTGGAGATGATGTGGTCCTGTTGGCTTCATCGAGCCGTGACCTTCAACTCTCACTGGATCGGTTCGCAGCTGAGTGTGAAGCGCCTGGAATGAGAATTAGCACTTCCAAGTCCTAGTCGATGGTTCTCCGGGTTGGGGGTGAGGTCCTGCCCCAAGTGGAGGAGATTAAGTACCTCGGGGTCTTGTTCACGAGCAATGGAAAGATGGAACGTGAGATGGACAGGCGGATTGGTGCAGCGTCTGCAGTGATGCGGACTCTGCACCGGTCTGTCGTGGTGAAGAGAAAGGCAAAGCTCTCAATTTACCGGTCGATCTACGTTCCTACCCTCACCTATGGTCATGAGCTTTGGGTAGTGACCGAAAGGACAAGATAGCGGGTACAAGCGGCCAAAATGAGTTATCTACGCAGGGTGGCTGGGCTCTCCCTTAGAGATAGGGTGAGAAGCACTGTCTCTCGGAGTAGAACCGCTGCTCCACCGCATTGAGAGGAGCCAGATGGTTAGGATGGTTAGGATGCCTCCCGAACGCCTTCCCGGGGAGGTGTTCAAGGCACGTCCAATCGATAGGAGGCCTCCAGGAAGACCCAGGACACGTTGGAGAGACTATGTCTCTCAGCTGGACCGGGAACGCCTCGGCATCCGCTGAGAAGAGCTGGACGAAGTGGCCGGGGAGAGGGAAGTTTGGGCTTCTCTGCTTAGGTTGCTGACCCCGCGACCCGACCTCGGAAAGCGGAAAAAAATGGATGGATGGATGGACTTCAACGCCCATGTGGGCAATGATCGTGTGACCTGGAAGGGCGTAATTGAGAGGAACGACCTCCCCCGATCTGAACCCGTGCAGTTCGTCAATAACAAACACTGCGTTCGAACATAAGGATCTCCACAAGTGCACTCGGCACCAGGACCCCCTAGGTCTATGATCAACTTTGTAGTCGTATCATCAGACCTGCGTCCACATGTTCTGGACACGCACACTGAACCTGACAGTGAATGTAATGACAATACTAGTTTAGAATTTCCATCAGCAGGCCCTGCGTGTATCCAACCTGAGGAAATGTACTGACCCTTTGTGGCGATGACCCCTCAACTCCTTACACATGCTAATACCTCACCCCCTACTCCCCTGTCTCTCTGTAACACACACACACTGACAAAAAGTAGGTTATCATAGCAGTTATTTCTGCTGCAGGGCACACAGCTTCCAGAGGCAGTTTCAAGGAATCTATCTATCTTTTGACTATAAGTGAATGACTGCATGACTATAATCTATGTTTCCAATAAAAGTACAGTAATCAAATGTTAAAACGCACACACAACCATACACACGGACACACACTTGGATGAAAGCCTGCTCCCACAAAGCACATGCATATTACTCATCTCCCACGGAGCCGCCTTGCTCTTGTGTGCTGTGGGTGGACTGGGGTGGGCGGCCGAGCAAGGAGTTGGGAAACGAGTATGTTCTTCACATGGAAGGAACGGGCGAGATGGTTCCTCGACGTACGCTGAGTGTGTGTGCTCAGGAACCCAGTTGTCCCTCTTTACCGCAAGTGCTGTACGTTCAAAATCCCACTAAAACACGCATACAGGTGCAGAGAAATCTGTGCAGCAGCATGCGGCTTGTCCCAGTTCCTCTACCTGTGTACTAGTGGGGATGTGTGTGTATGTAGTTGCTTATTGCGACAAGACTGACCCATTTGAATCTCCATACTGCCGCTCAACAATGCCATTTTGAAACTTGTTCAACATCGAGGCTGCGGTGTTGAAGCTGCTTGGGAGTGAATATCTTGATTGGTTTTTTTTAAGGTTTCCACCACAGTGATGGCAAAGAGGAAAAATATGATAACCATAGAAGACAACTTTTTTTGGGCCGTGTCCTGGCTGCTCAGTGCAACGTAGGGACACCACTATTGTTTTATTTCAAATATTTACAACACAAAAGTTGACACCTGATTATAATCTTTAGCAGTTAAAATTGAAATTAAAAGAAAATAATTTCTTTAAATTGACCCCCTAAGCGGTGGCGTGCGGTGAGGTTCGGGATCGGTGAGGCACTGACTACAGAGGAGTCAGAAATAAAAACATGAACCCCTAATTGAAAAAATTCATTGTTTTTACATCTTTTAGATAAGAAAAACAAAAGAATATTTAATATAAAGTCATTCATTCATTGCATTTGTGCTTACCTTTACTTGTAAGCGAAGTCCATGCGTCTGTCCTTCTCCAGGAATATCTCGGTCACTCTGTCATCCTTTTCCTTCATTTTCAAAAGTCTGGCTGCTTCAATGGAGATGAAGAGTCGTCCTGTACGGATCCTATTCCGACTGTATGTTTTCAGTCTTTACAATGCCGAGAATGACCTTTCCACAGACGCCGTGTTAGCTGGTAGAGTGACTGCCAGCTGGAGTAACTCAGGAACAGTTTGCATCACTTCCTTCAGGGCCCAAAAGCTGAGAACTTGTCCGGGAGATTTGCTGTACATGCCGATTATACGGTCAACCAAACCCTGCGATTGACTGGCGACCAGTCCAGGGTGTACCCTGCATACCCGCACGAAGTCAGCTGGGATAGGCTCCAGCATACTGTACCTGCGACCCTAATGAGGACAAGCGGCATAGAAAACGGATGCAACCAAACCAAAATGATCAAAACGAGCTTTCAGCTGAACACTGATGTTGTCTATAATGCTTATGTTCGTCCGTTTCCTCGAATCTCTGTCCTCGTGTTTAAGTCCACTGTCTGTCACGTCCAGCACGGTGCATTTTTGCTCAAATCGCTAATAGATGTCAAACTCCTGTCTGGTGCGTGCGGATTCATTCACAGCAATATCCGATGTTTTGCAGCACCCTAAAGAGCATCCGTTTGTCTGAAAATGTTCTCGTTGACGCTTTTAACAGCCACCGATCATATCCCCCGGCAATCCATGGTGTGTCCCTATCCCGCGTGTCAGGGTTTTCAAATACCGCACGTAAAATCAGATTGATGCATGCTTATTGCTTGCAACAGCCGAGAGTTGGAGCAGCAGTTGGTAAACGCCGCCTGACAACATCATCCAGTATGCGGGTGCGCTTTGTGGACTCACTAAAGAATGAGCCAAGTCCCTCAAGTGTTTTAAAAAAGATTCTGACCCCAGGCATGCATTTTGCTGAATGCATCAACGCAAGGTTGAGTTTGTGTGCGTAACAGTGTGTAAACATGGCCTCTTTAATTGTGGCCTGCACGCCATTAAGTTGTGATGCCATCACAGAAGCTCCATCATATCTATGAGCAGCAAGCTTTTCCACACTTTTAAAGTTATCCGACACGTCTGATTGATGGAAGTCTGGTCACGGTTTGAAAAATAAAAGGAAAGAAAAGCAAAAAAGGTGCACAAGCACATAGCCAGTCTTTTCTTCAGTACCAGGTAGGTTGAAAGGAAGGTGGAAGGTACCTTCCTTTTGCCACTTGTGACAAATCTTTTAGTCGCGGCGTTGGTCTTCCTCGGTATTATTTTACAGTCATTTTTCGCAAGGGACAATATGGCAGCCTGCTAATGTGACATGGCGGGTTTTTTTGGGACAAGCGTCTTCTTTTGCGCATTGCTACTATCAGTGACGTGACGTCTGCAGCTCCATGACGGGAAACTCAACACTGCCACATGCCGGTGCGGCACGGAACATACCAGACTCCACTGTGCGCTTTTAATGGCGTTTCTGGTCCATAAGAAAGACTAAATGTCGCACACTTTCATGAAATATTATTACACAGTCTGTTCAACGTCAGTATGTGCAGTACATGAGGGATAAAATGGATTTTATTGGTGATGCAATGAGAAAAAAACAATGTCTCTTGTGTGAAGCCACGGACCAATCACAGCCTGCCTGAATGGATGTGGGCGTGGTCGCTTGAAGCGTCATGAGGGCGATGACTCAACGTGACTCGTAGCTGTGCTTCCTATTCCACCTATTTTACTGATGAAATCATTGAAATTATTGGATTGACAAAGAAAATCAATGTAAAGCACGGACCATCGAACTAAAACGGGACAATTTCCAGTTTTTTCTCACTATTCAGTATTCACATTTTATTATACAGTAATCCTTAGCCACTTTGTGCTTCGCATTTTGTGGCTTTAGTTTTTCATAAATTAATAAATCATGCTGTTTAGTGGTTGAATACCACCTAAACTATTGCATATTTAGGCAAATGTATTGTATCTTTTGGCTAAACATTTCAAGCATCAAAGTGGATGAGTGAACTCAAATACAAATGGGTTAAAAGACGTGATGATACGTAGTATTCTACACTGGTCACTACATGACAGTAATGGTACTGTAACGCAAGGTGAGACACACAAGCACCAGATCTGATTGCAGAAACAACAGGTTTTTATTGCTTGTTTGAATTATCTACTGTAATTGGCAGACTACTGTACTAGCTAAAACTCCATGTTTAACCCCCGACGTCACTTCTTATTTAAGTCTTTTTTGGTTATCGTGTGTTCTAGATATGTAATACGATCATAAAGGTTGCATTATTGCATGTTTAGAGGTCTTTTATAATGTTAAGAACATATTAAGAAGTCCATAAACAAGCTTTGTTTGCTTTAAATAAGGAATTACATTTATAAATAAGCCGCACGGTGGATGACTGCGTAGCATGTTGGCCTCACAGTCAGGAGGTTCTGGGTTCAAATCTCCGTTGGGCATCTCTGTGTGGAGTTTGCAAAACAAAAAGCACGCATGTTAGGTTAATTGGTGACTCTAAATTGTCCATTAGAGTGTGAATGTTTGTTTGTCTATATGTGCCCTGCGATTGAGGGGTGTACCCCACCTCTCGCCCAAAGTCAGCTGGGATAGGCTCCAGCATACCCGCGACCCTAATGAGGATAAGCGGTATAGAAAATGGATGGATGGATTTATAAATAAGGACTCCTATCTGGAGTAAATTCACTTATGATGGTTGGGTCCGGAAACGGGGGATTACTTTACAACCATTCATTCATTCATTTTCTATGCCGCTTATCCTCGTTAGGGTCGCGGGTATGCTGGAGCCTATCCCAGCTGACTTTGGGCGGGAGGCGGGGTACACCCTGGACTGGTCGCCAGTCAATCGCAGGGCACATACAGACAAACAAACATTCACACTCACATTCATACCTATGGACAATTTAGAGTGGCCAATTAACCTAACATGCATGTTTTGGGAATGTGGGAGGAAACCGGAGTACCCGGAGAAAACCCACCCACGCACGCATGCATGCATGCACGCACGGGAAAAACATGCAATCTCCACACAGAGTTGCCCAACGGAGATTTGAACCCAGAACCTCCTGACTGTGAGGCCAACATGCTACCCATTCAGCCACCGTGCGGCCCCCTTTACAACCATTAGCTTTGTTTTTACACTTGTAGCAATTCTATAAAGTTAAAATGCCTGGCCCATAAAGGCAATGGCCTCCATCTCTCCTTGTGAAAGGCTGTGCTCTGGTCGTGCATATTTGCGTTTTTATTAAACTCACAGTATTTGAACTGTACGGCCGGTTAGCCAACAGCGAACTCCAACGCCATGCCTCCGTTACGTCAAGAAATGGCGAGTATAGTTATAATTGTACTTTTATTACACAACACTTGACCTGTTTGCCCTTTATAAACAAAAAAAGCACCAACCTCCCCCTCGGGACGCCTTTTCCACCAGGAAAAAGTGGTGAAAAGCAGCACACTGGGAGATGAAGGCGCCTTGAATGTAATGTGCAAGGCAGCGGGGGGAGGTCACCCTGTCAGGAAGCACCAAATGTTGGACGAGAGCATGGCACATTCTGCTCAGGTCGACTCTCCTGCTTCACAAGGTGAATGTCAGACTGCTGTAGTTTAGAAGCTGCACTTGGCCACGGAAGATGAGTTGGTATAGGAACAGGGGGAGTTACTGATGGATGCAAACTGGGAATACTCTTTCCTTCTGTGAATGCCAGAAGGACCAAAAGGAGCGGCAAGCTGGAGGAGGTGAGGGTCTGTGCGTATTTGGCGCGCCTGCGGTGGAGGAAAGACTCGCTCCGACCCGGGGAGCATCCTCTCTCCTCATTCTGCGTGGAAGAGGCGTCTGGAAGTGGTGAGATGTGAAGAAGCTTAAAGCATGGCAAGCAAAGATGCTTCCTGCCAACAAGAAGGGGACGGCGACAGCGATGCGGCTCCTTTCCAGTCTGGCTCTCGTCTACTTTTTCTCTTTAGCGACTTGGTGAGTCTCCAATTGTTCGTGGGCACCAAAAGTTATTGTTTAAAAAAAAAACAAACCCACTCTGAAGTATCCATATTTGACCTCCCCAGCGACAAAAACACGACAGCACATACACGGAAGGATGAAAGGATCTACCCGGAGAATTTTACTCGGATTTTAGACCGACTCCTTGACGGCTACGACAACAGACTGAGACCCGGATTTGGAGGTACGCGGCTCTCTTTGCAATCATCGACTTATTTCTGACCGATTGACGCATTGTTAGCGCCAAAGCTAATTGTCAACGCACAGGGACGCCGCCGGGCTAACACGCGACTCGACGTTTGTCCTGCCGACGTTGACTGACTCGCGTGGTGAGAAACTTCAGTTCGAACGTTTATTACATGTATTTGAACGATCTTTCTGGAACTTTGGGGCGACTAGTGCTGGGTCGTTCGTGAACGATTCGGTCATGTTGAGCAAAATCTTAAATGTGACTCGGGAAGAACGAATCGCCTAGGTTAGGCTCACGGGGCTGTCACGTGATGAACGAACGACTCAAAACCCGAAGACTCGCGAGATGAACCAATCAATTCTCTCATGCAGCATAGGTTAAGCTCACATGGCGCTGTCACGTAATGAACGAAAGACTCGAAAAGGAACGGAGAGGTGAGGTGAGTGATTCATAGACAAAATACCCAGGTAAACAAGGAGTTCATCTTTTCAGTTTCTTATAGCATTATCATTTTGTCTTGTTTGTAGTGTCGTTAACGTTTGTGTAAGCAGTAGAAGTGGTAGGGAAGAAACATGTTGCATTTTAATCATTATTTCCTAAAATGAACAAAGTGAATGAAATGACTCAAAAAGATTTTTTTTTTATTTTTACTGAACGGGATTCAAATATATGAGTCGGTAAAATGATCCGAACTTCCCATCACTAGTGGCCATTGAGTGTCAAATGTTTGCTGGGGCGGGAGGATCGATCCAAATATCGGCGATACGGTAGTGTCAGTACCGGATCGATACTGGCGTGATGAGATCGATATGTCTCAGTGTTCTTTTATGTTAATTTTCAGAATAGTATTTTTTGTTGTGTTATGTGTATATTTATACTTTGTTTACAATATATTACTGAGTGACTACTTCACTAGGAGGTCAATAATTATGATTTTGCTCAAAATCACAAATGAAATATTATTTTGTTGATATTATCTTTTTATATTGTTAAATGGTTCACAAATAAGTTTTGTCTCCCTAAAAGCTTAGTATTTTTACTTGCAACACTAGTCCTGTATTTATTTGGTATCGGATCAATACTAAAATTTGCAGTATCGCCCACACCTAATGTATATCCTACTTTTGAATGCATGCAGCAGAAGAGCCTCCTAAGCTTGCAGCATGGTTATATAATCACATTGCGGGACAAACGCTCAATGCACAGTTCAAGTGCTAAAAGTGAGGATTTGTTTCTCAAGCACGTCTAAAAAATACAAAAAACCCAGTGTGTGTATGTTTATGGCTGGATTACAGTGCTGCACATCCACATTGGACGTACAGCAGATCCCGACTCATTTAAAGAACACTTTTGCTGGAGGGGCAACTAATCAAACAGGACAAGGATTATCATTTTTGAATATGACCATAATGCGTATGCAGCAGGGCGAGGTAATATTCATCCTGATTTGGCACACTTGTGTTTCAATGTCCCATCAGGACCTGTGACTGAGGTGAAGACCGACATTTACGTGACAAGTTTTGGGCCTGTCTCCGATGTTGAAATGGTATGCATGCCTAATGATTACCACTTGAAGTGCTGCCTTTTTGCTCAATGACACTGCTCAAAAAAGTCAAAGGAATGCATAATTCTCACTGGGTAACTAACACCAAGGCTCGGTCTCCATTGGAATGCTTCGTCAGTACCAGTCCTGGGCAAATTACTTGCAAATTAATCTCTCGTTTATCGTGGTTAATCGGTTCCGAACCCGACCGTGATAAGTCAGTTTTCACAAAGTAGGATTCTTGCTTTATAAATGGAGTATTTCCATAGTCGTTGATTTGCTTAGATTTAATTTATTTCAAACGTGCATATACGGTTACATTATTGTACATCACATATTAGAGTGCAACATGTCCGAAAAGGAGTAAGAAGAAGCAGAGTTTTAAAAAATCTGTTTACGACATTCTAAATGAGTTTTAAACATTATTAGAGCCCTCTAGGCATGAAATAACACCCCTAACGTCACCTTTACACTCGTATTATGCAATATAAAAGAACATGTAGATTAATATACTGTATATATTCTTATATATATATTATGTATATGTACTGTATATATATATACTGTATGCGTGTGTGTATGTATATATAAGGGGTGTAACGATTCATTCACTAGATCGATGTATCGATTTATATTCCCTTGATCCAACTACATCGATCTGTGCTTGCCAAAATGCCATTCCTAACGATCGTTTGAAAGGTAATCAATCGATTTATCGATACGAGGAAATAAAGCATTGGATTTAAGCACCACAGGTTTTATATGGATGTGTGTTTTTTTAGCTTTTTAATGATAAAGACATAAAACATTAACCTTGAAACAGTTTGATTTGTCGTAAGTCTATTAGTCATGCCTGTTGACTGGGGAGCACGGGTGACGTCATGTGACGCTGAGCGTGCGCGTTTAGATGGGTATGGGATTTATACTGAGTGTTGGACCATATCCAAAGTAAAGTCCAACTTGAAGCCTTTCAAACTCATGGATGGGAGCGTCAGGACAAGATAAAAGGTACGTAGTAAGTGTTAAGTTTGTGCATGTTTGTGTTCTGGTTGAATGGTGGGCTTGTCGTTCGGGAGCCACTGCTGTTCTGGCATATGTTCCAATTTTTCTTGCAATGATAAGCGTGTTGATCAAACAGCTCCTGTAGCTGTAATAGCGTCTGTGCAAACGTTACAGTATGTAGGATATCCATTCACTTTATTATCTATATGCACATGACCTTTTTTTTCTAATCTGGTGGTGCAAAATACCTTCTTGAATACTTTGGTTAGAGAAGTAAATGAGCTATCAAATTAAAGTTAGTCATGTTTTATACCTGATAAAATTAATTTTCAACCGGTTAATTTATTCTTTGTTAACTCAACCTGAAGTGTTGGTTGCACTTAATTCAAATGAAACGTGAAAGCATTTGCCATGAATTGTTGTTTACCTTTTTGTTTATATCAGTAATAAATGTATACCTGATTCCCTTACAAAAAGCAAAGGGAATTTAGGAAACTTCACCTGCACCGTCCAGTATCCAGAGATTCATTTTACCGTCAGACTGCTTGAATTTTTGGCAGAAAAGTTACTGAATCGATTTAAAGTTACTGAATAGTTTCGGATCATAACTTTCTAAATGAGTCGAATTGAATCGGCTACTACGATTCGAATCTTTGTCTAAACAAACCGTTGCACCCCTAATATATTTATATTTATTTATATATATAAATGCATATATACACACACTGTATATATATATACACACGTGTTCAAATTCATAGCAGTCCAATGTGACTAACCAGATTAAGTACTGTTAATAGAGTATTTTCTTATTGCTACATGGCAAACAAGTTACCAGTAGGTGCAGTGGATTCTCAGAAACAAACAAGACCCAGCATTCATGATATGCACGCTCTTAATGCTGTGCAATCGGGCAATTAGTTGAAAGGGGTGTGCTAAAAAATAGCAGTGTGGCATTCAATCAGTGATCAGTGATCAATATTGTGAAAAAACAGGTGTGAATCAGGTGGCCCCTATTTAAGGATGAAACCAGCACTTGTTGAACATTCATTTCTCTTTGAAAGTCTGAAAAAAATGGATTGTTCAAGACATGGTTCAGAAGAACAGTGTAATTGGAGAGGGGAAAACTCATGAGGACGTGCAAAAAATGTTTGGCTGTTCAGCTAAAACGTTTTTTAAAATTCACACATGTAATAAAATCCTGTTGTTATGGCGATGTCTCAGCAAACATTACAGTAACATTATTGACAGTAAGTGACCTGTGTAGAATACAGCCATATAGCAACGTTTTTGAAGGTGTCTTCTGAATTCTGTACATTGGTGTTTTAGTTCATTTAGCCGTTTTTGTGCTTGAAAATGTATTATTTAGTCAAATTTTCCTAAATATGAATATTTTTTAAACAATAATAGGCTGTATATAACCATGAAACAGCACAATGTACAGTATTAATTAATCATTTTTTCAAAAACTGTCTGCCATTGAAACATGTTTCACAACTCTTATTTCCTGTGTAGTAGTAAGGATTGTAATGTTTGAAATAGTCTTGATTACATTACTCGTTATGGAAAGTAACCTACTCCCAACAATGGTCAGAACACTATATTGTGTAAATGACTGGGCGCATTTTATAGTATGAAAAACTCTTATCAAGGAATACTTTTGCAGGTGGTAATTTTTTCTGGCACTTTTTCCCATTCCCGCCTAACTAGTGCAATCATGATTTTTTCCAACCCACGAAAGTAAATTTCTAGAAGATAGGCCAGTACACCAGAAAAGGAGAACGGACCTCAAGCAGTGTGTATGATTCTGTGTATAAGTAGCTGGTGCAGTTGTTCTATTTGTGTTGACTTGTGCTGGTTTCGTTGGTATTGTGAGTTAGATAGGTCTTTGTGTTGATGACTTCCTGTCATTTGTGCTATGTTGGGACTGAGTATTTGCTAGTTAATTGCTGCAAATAAAGACAACTTTCTTAAAGTAGTTTCCACTTTAAGGAGTACTAACAGACCACTACTGCATAATGCATACCCTTCAGAATATGAGCCCCATTTTTTGCCCACCGACCCACTGAAAAAAGGTCTCCAGTTCATTTTTGGGTCACGACCCACCGGTTGAGCCTCTCACAGTCACTAAACACATTATAAATTCAGCTGTACACCTGAAGAAACAATCACAGACATACAGTATATTGTATTGTACTTACAAAACGTGGAGTTACCCAACATCACCTGCTCGAAGATGTTGAGTGAATGTTTATACTCTGGTAGCGTCATAGCTGCAGCACTCTTTCGCCCCTGCAGATAGCGTCATATAAAAACATAAAAAAAACAAAGTATTTACAATTTAAAGCAGAGAAATGAAATCCAGAAAAATGCCGAACTGCAGATAGGCGGGTTATCTACTGAATGTATTTCCACTTAGACCTTCAGTGAAATCTGGGATGTGTTACTTAGAACTTCCCTTTATTTTTTGAGCAGTGTACAATGCAGTATACAATGTCTCTCAGTCAATAAAATATCCTGAAAGTGTAGATTTTTAGTTGCCTCGCTTTTTGTTTTTTTAGGAATATACGATGGACGTGTTCTTTCGGCAGACGTGGGTGGACCGAAGGTTGATGTACGAAGGTCCCATTGAGATTTTAAGGCTCAACAACTTGATGGTGACCAAAGTTTGGACACCAGACACTTTCTTCAGGAACGGAAAGAAGTCAGTGGCCCACAACATGACGGCACCCAATAAACTGTTCCGCATCATGAAGAACGGCACCATTCTCTACACCATGAGGTGCCGTGCCGTCCGCCTTTGTGATCTGTTACGTTTAGAAGCCTCAACGTGATAGTGAGGTTTTGTGTTGCAAATATCATCCAGAAGGGAATCCATACTTCATTGCCTGCCTGAGTTTGAGTTCATTTCTAATGGTGACAGAAAACAGACTTAGCTGAGCGATCAAGCAAATTCCCTGTGAGATAAAATCCATACTTGTGTGGAGTCAACGTTCAGTCAAAACCTCTTCCAAGCAACTCTTTGACAGATTAGGTGCTAAATATTCATGGAAAAACAAGTATTGGGTAAACTTTTCATGGCTAGCAATTAAGATGTAGGTCCTTCATATGCAGCACCCTCAAGTATTTGAACAGTGAGGTTATTTTTTTTTAAATTGCATTAGACTGAAAACATTTGGGTTTGACATAGAGCTGCAACGATTAATCGATGAATCGATTATTAATAGATTATCCAAATAATTGACAGCTCTTTTTGGTAATCGATTAATCGTTTCATTTAAAAAAGGTACGAGAAATATCATGATTTTAGCCACTCCAATGTAACAATTTTTTTAATTTCCCATGAAAGCAGACATATTATCTTTTGTGTTTTAGGCAAAACAAGATACTTCACACACATCGCCTTTGACTTTGGAAACATTTTTGCCTCTTTTTGATATCTTGCAAAGCAAACCACTGCAGAGATGTGTGCGTAGAGAGTGTGTAAAAGCATTCCCACGCAAAGTAAATCCCATACTTGTACTTGTGCTTAGGAAAACGTCTACATTTCTGCATTTCTGCATCTCTCCATTATCTGTTACCATGCATACGCACAAAACCTACTGGTAGAACAGTGTAACTGCAGTAGAGTGTTTGTGATGTTTGTCAACTGATGGTTTATACTTTGCTACTTCAATTTCGGTGACTGAGATTTTCCTCTTCGCTATGATTTTTGGAGGGAATTCAAGCATTCTTTAAAGGGATTACTGCAAAGAATGGAAAATAAAAAATATATTTTAAAAAATCAGATTAATCGATTAATCGAAAAAAATAATCGACCGATTCATCGATTTATTAAAATAATCGTTAGTTGCAGCCCTAGTTTGACATCAAAACACGAATATGAGACCAGAGATCAATATTTCAGCTTTTATTTCCAGGTATGTACATCTGGATGGGCTGCCCAACTTAGAAGATAGCGCCTTTTGCATGAAGCCACCCATTTTTCATGTGAGCAGTACTGTAACATGTGACTGCCAGGTTGTACATAGCCACTGCATCCATCTGGAATCTCCTGAAGAAGAAAGAAACCCTTGGTGTATTAAGTATCACGCATCAAACAGGTCGACCAAGGAAAACATCAGCAGGTGAAGATAGAAACATTGTGAGAGATGTAAAGAAAGACCCCAGAGCAGCCGTTAGAGACGTCAGCAACACTCTGCAGAGAGCAGGAGTGAAGATGTTACTATCTACTGTTGATAGACCGCTTCATGAACAAAAGACAATTCTAAACAATTCTGAGACCAATATTTTATGGACTGAGGATTTTTTTTTAGGTTTATCTCCGTGCTTTTTAGCAAATTCCAGCCTGGCCTTTCTATTCTTGGTATTGAGTGGCTTGCGTCTTCTGGTGTAGCCATTGTATTTTTGTATTTCAGACATTGTATCAACTCACACATGTCTTTTTAAAATTCCTGTTGTGTACAGTACTTCCTGCCATAGCTTCTGTTCAATTAGTGTAACATTACTGACACCTAGTGAGAAGAATTTTGCATATCGTCGCATAACATTTGCTTGAATATGCATCATTTTTGAACTAATGATTGACCACAAACCAGCCATGATTTTTTTAAGAATATGCAGTAATCCCTCATTTATCACAGTTAATTGGTTGCAGTCTGAATGTCCGCCAAGTGGCATTCTATATTTACAGGAACTGTTTACGAACCTCTAAGTACGTGTTTTCACATTATTAGAGCCCTCTAGACATGAAATACACCCCGTCATGCACCTCTACACTCATATTACTCGATATACTAGACATAAAAAGAGAAAAGAAGGGCAGCCATAAATAAGACTTGTACTTGTGGGTTTTGCTGTAACTGCGTCCTGGAGGGAGGTGACGTTGGGAGTGTCTTATAGTTGCCCGTGTTAGGGATTATTGTCTCTTGTGAGATAATTCAAATCTGCAATAAAAGCCTGTTGTTCCCGGCGAGGAAGTCTGATGCTTGTGTGTCTCACCGCACGTTACAGTAACACTACTGAGACCTAGTGACCAGTCAGGAATACTACATGTCACAGCATATTTTGGAATGCATTTCCTGAAAGCTTAATGGTAGTCATTTTATAATTCAAAATGTTTAATTTAGGCAAAACCTGCATAACATTTGGTTTAATATGCAGATATGTTTTTAAACGAATAAGACAAATACAACTAAATCACATCACAAAAAGCACGATATACTTTATTAATATATTTTTGAAAATCATGATGAGTGATTTTTCATTTTGTATTCCATCACTAACTTGTGTGTCTTTTTTGTGCCTGGCAACAGATTAACAATTAGTGCAGAATGTCCCATGAAGCTTGTGGACTTCCCCATGGACGGACATGCGTGTCCCCTCAAGTTCGGAAGCTGTAAGTTTTGTGTGTTTGTGTGTTTCAATCACATGACTGCTCCCATTCTGGGACTGTAATGGATTCTTTGCTGAAAAGCACAAAAGAGTCTTGCTGGTGCTGTGCTAAATAATGACATATTTCATTCTTGCACAATGAACAATGAAGCCCCAAGTCAGCGCCACTGTTTATGGCGGGTCTACTGGTCAGCAGAAATGCCTTCCTTATCTCAATTCAAGTAGCTACCCAAATAGAGCGGCTCATTCTTATCAGAGAGAAGCAGCAGATTTTTGAGATGAAATCTGCAAGAGAGAGACATCTGCCGCATGATGACATTGTAGAGGACACGTTTTGGGTTATTGTCATCCTCCTCTTCGTGGCGCTCACCTCCAGTCAGAAGGAAGTGACCCTGGTTGTGATGTGGCCCCAAGCAAAGGAAAGGTCAGAATCCCTTCTTTTGCCCCAGGAAAGCAAAGACCTATGCAGCTACTTTCCATAGCTTGTGCATACTGTGTGTGTGTGCTCATTTACCCCCCCTTTTTTTCTGCTTCTCCATCTGGACTTGTGTGCACACTCCATGACACACCAGAGTCATTTCATTTTGGCAGCACAGTTGGTATCCTGCTGGTGCCGAGTCCCATAGGGAGTGGAAGGCAAAGACAGCTGTCATTTTGTGGCGTGTCTATCGAGTGGCCAAAGCACTGAGAGGGGAACTTGGGGACATGAAACGACATCTTATTAATAGCCTTTTTGCCCGACGTGTTCCTAAACGTCACCAGTCACACTGCCGCAGGATTAATTGCAGACCTTTGTCAGAGATGTCAGTAACCTTAAAGGAATTCAATTATAAAGACCTGGATTGTGATAAAGCACAGAATCAAGTTTGAATACATTTATTTATAGATAACGGTAGTTTAATCCTATTATATGGTTGCACAGGCTTTTCACCTTGACTAGAATGGCCATTCCCAAGTTTCATTTGTTAACATTAGGAGGAGATATTTGCAACCACAGTGAAGAAAACCAGCTGCAAAATTACTTAAAGCTGGAACCTCGGAAGAACAGTTACAGGAATGTTTGAGTTTTTATTTTTATTGATTATTGCATTCTATGTCAGTTTACAATTAAAAAACAATACAACTGAATGGAAGCAATAAATATGATGAACATTGAGGACCACATACTGAAAAATCATGCATGAGACACTTTGTTGTTTTGAAAACCAACACATTAAACATGCTAATAAGTTATATATATTTCAAGAACAGCTTTAAGTTGTTGTTCTAATACTATGACTTTGTTCCGATAATATTTTGAGTGACATCAGTTGATACCAATCACATGGATGAACTGTACATATTTCAATTTATTTATGATGAATTATTTATGATGAGTGAGGTGGTTGTATGTCTTTGTTTGTCCAAATGTGCCCTGCCATTGACTGGCGACCAGTCCAGGGTGTACCCCGCCTCCTGCCCAAAGTCAGCTGGGATAGGCTCCAGCATACCCGCGACCCTAATGAGGATAAGCGGTATAGAAAATGAATGAATGAATGAATGAATGAGTGCCATTTGAGTTTGCATGTCCTCCCCGTGCATACGTGGGTTTTCTGCGGGTACTCCGGTTTCCTCCCACATTCCAAAAACATGCATGTTAGGTTAATTGCCGACTCTAAATTGTCCATTAGAGTGTGAATGGTTTTATGTCTGCCCTGCGATTGACTGGCGACCAATCCTGGGTGTACCCCGCCTCTCGCCCAAAGTCAGCTGGGATAGGCTCCAGCATACCCGCGACCCTAATGAAGATAAGCGGTATAGAAAATGGATGGATGGATGGATGAATGAGTCCAGTCCGAGGGCCCTGGCAAATAGGTATTAGGTAGGTATTAAAAATAAACTGGGCGCATATTTAAAAAAAAAAAGCGCCTTTATTTGTGTGTGCGTTGTTTTTGTACAATAATCGCGCGTCAAAAAAATAGTGCCATTAAAGGAAACTCAAAGGAAACCTTGCTACTATAACAACATTAATTTTTCCTTTTAATATTACAATATTATTCAAATAAGATTATACAGATTCTTATCTTATTGCAATTTTTTTTTGCCATTTTTTGAAATTATTCTTATTTTTTCCAATTGTTGTTCAATTATATTTTTCGATTTTGCCACAGGCCAATAAAAAACAACTGCAAATGCCACTTCAGACGCTTTAACATCATGTCATGATTTAGGCAACAGATAATTGTCTGAATTGTCATCTATTGTTTACTTTTGTGTGACGTTGGGTGTTTGGTTTGTATCTAAGTCAGGAACAAAAGGCGACGGTGCTCCATGGAGGATAAAAACCGAATTAAACATTACAACTGGGACAGAACAGAAAAATATTCGAAACCATGCCAAAAAGAAGTAGTCCACTAGCAATGAAAAACGAAAGGCTGCAGAAGACCATTGTCTCTGTTTTTTCAATACCTTTTTCAATATCGCAGCCTCGAATATCGGCCAATATCAAAATTGACCCGATATCACCACGAACATTCATTCATTCATTCATTCATTTTCTGTACCGCTTATCCTCATTAGGGTCACGGGGATGCTGGAGCCTATCCCAGGTGGCTTTGGGCGAGAGGCGGGGTACCCCCTGGACTGGTCGCCAGTCAATCGCAGGGCACATATAGACAAACAAACATTCACACTCACATTCATACCTATGGACAATTTAGAGTCACCAATTAACCTAACATGCATGTTTTTGGAATGTGGGAGGAAACCAGAGTACCCGGAGAAAACCCACACACGCACGGGGAGAACATGCAAACTCCAACGGAGATTTGAACCCAGGTCTTCCAGATCTCCTGACTGTGTGGCCAATGTGCTAACCACTCAGCCACCGTGCGGCCCCACCACGAACATACATACTTTTATTTGTAGTGTGAAGAAAAGGCCGAATCAAGTAATATTACTCAGAGAACAATTGTCAGCTACAGTAGGTAGGATGAGAAAGTGACCCATTTACTTCTTCATGCATGTGGGGTGTACAGTGGAATCTTGGTTATCATCTTAAATTCACTCCAGAAGGTCAAACCTTATTTAAAACTGACGTTAACCGAACCTTTTTTTCCCCATAAGAAATAATATCTGTTTAATCCCTTCCAGAAAGCCAAACATTTAAACAAAAAAACATGTTTCTATAGTACTTCAATTATAGCTTTACATGCAGAAAGCAATTCCAAATGCACAGAAATGCATATAAATAATGAATGAAGGGGATAAATAAACACAAAGATTTAAAAAATACAGAAAGAACAGTTTCACTCACACGCGATAAACATGCAGCTTATTGTACGCTAGCCAGAGAATGCATGCAAACCGAGGCCAAACTGGGGCCAAAAACATACCAACCTAACCAAAAAACATACTAACTAAGGCAAATGCTGACTGGGGTTTGAATATTTTATCAACAATGTAGTGGCGTCTAGGCATATTATAGCAAGGTTGGAAGTGTACAGTGAAGCGTCTAAACCAGACATTACTCACCACCAACAGGGGCTGGCATTTTTTGTTATAACTAATCAGTTCTTGCCGTCCCGTGGGAGTTTCCCATGGGATGCTTCAAATGCACAAAAAGCCATCACTGTTTTGATCACATGGGCTGGGGCGGAGTTTGGAATTGACTTGTATTGGAGTTCCAATGTCGGGGATTTTCCGATACTCATTTCATTACTGATATATCTGATTGGGAAACCTTTAACAGAAAGCAGCCGAGAAAAGGACTAGCTCTCTCAGTAATTTGTGTACAGTGTACTTGGGGAGTTGTGCAGAGGAATACGTCAGGAACGATAAGTTGTTTTTCTGATGGAGCTGCGTGCTCACGAAGCACACTGACTGCCAACCAGCTCCAGGTGTGCCTTGTTGTTTTGCCCTGTCGACATACGGGAAGTTACATTCCCATTCCATTCTATTTTCCTACGTTATCTGAGTCTGGGTCGCGGGGGCAGCAGTCTCAGTAGCGAGGTCCAGACTTCCCGGTCTCAGGCCACCTCTTCCAGTTTCATCAGTAGGAAACCAAGGAGTTCCCAGGTCAGCTGTGAGACATAATCCTTCCAGCGTGTCCTTGGTCTGCCCCGGGGCCTTCTACTGGCCGGGCATGCCAGGAACGCCTTACCAGGGAGGCATCCGGACTAGATGCCCGAGCCACCTTACCTAGCTCCTCTCGATGTGAAGGAGCAGAAGCTCTACTCTGAGCTCCTCCCGGATGGCCGAGCTCCTCACCCTATCTTTTAGGGTGAGTCCAGCCACCCTACGGAGGGAACTCATTTCCACAACCTCGTTTGTTCGGTCATTAACCATAGCTCATGACCATAGGTGAGTGTGGGAACATAGATCAACCGGCAAATTCCGTCTCAGCTCTCTCTTCACCACAACGGTCCGCAACGACCGCATTAGTGCAGACGCTGCACCGATTCGTCCGTCGACTTCACGCTCCAACCTATCCTCACTCTTGAACAAGACCCCGAGATACTTGAAGTCCTCCACCTGGGGCAAGACCTCATTTCCAACCCAGAGGGTGCAAACTGCAACAGAGAACCTGAACACTAATAGGCGTGATGGGCTTCTTGAGTCATCACAAGGTATACGCTTTTTCATACGATATTTTTAAAATAATAAATTCATTTCATTTTTTTCACATTTTCATTCCGTTTTTCTGCTCAAATTTTTTAGATTAGTGTTTTTTACCTTTTACACTTACTTTACCAGCAAACAGTGTGTGCTATTTGGATTAAATAAAATACACTATCAACATTTTTTTTACTGGCTGACTTTCTGCTGCTGTAGTTTTTCATTTGGCTTGGATCAACATCTCTGTTGAAAGCATGGTGCGCTACCTGGACGCTACAGAGGTTGCACAAGTAGTCCAACTTCTCCAGGATGGCACATCAATACGTACCGTTGCAAGAAGGTTTGCTGTGTCTTCCAGCACAGACTCAAGAGCATGGAGGAGATTCCAGGAGACAGGTAATTACTCCAGAAGAGCTGGAGAGGTCCTTAAACCCTCAGCAGGATCGGTATCTGCTCCTTTGTGCAAGGATGAACAGAAGAAGCACTGCCAGAGCCTTACAAAATAACCTACAGGGAGGCCTGAGGGCCCAACGTCCTTTAGTGGGCCCTGTGCTCACTGCCCAGCACCGTAGAGCTCGATTGGCATTTGCCATAGAGCACCAGAATTGGCAACTACGCCACTGGCGCCCTCTTCACCGATGAGAGCAAGTTTAACCTAAGCAGACGTGAAAGGGTCTGGAGATGCCGTGGAGAACGTTATGCTGCCTGCAACATCATTCAGCGTGACCGGTTTGGTGGTGGGTCAGTGATGGTCAGGGGAGGCATATCCCTGGAAGGACGCATAGACCTCTACAGTTTAGATAATGGCACCCTGACTGCTATTAGGTATCGGGATGAAATCCTTGGACTCATTGTCAGAACCTATACTGGTGCAGTGGGACCTGGGTTCCTCCTGGTCCACGACAATGCCTGACCTCATGTGGCCAGAGTGTGCAGGCAGTTCCTGGAGGATGAAGGAATTGATATCATGACTGGCCCCCACGTTCACCTGACCTAAACCCAATAGAACACCTATGGGACATTATGTTTAGGTCAATCAGGCGCCGCCAGGTTGCTCCTCAGACCGTCTAGGAGCTCAGTGATGCCCTGGTCCAGATCTGGGAGGAGATCCCCCAGGACACCATCCGATGTTGTCAGGCATGCGTACAAGCATGTGGGGGCCACACAAATTACTGAGAACCATTTGGAGTTGCTACCATGACATTTTGGCAAAATGGACCAGTCTGCTACATCCTTTTTTTACTTTCAGTTTTGGGGTGTCTTTGATTTCCTCCCTATATATGGTGATCATTTTAATTTCGACCCAATTATGTAGCATCATTTTGTTACTAGTACATTACCTACCTTTTTTCAGGAAAGATATTTAAGATCATTTTCCCCCCGTTTAGATCTTCTGTGTTTTCAAAGGGTTCCTCTAATAACTCAGAACCTGCATGAATTGTAAAACACTCTCTTACATTAAATCGTGAGTCGCACACACACAGCCTCGCAACTATTGCTGCGCTAAATTAGCTTCTAATTACGCTCCGTAAGAGAGGACTTTCCAAGTTTTTTTGCAGCCATTTTGATATGTTTAGTTTGGGAGAGGGAAAGTTAGTGTTTGTGATGGTCCACCAAGGAAACACTTCCCTATGCGAACGTTTCTACTCGTCACGATGACATAATTTAAATAAAATTTTGTCATTTAACAATAATTTCCCTTTTTTATTGACAAATTCTGCGATTCCTTCCGAAATTCTGTTAACGCATGAACGACTGTGATGAAAGCCGGAAGCAAACCACTGACGAGATAATGGAAAACCAAAACCAAGTAATCTGTAAAAGGGGAGCTCAAGTTCCTCCATTTTACATTCAAAATCTGGCCCAAAATAGATATTTTTTGCCGGCCTACATGCCAGACGGCATAGCAGGCATGAGTTAGTACAATAACCTTTTTTCCGAGTTTGAATTTTGGACCATGTTTTCCTGGAAATTTCAGTAGGTGGTGTGAGTTGCCGACTTTTATTGTGGCCAGCCAGTAGGATACATGGGGCCACTGGTCAGACTGACTTTTATTGTGGCCAGCCAGTGGGATAACTGGGACCACTGGTCACACAGACTTTTATTGTGGCTGCCAGTGGGATACCTGGTACCACTGGTCACACAGACTTTTGTTGTGGCCAGCCACTGGGGTACCTGGGACCACTGGTCAGGATGACTTTTATTGTGGCCAGCCACCGGGATACCTGTGACAACTGGTCAGGCTGACTTGTATTGTGGCCAGCCAAAGGGGTACCTGGAACCAATCAGCATCTTGGTGTGCCACAGCGGTGTGGTGGATTATCTTTGGGTTCAGCTCATGAAAGCAAAAACAAAAGTGCTGTGTTTATATTTTTGTGGAGTGTACGTATGTACATATGTATGTACACATAGAGTATAGTAAATATATTTTTCATGCTGCTCTGTAAATGACTCAGTGGGGTTACTTTGCTGCCCACAGACGCCTATCCCAAAACCGAGATGATCTATACTTGGACTAAAGGGCCTGAGCACTCCGTGGAAGTCCCTCCTGAGTCTTCCAGCCTGGTTCAGTATGATCTCATCGGCCAGACAGTCTCCAGTGAAACCATTAAATCCATCACAGGTGAGACTCTCTCAGGTTTTGGCCTCTTTTCCTACATCTTCTGGCTGCTGCCACCATGAGTTAGATTACTGGTGCTCACGTCCATCGGCTGTCTTTTCTTTGACGTGAGAGATGTTCCGCTGTCTGACCATATTGTATTTAAACCTCATAAATGTTTTGTATTTTCCCAAATGAGCAAGTATTTCCCAGATGGGACCGGCGGCAGAGCCAAAAAGAAGATTTCAGCATGCATAAATAGTGAATGCAAACATTTTAGCAGGATTAAGTTGACATGGATGGCGTGTATCCTCCTGAGTGGAAACGTAAAGGCTTTAAAAAGTGTCAAGTGTCAAAATCTGTCTTGAGTGAAGTCTCTCGGAATGTTTTGTTCATACAACTAATTCCTGTGTGTTGCTCCTGCAGGTGAATACGTGGTCATGACGGTCTACTTCCACTTGAAAAGGAAAATGGGCTACTTCATGATTCAGACATACATCCCCTGCATAATGACAGTAATCCTGTCCCAAGTGTCCTTCTGGATAAATAAAGAGTCAGTCCCAGCACGCACAGTTTTCGGTATGTAGACCTCACTCATTGTGTGAAGCCTTTCTGCTTGCTGTTAATTTGTGTGGAGTGCCTCCTCTCTCGGTGTAATTACAGCCAAAAAAATCAAGAGCTGCACTGCTGTCGGTGTCGTTTGAAAGAAGAGATTAGACGGGAACACCACTCCAAAGTACGGGAGATCTAACTGAAATAAAGGCCACATACTTGGCAAAGGAAGCTTTTTTTTAGTTCAGACAAAACCTAATCACTATCAAACGATTCACGTCTTCAAGAGAGCATCAGAGTTCTCTTTTAGTGGACTGTTAAGGCAATATCACAGTGGAACATCCACCTCGTTTATATTAAGGCTTAGTTTCACCTCCTGGTCCACTGTGTTTTTCTTGTAATAAAAAAAATGCCCGCTTAAAACCATTACAGGGTTTTTTGTGGCTGAAACACCTCAAACAATCATCTCCAATGGTTAGCGTCATTAATCCTTGTAAAAGGTCTGACTCTCACTTCAAGCCTGTAGTTTTCTATTGCTCACGGCTGCAAAATAACCCAAATTGGAGCCAAAGAAAGGTGCCGGTTCCAGCCGTTTGATAAAGAAGGTGAGAAACGTTGAATTGAGGAAATGACTCAAAACACAAGGTGGTGTCTGTGTTGATATCACTGCCAAATCGGGTCTTTGGGAGCAACAGGTTTTCGATGAAGTAACCTTAAATGTTTGTTTATCCCATTTATTTGTCATTAAATGCAGTTAGAGTGGTTTTATGCATGTAAAACTACAGTATTACCCTAAAACTATAAATAGGTGTTTTGTGTGATCATTTTTGAGAACACCAAAGATGACACCATAGATGGGTGACAGAGCTGACTTACAGTTCTTTTTTCCATGTCTTAGCAACCTAACAGGCTGCTAACAAGGATGTTATGTGCTAAAAATACATTAAAAGCACAGTTGCATTCACTGAGTTTATTAATAAGACAAGGTGCACACCAGGCAAACATGCATTCAAACTGATGTAAATGATAAACCTGTTTACATTTTTGACCTTTACCGAAATGCTTCTCAAGGAAGCATTTTGTTAGGAATGGAATATTTTGCACTCTGTTCTAGATGGGTACTGCAACCTGTATGTGATTAACTACAGCAGAGAAAACAAGCATGTGTGTGCACCCCCATGCCACAAAAATGTCTCGCTGAGGTGGCACAGTAACAGTTTATTTGGTGTGGCATTTGGAGGGTTTTCAAGGCTTGTGATGTGATCATCTAATGTAGCCAAAACGCTGGACACTCGTCCGTGTGTGTGTGGCAGCCGGAGGTTTAAGGCGGACAGCCCAAAAAGTGGTTGGATTCGTTGGACTCGATAGCCGGCCGGCGGTGGCGGCGGCGGTGAAGGAAACCAGGTTTGCCTGGGTGTTCCTGCTCTAGCACCATCAAGCTGTCTGCTCTCACATCCAAGTTCTCCGTAAAGAAGGCGTCTGATCCTCTAAGTTTAACTAGTGATTATACAAATCTAATTCAAATATGTTTTTGTCTATATTTTATGGTTCCCCTTTTAGATCAAATTGCCCAGGGGTCACCAATGTGGTGCCCGCAGGCACCTTCAAAGCCCACCACGACCTCGTGAGACACCTGCAATCCTGCTTTAATTCAGATTTTCAGTTAATGTGACAACTGTAGAAAGAAATGCATTTTGAAATAGTTAGTTGTGGATACCAGAATTTTTATGAATGTTGTGGCACCCTACAGCTGCGTAACTTCTACGTTCCTTTTGCATGTCCAGAACTCCATATTTCTGTGCGATGGTTAGCATCTGCAGGTGCTTTTAATGGTGCAGAACGTTTCGTCAACATTGTGGGCGCTAGTAGTCGGACTACTAGCGTTGGAACATTTATGTAAATTTGGCAAATCGAATGCATTCTGCACTGCACAGGAAGGCACGTAGAAGATTGGTTCTCCCTGAGCCAATCAGGATACAGAACACAAAGCAACTTATAAAAACAAAAACACACAAAAATTCTGCGAAACAGTGAGTCCGTGCAAGGTGAATCGCAATGTCGTGAGGGAACACTGTTTTGCCCATTGTCTTAACGTCTGACCAATGGCCTGTTCTGGAAACCACTTACTTACTGTATAGTGGTATCTTTCTTCTTTTCCTGGGACTTTCTCTCTCTCTGATGGTCTCTTTATCAGTATCTACAATCTATATCGTTTCTATTTATTTCCTTATATGTTTCACTCATTCTTCCACTTTGCATACTTTGCTCTTTCATCTCTCACTGTTGTATTTAGACTTGCAGTGATTAGGGCCAATGACAGATTTGCTCAGTTGAGTGGCATTGGGGTGGGATGGCTTAACTCTCATCCATTGACATCGGTAAATGTCCTGAATGGGTCTACCTGTAGGGCAAAGTCTAAAGAAGGTGCAACAGTCAAAATAGAAGCACTATTACCAGTATGTTTGGGGTCATTGTCTTGTTGAAACACCCATTTCAAGGGCCTGTCCTCTTCAGCATAAGGCAACATGACCTCAGCAAACTGATCATAAGCAAACGGACCCATGATCCCTGCTATGGGATAAATAGGCCCAACACCATAGTAGGAGAAACATGCAACATGATGCTTGAACCACCAAGCTTCACTGTCTTCACTGTGTACTGTGGCTTGAATTCAGAGTTTGGGGTCGTCTCAAAAACTGTCTGTGGCCCTTGGACCCAAAAATAACAATTTTGCTCTCATCATTCCACAAAATGGTCAATTTGTCCTTTGGCCAGTTGATGTGTTATTTGCCAAATTGTAATCTCTTCTGCACATGCCTTTTTTTTAAACCGAGAGACTTTGCAAGGGATTCTTGCAAATATATTAGCTTCACACAGACTTCTTACTATCACAGTACTTTGAGGTAACTCCAGACTGTCTTTGATCATCCAGGAGCTGATCACTGGCTGAGACTTTGACATTCTGGTTATTCTTCCATCCGTTTTGATAGCTGTTTTCCGTTTTCTTCCACGTGTCTCTGGTTTTGCTCTCAATTTTTAGGCATTGTAGATCATTTAAGCTGAACAGCCAACACTTTCATGCACCCCTTCATGAGTTTTCCCCTCTCCAATCAACTTTTTAATCAAAGTACGCTGTTCTTCTGAACAATCTTGAACCTCTGTTTGTAATGACCCATTTTCCTCGGGCTTTCAAAGAGAAATGCATGTTCAGCAAGTGCTGGCTTTATCCTCAAATAGGGGTGACCTGATTCACACCACAAAACCACCACAAAATTGATCACTCATTGAATGCCACACTGCTATTTCTTAACACCCCCTTTCAACTAATTGCCCAATTACACAGCCTTACGAGTGTGCATATCATGAATGGTAGGTCTTGTTTGTTTTCTGAGAATATACTGCACCTACTGGTAACTTCTTTGCCATGTCGCAATAACAATATACTAATATCAGTGATTAATCTCATTACTCACATTGCACTGCTATAATTTTGAACACTACTGTGTTTGTATTACTCCAAAACATGCATCAAATTAAATTCAGGTTTGTGTCCATAGTACAAAAATGGTTTCACACAGATGAAGGAAAAAATATACCCAAATGTTTGTAATAATTAATTTGGGAACAAGAAAACACAAACATTCCTTCCCTTCACAATGACGTTTTGTTCATATTACGTCACTTTTCGGAAGATTTACTGTAAAGTCCACTTTTCGTGGCCACTTTTAAAGTTCAATGGTCAATGGTCCCTCACATGTGTAGCGCATTTCCACCTTATAGGCACTCAAAGCACTGAAAACTCTGTTTCCATGTTTTGCCTACTGATGACACAGCATCAGGAGCAACTGGGGGTTCAGTATCCTGCCCAAGGTTACTTTGACATGGTAACGCCTCCCATTTCTGCAATTTTATCCACTATTCAGTTAATCAATTACAAAATCATAGGGTCCTAAGTACCGTATTGGTTCAATTTTGAAGGGTGCTCATCAAGTCAAGTTGGTCAAGGTTTTTTTTTTTGGTCATTTTTTTCAGAGAATTAAACTTTCTTCAACCTTTCAGTGCCCCATGTTTGGTGCTTGTGTGCAAATTCCAAACTGGTATTTTTGTGGTGTTGAAGAAGACAACGCCTATAAAGATGTTTGTTGATCTTAAAAGCCTTCCCTCACAGGTGACGTCTGATGGTTATTGGACTTTGGGCCAGAGAATTGTCCCATGTTTTGACGGACGGCCAATCGGATCTTCTGGATGAGGGCCAATGACATTTTTTGGATCTACCACTGGCCTTTTTGTTATTTTTTGTAATTTTTCAAATTTTTGGCATTTTTTTCCACTGGTCCTAAAGTTTGTAGTGATATACAGTAGTGGATGTGAATATCAGTGTGTGAGTGAATGGTTGTCTGCTCATCCGCTAACCTTGTGATTGGTGAACAGTCCAGTTCATACCCTGCCCTAACCCAGTTTCCACAAAGTAGTATACTAGAAGTATAATTTAGGCGTAAAAGAAGCAAAATACCCGGCCCAAATTGTGAATGTAAAAGTTATGCTATTTATTTAGCCGATTAGCTGACTGTGATGAGGACTTACTGATTCAGGCAAACAGAAACAGGCCTTACATCATCTCGCACAGAGTCCATCTTGTGATACACACATACAGTATATACTGTAAACAATAGTTGGATTGTTATGTGTTTAAATCTGGTATGCACAGTTATTGTACAACAAAACAGTTTGTTGGGAATTGCTATATATTTAAATTGCTAAAAGTCAGAATGATTGATTATTATTATCACTGAATACAATGTCCAGAAGGAGTAGGAAGAGGTAAATCTTATTTAATCCTACTCTTGTGGGGTTTCCCCCGAATTCAGTAGATAGTAATCAATGTCCTTGTCATGGTAAGAGCTGCAAGTATCAAATATTTTGGTATTTGGGTATTCTCCTGAAAATTCCCTTGATTAATTCAGTAGTGGAATAAAATATATTTTGCATGTTTAAAGCGCAATTATAAATAGAAAAAAAGATAAAATGCTTCACAATGAACAACCAATTGATTTCTTCCATTCATCCATTTTTTATACCGCTTTTGTATGTACAATGTCAAAATCAAGAACATGCAAACTCCGCAAGGATGGATGTGCCAATGGAGATACAAACCCAATTAGTTTCATTTTTTAGATAATTTATTTCTTAAATTAACATTGTGCGTAGGAAGAAACTATTTTCTGATGGACGACATGATGGTGCTTAGTAGATTAATTTATCCCACCAAGACTGCCATTTCCTGAAAAAGTAGAGAAAAAAATATTTTTTAAATAAAATATTACATAGTATGGTGATGACTGGGGATTTATAAACCCTAAACGTAGACAGACTGAGAAGAAATAAATATTCTTTCTAAGATTTTGAGTTTTTGCAGTGTTGAAACTAAAATGAGGACATCTACTATTGTGTGTGTAGACCTGCATGACCAGTTTGTCAGCCGCTACAGAGTCAACATCTGGTTATAGCTACCTTTCTGGGGTGATATGCAGTGGTATCCATGTACGGTTTTACATGTTTTTTTGTTTGTTTGTTTACACCTCTCACCCCTTCCACCTGTTTGTTATGATTTATTATCACCATTATTATTTTGTTATTAATATATTATTAATATTATTAGGTGAGGTTGAGCAAGTGACAAGCTGTGTGACTACTGGCAACAATTGTTGCCAGTCATAAAAATGCTATTTTCTTCCAAACAAAGTACAACATGAAAAAAATAAATACACAATATGATTCAGAGGGAGTCAACTGATATAACTATATGCCTTAC
Source organism: Oostethus manadensis (assembly GCA_024372805.1). Classification (NCBI taxonomy): domain Eukaryota; kingdom Metazoa; phylum Chordata; class Actinopteri; order Syngnathiformes; family Syngnathidae; genus Oostethus; species Oostethus manadensis. Next base: position 4,282,885 of record QODF01000020.1, read on the forward strand.
AACTCCCCAAAAAATCTGGGCGTAAACGGGTTAAAAAACAAAAGAAAAGAACAAAAGTGATGTTCTTTCTCAATGTAGCGACGCACAACTACATATATGTCTACTACGTGTACATAACTAGTTATTTTCTTCTTGAAGAGGGCAGCCTGTCCATCCATCCATCCATCCATTTTCCTCCGCTTATCCGGGTCCGGGTGGGCAGCAGCTTCAGTAGGGAAATCCAGACTTCCCGGTCCCCGGCGACCTCTTCCAGCTCCATCGGGAGGACACCAAGGCGTTCCCAGGCCAGCTGTGAGACATAGTCCCTCCAGCGTGTCCTAGGTCTTCCCGGGGGCCTTCTCCCGACTGGGCATGCCCGAAACACCTCACCAGGGAGGCGCCCGGGAGGCATCCGGACTAGATGCCCGAGCCACCTCAACTGGCTCCTCTCGATGTGAAGGAGCAGCGGCTCTACTCTGAGCTCCTCCCGGATGGCCGAGCTCCTCACCCTATCTCTTAGGGTGAGTCCAGCCACCCTACGAAGGAAACTCATTTCCGCCGCTTGTATCCGCGATCTCATTCTTTCGGTCATGACCCATAACTCATGACCATAGGTGAGGGTGGGAACGTAGATCGATCGGTAAACAGAGAGCTTTGCCTTCCGGCTCAGCTCTCTCTTCACCACGACGGTCCGGTACAGCGACCGCATTACTGCAGATGCTGCACCGATCCGTCTGTCGATCTCACGCTCCAACCTTCCCTCACTCGTGAACAAGAACCCGAGATACTTGAACTCCTCCACCTGAGGCAAGACCTCACTCCCAACCCGGAGGGTACAGTCCACCCGTTTCCGACTGAGAACCATGGCCTCGGATTTGGAGGTGCTGAGTCTCATCCCAGAAGCTTCACACTCAGCTGCAAACCGCTCCAGTAAACGCTGAAGGTCACAGCCTGATGAGGCCATAAGGACCACATCGTCTGCAAATAGCAGAGACGAGATCCTAAGGTCACCAAGCTGGACTCCCTCAACACCTTGACTGCGCCTAGAAATTCTGTCCATGAAGATTATGAACAGAATCGGTGACAAAGGGCAGCCTTGGCGGAGGCCAACGTTCACCGGAAACAAGCTCGACTTACTGCTGGCAATGCGAACCAGGCTCCTGCTTCGATTGTACAAGGACCGAATGGCACGTAGAAGCGGACCATCAATCCCGTACTCCCGGAGCACCCCCCACAGGACACCACGAGGGACACGGTCGAATGCCTTTTCCAGGTCCACAAAGCACATGTAGACTGGTTGGGCAAACTCCCACATACCCTCGAGTACCCTTGCAAGGGTGTAGAGCTGGTCCAGTGTTCCGCGACCGGGACGAAAACCACATTGCAGCTCCTCTAACCGAGGTTCGACTAACGGTCGTACCCTTCTCTCCAGCACCCTGGAGTAGACTTTCCCAGGAAGGCTGAGGAGTGTGATCCCCCTATAGTTGGAACACACCCTCCGGTCACCCTTTTTAAAAATGGGGACCACCACCCCGGTCTGCCAGTCCAGAGGTACTGTTCCTGACTTCCATGCAATGTTGTAGAGGCGTGTCAACCAACACAGTCCTCCAACATCCAGAGCCTTGAGAAATTCTGAGCGGAACTCGTCTACCCCCGGAGCCTTGCCACTGGGGAGTGATTTGACTACCCCAATTACCTCAGCCACGGTGATAGAACTGTCCACGTACGTATCCTCAGACTCTGCTTCCTCTATGGAAGGCATGTCAGTGGGATTGAGAA
>QODF01000020.1:4295504-4315585 GCA_024372805.1 Oostethus manadensis
ACTGCATTTTGTGTTTACTTGTGTTATCTTTGCCTAAGATTAAAATGTGTTTGATGATCAGAAACATTTTGTGTGACAAACATGCAAAAGAATAAAAAGTCAGGAAGGGGACAAATAGTTTTTCACACCACTGTATATATTTTTAATATAATAGCCGCTAAAATTCTCAAATCAAAAGCTACGGCAGGGGTGTCCAATGTGCGACCTGCGGAACACGGCACATTCTAAAAATACAATAAAAAAAGAAAACAGCAGTAAAAGTGGAAGAAAAATCCTTCTTAAAATTCCTCCTCACCATTCTTAACATTGTTACCCCCTAGGAGCTCTGTTAAGACCTAAGACACTTTGTGAATAATTTTTACCAAGTAGAAATTCTGACAAAAATCTTCAAATCTAAAGGAAGATTGAAATCACCAGAGCTGCTTTTTACAGTAGGATGTTTTGTAAATACGGGCCCATTTTTAATACAGGGCCCAGGACAACTACCATGCTTTTATCTTGAAACAAACAATTATAAAGTATATATTTGTATCTAAGCTCTCAAATACAAATGAATAAAATATCTCAAGATAAAAGATACCACACATGTCTGAAAACATATTTGCCAATCTCTAATCGCTTCAACCCTTCAAGAGCTAGACTGCACGGAGTCCGTCACGGCATGTCTGACATGATAGAGTGAAAAAACAAGTTATCCTCCCATTAAGTGCGGAAGTGGTACGTTTGCGGTACGTTTTTGGCTAGTTTGTCCTTCTTCCCTACTCTGTTTGAAACCCTTTCCTCAGAATAGAATAAATACATTGGAGGCTAACTAGTTTGCTTGCTAGCATGCTATACTAAGCTGTGGCCACTTCTCGTGTCCCTGATGCGCATTAGCATTGTGATGTAAACAGAGAATAATAGAAGTGTAAAGGTGACTATAGGGGTGCTATTTCATATCTGCAGGGCTCTACTAAGTAAGCAAGGTATATAGAAATGTATAAACAGTATGCTCAATTAACTGCAATAAGCAAGGGATGACTATGTAATTCTGTTTAGTTAGAAACAAGTTGTTTACCAAGAATTGTATTTGATTTCACAGCAAAACCCAGACAGCAACGGCAATCTGAGAAAGCGTGTGAATTACATTTCCCACCACGAATCGACCAATCACCAGAGAGCCCAGTCCACCACCAACATTTCTGGTGTGGGAAGAACCAGACCGCTGCGTCCTTTAACCAGCGAAACCAACGGAAGCTCATCCACCATCTCCCGCTCCAGTCCCAAATCTGAGAGCGTGCTCAGCGTGGCCTCGTCCTCAGAGGAGAAACAGCTCGTGAAAAACGCACCCCAGGCGGCGGCCTCAACTCCAGACGTGACGGCAGGGACTCCGTGCAAGCAAAACGCTGCCTCGGCTTCCCTGCAGCATCTGCTGGGACCAAAACTGGAGCGCCTCCAGATGATGGGGAACAAAGCGGAGCTAAAGCAGACACCGTGCTCCCAGCCCACCACTGCTGGGATGGGCGGAACCAGCAAAATTGACAAGTATGCTCGGATCCTCTTCCCGGTGTCCTTTGGGGCATTTAACATGGTGTACTGGGTGGTGTACTTATCAAAGGACACTATGGTGGCTAAAGGGGCTTAGACCCTGGCACCATCTAGCACCATGTTTCACGGATGGAAATAAGGAATGAAATGAACGGTAGAACCTTCATATTCTGAGAGACTAATAATAATCATACAAATTAGGAAATACTTGACCCACTTTAAGGCTCAGGATCAACTTTAAGTCAAGATCAAGCATGAGACTTGCTATTTTTCTATCCTGCATCTGGGAATATGCTCGATTGCTATGGATTTGTGCTCGATCCCACTACATCTGTACTGTGTGTTAGCCGGCAGGCGAAAAGCCCACCCAGTGACCAGGCATCAGGGATTGAGGTTCACTTAACGTTCTAGCGCGTCTGTTTCATGTGCATGAACGCTGTAGAAGTTTTGTGTAAATAGATTTATTTTAACATACTTTAACTGCCACATACTAACATTTGAAAACTGAAGACCTTGTTGATGTATATACTGTATGCAAAGATGCCACTAAAATCCCCAAAGCAGAATCAGTGAGAAAGATTTGAATGTAGTTTGGATTGGAAATGCAAAAAGGAGCTTTGGTTGTGATCGGCTGTGTAAAGCCTCTTGTGCAGCAATTTCTACTTTCCTCACCAAGCATCTTTTTCACACAGGATGGATTAACTCCATGTAGCCAAAGCCTGCAAATAAGAGTTATGGGTCGGGCAGACAGGCAGTGGTAAAGACAAGTTATTCATTAACGTTACACTAAGCTTCTTTCCTACTACAATGGAGGCGTGACGTCACGGTCGGCAGAATAAATAGCACTTCTGTTCCAGCCGTCACTGCAACAACAATAAAGTTGTCAGCCGAGTGAAGGTTTTTTGTATTCATTGTATCATACCAGACACAATACATATGGAAAGAATACTTGCACACAAATAATAATCACTCATACTGTATAAGCAGTATAATGCATGATACTTGCATGATGCTATGGTACCTTTTAACTAATAATGGAGCAAATGAGCATATGCAATAGTGGACTATTTTATCTGTCCTTTTTCGTGATTTGTAGTTGGAACAATATGGAAAAATACAATTCTGGAGTTTTTGACCGGATTACTCAGTACAATATACCTATATATTTTATGCACCAAGAAAACACATTGGCCTCCCCACTCATTTTTAGGTAAATGTATATTCATGCACAATCCGGTCCAATTTTCAGTGTGTCTTCATTTTTTTAGAGTTAATAGCACCATCCATGCATTCATCTTCTTCCTCTTGTCTGAGGCCGAGTCCCGGGGGCCACAGTCCAGGACAAGAAGCCCAGGCTTCTCATTCCCCAGCTGCTAAGTCCAGCTCTTCCTGAGGATCCTGAGGCCTCTCCAGGCCACCTGAGAGACATATTGTCTCTCCCTTCCTTCCCCCAGTGTCCCCTTCCTTGCCCAGGAAGCATCCTGATGCCAAGGCCATCTCATGTGGCTCCTCTCCATGTGGAGGAGGAACGGCTCCTCTCCGAGTTTCTCCTGGATGACTGTGCTTCTCACCTCATCTTTAAGAGAGAGCCCAGCCACGCTACAGAGTAAAGTCATTCTGGCCGCTTGTACCTGCAATCTTGTTCTTTCTGTCATGACTCAAAGCTGATGACTGCAGGTGTGGGTAGGAACGTAGCTCAACCATAGATTGAGATCTTGCTACTCAGTCCCTTCACCATAGCGGACCAATGCAGAGTTAACCAATACGCCTGTCAGTCTCGCTTTCCGTCCTTTCTCACTTCGCTGCTTGGGGCAAGATCTCATTCTCTAACTGGAGATGGCATTCCACCATTTCTGGACAAGAACAATGGACTCGGACCTGGAGGTGCGGAATTTCATCCTGGCAACTTTTGAAGGCTGAAGATCACGTCCCAAAGAAGCCAGCAGGACCTCCTTTGCAAGAAGCAGAGACCCAGTAGTCCTGCAGCCACCAAACCCCCGAATCCCCTCAGAAATTCCGTTTATAAATGTTATGAACACAGTTGGTGGCACAGTCCTACCGTCTCTGAAAGCAAGTATGACTTCCTGTCTGCAATGCGGGCCAGTCTCCGACACCATTCATACAGGGAGCAAACTGCCTAAATTAGGCCGTCTGGTACCCGATACTTACTGACTACTCCCCACAAAATTCCTTGAGAAACATGGTCAGATTTTTTCTCCAAGTCAACAAAACACATGTAAACCGGTTGGGCACCGTCATGGACCCTGCTTAGAGTGTATAGTAATTCCACAGTCTGGTAGAAAACTGAATCTGAGATTCAACTATCCAGAGGACGCCCCTTTTCAGAATCCCTGAACAGATCTTACCAGGAAGGCTGAGTAGTCTGACCCCACAATAGTTGGAACACATTCACCGATCCCCCTCCTTATTAAAGGCGAACCGCTACCCCAGTCTGCCAATCCAGAGGCACCGCCCTAGATGTCTATGCATTTGTTTCCGTGTCCCATTTGTTTCAGTGTAATTCATCGTCCCTCTACTGATGCTTGATTGTGACTCGTATGCCTCCTTGTTGCCCCTGCAGACCGCAGAAAATACTGCATGAATGAGTGCTTCTCTACTGAGACTGAATGGTTGACATTATTTGGGTGATGTTTGGCAGGCTGAATGAAAACTTAAAACTCATCAGTCACATATTTGGTCAATGATCCATGTGGTGGCTATAGTCATGTTATGTTCTATACTGTACCTCCCGCTCATTACCATTAAAAACAAATACATCAAAATAAAAGTCAGGTCTGATATAATCTTGTGTGATCAGGACCTCCTAGAAATCTGGTAAAGACCAATGCTGCAGATAAGTGAATATTTCAAAGGGATTTTATAAATTCTCTTAAATTGTACTGTAGGTGTGACTGTAAGGGTGAATGGTTGTGTGTCTATATGCACCTTTCGCCCAAAGCCAGCTGGGGTGGACTCCATCTCACCTGTGACCCTAATGGTCTCACGGCTTAGACTCGAGTCGGTCTCAAATATCAAATCACAATTTTGATAACTTGGGCTTCGACTTGACAATATCTTCAAAGACTTGCAACTCAGCTTGTACTTTGACATCAGGGACTTTAGCAAGCAGCAAGCATTTGACTCAGACTTTAGTCGGATGACTTGATATACTTGAGCTTTTCACTGAATGTGTTGAGTAAAATGTGTCCCCTTTCAAAGTATTCAACAAACGTTATCATTATTATGCCACTTCCAGCAAGAAAACATATTTTCCCTTTGAATCTGCCTCACTGAAGGCATCTATTGCTGCGCTGCAGCCGTTCCAGTTGCTCCTCCAGGGCGCCGTCCGCCCCAGCCGTTCCATTGGTGCCTCCAAGGGATTTTTCCACTGCAGCCGTTCCAGTTGCTCCTCCAGGGCGCCGTCCGCCCCAGCCGTTCCAGTGTTGCCTCCAAGGGATTTTTCCACTGCAGCCGTTCCAGTTGCTCCTCCAGGGCGCTGTCCGCCCCAGCCGTTCCAGTGGCGCCTCCCAGGACACTGTCCGCTGCAGTTGTGGCTCCCAGGGCGCTGTCCGCTGCTGTTGCGCCTCCTAGGGCGCCGTCTGCTGCTGTTGCGGCCAAGGCCCCGGCCGACCCCCAAAGGGGTCTCGCCGGCATCACCGGACTCACCGTCCCAACAGGCCTTTAGAGGCGTCCCGCCTCCTCCTCCTCACTTGCTGTTCCAGCCGACCCCCGGAGGGGTCTCGCCGGCTTCACCTGTGTCACCATCCCGGCCGACCCCCGGAGGGGTCTCGCCTGTCCTCCCACCGCCCTTCCCTTTTTGTGACTCAGGACGTCTGGGATCCGTTCTTGAGGGGAGGGGGTACTGTCACGATCTGTGTGTTAGTCTGCGTGACAGTTTTGCCTTTGTTCACTTTTACACCTCAGTTCCTGTTTCTGCGCTTTTATTTTGATAGATCTTCCTGTTTTCATTCATTTGTGTCTCCCTGCTTTGCTTTTATTGTCTGTCACACCTGTTGCTAATTTGAGTTCATTTCTCTTTAGTTCAGGTGTGTTCTTGAGGAGTTTGTCGGATCATTTGCGTTGTTTTGTGTTTCTTGGCTACTGCCGCTGCAGAGCAGCAATTGATTATTAAAGAACCTGTTCCTGACCTGTTTTGCGTCCTGCTCTCCGCATCCTCGGGGTCGTCAAGATAATGCCGAGGGGAAAACGTAACAGCCCCGAAGATTTGATGTTTTTTTCCCCAAGGCTTTAACTGAGCTGATCATATTGATCATAGTTTTGTCTTTTCATGTGCAACACTTGATTAAGGTCATGCAATATGTTGGTCAGAACGATTACAAATTCTAGCAGCCCCTGGTTGTCATTTAGAGGGCGCAAATAGAACAGGCGATTTTTGTTGCCACATACTGTGTATTATTCTTTCATGTTGAGCATTTTTGTGCACAATGCTTGTTGGTGTATTATACAGTAGTAAATGAGGATGTCCGGGAAAGCATCGATCTCCCTTTACGTACAAATAAATCAATTTGAGCGGTCAACCATCGCGGGTGCGCCATCTGTAGTGATGGACACCAATTTGCACACTGGATTTTCTCAGCAAGTATCTGAAAGGCTGAAATACTGTATCTCCTCCCCTCACATGTGTTTTTTCATGGACAGTGCTGTTAACAGCTCCTCTTTTGCAGCCGGATCAGTCAACAGCATTTGAATAAAATGACACGACCGGGCCGTGTCACTCGTGTCTGTAGACTGCGGTGAGAAACACGTGCAATCTGCGATGTACTTTCAAAGTTGCTGAGTCAAATCCTCAGCCATGGCTTCAGTGTGCTGAGTAACGGTTCTTCTTGATAGCAAATACCGTTCCTGGTATGTTTTTAAAGTCTTAGACAAACCGGCTGCTTCAACAAACTTTGAGTATCTTATGATGCTTGGCCACTTCGCTTTCGTTTACTCGGATGATGTTTTGATTTTTTCTCCCACTTCCACTTTAGTTGTACATCCAAAAAGTTTGTTTAGTTCTCAAACATCTTCTCGAAAATAGGCTCTTTGTTAAGGCCAAGAAATGTGCTTTCCACCTTTTCTGAGGTTCATTGTGGAGGAGGGTAACTGTGGTCGAAGATCGAGCTAAAGTCCAGGCAGTGATTGGCCGCTCCTACATCAAGAAAGCTCCCTCAAAGGTTCCTGGGCTGCGCTAAATTTGCAACTTTATTCCGACTGCAGAGCCTTTGACAAAGCTTACATTAAATTTACTCGGACCCCAGAAGCCAACACCTTGTTTAGAAATATCTGCTTACTTCCATTCCGTTTCTGACTCTGGCATGGGGGCAGTCCTTTCCCAGCACTCCTCCTCTGACCAGATACTGCACCCACGCGCCTTCTTTTCCCGCCTGACATCGGCAGAGTGCAATTACGACATTTGCAATATTTTTGGTCCTGCTGGAGTGGAGGCACTGGCTAGAGGGCTCGGAGGTACCTTCCGTCAATTACAATGACCACAAAAACTTAGGCCTACAGCCACACAGCCCAGCATCTCAACCCCAGACAGGCAAAATGGGCCATCTTCTTCACACGATTTAACTTCACTTTGATCTTCTGCCCGGGATCTCAGAATGGCAAGTTGGATGCCTAGAATGTGAAGAAGGAGATCATTATCCCTCCGTCGCAGATGTTGGGGTCGTTGCAGTGGGACAGACGACGGAGGCCATCAAGGACATCTCTCCCCCTGAAGTTTGCCCCTCCGGGCACCTTTTTGTCATTCTGGAGCTTCGTCCTGAGGTCCTGTGTCCTTTCCAAACTCGCCTGCCATCCGGGTGTACTACTTTCCTCTTTTCCCAACGCTTTAGGTGGCCCATCCTCAGAGTGGATGCCAAGGAGTTTGTGGCTGCATGCCCTGTTTGTTCTCGGAACAAGGTCTCCCACCGAGCCCTTGTGGGATTTCTGTGTCCACTTCCCATTCCATCCTCCCCACGGTTCCAGGACATCACAGGACTCCCACCATTCAATGGCAACATGGTCATCCTGAACCTAGTTGATCACTTCTCTAAGTTGGCTCACTTCTTTGCCCTCCGAATTACCCTCGTTCCTCGTCACAGCTGAACATCTGGTGTATCATGTATTCCAACGGCATGGATTCTCCCTGGAGGTGGTCTCGGATAGGAGCCCGAAATTCTCATCGGCAGTGAGAAAGGCCTTTTGCAAGTCATTGGGGTCGTCGCCCTCAGGCTATCGTCCGCAGACTAATGGTCAAAATGAAAGTGTCAACCAGGATTTGCTGCGTCTGCCACCATCATTTGTGGGTTATCAACTTACCATGGACTGAACACCTTGGTCAACTCTGCCACAGGCCTATCCCTCTTTCGTTCTACCAACCACCGGCTTTCCCTCATAGGAGTCCAGAGCTGCCGTCTTGTCAGGGGCTGCCCATCTGCGTCTCACTCGCGCTGTCACGCACCTTGGAGGGAAGCAACAGCTCTCCAATCGTCAGTGCAGCACGGCTTTGAAGTACAAGTCTGGACCGGGAGTTTAGCTGGCTTCCTGTGACTTGCCTACACATTTCAATTCCAAAAAGCTGCAGCCCCAGTTTATTGGTCCATATCCCATTGAGCGGATAATCAATCCATCCTCTGTCCAATCATTCATTCCGGACTTTCTCAGGATGCACCTCATGTTCCATGTCTCTCTCTTAAACCCTGTTACCTCCAGCATCCTGAGCCTTCCAGAGGTGTCTCCTCCGACTTTTTCTGCAAAACCAAGAAAGCCGGCAAGTGGCGTCCGTTAAAAGGGCGGGTACTACTAGATTCTCTTTTTGCACCCCGCTGTAATTATTATTTTGTCCCTGCCTTTTCCTCCTGTTACTATTTTGTCCACAGAACTCCCTTCTCTGGCAGGAGGTGGTTCCACTGGGGACACTTGTAACTGATTACTGACGCTACTCAGACCCACCCCTAACAGCGGTGTTGCTGGATTATTCCTTTGCCTTTCATGGCATTGGTGCGTTGTCCCCATCCACCTTTTTCATTCTACTTTCTTTTCTTGTAGTTGTGCACTACACATTTTTAGACTACCTAAACTGTCCGGTTGACTGCGGCCTACCTCCTCCCACGATTGGGAACTCCTTTGTTTTTGGATTGCTCTGTGGTGTGCCTTTTTGCTCCATCAGCTTGTTTCTAACGTTCACTAACATTTGCATCCGGGGTCCACCAGAGTCGAAAACGTAACAGCATACTCTCTCTTTACATGTGCTTCTAAAATGTGCAGTTGATTGGCATATACATTATGAAATCAAAAACAAATGTAAGCCAGTCCGAGGGGCATCGACTTCAACGGGTTCCATTGCGTTGGCCATGTGTCCCAATACTTTTGTCCATCCATTTGCAGAGTAGAGAATGTATGCGTATGTGTGTGTGTGTGTGGGCTGAACACGTGTTTCTTCATCCATGTAGTCGTGCTCGTTGGCCCCTGTCTATGTTAGCCTAACAGGAAGGATGATGCTGTCACACACGCGAGCTGATAGACAGATCAAGATGCCTGCCGCCACTCATCCCTCCTGAATGCAGTCAAGTGCGAAATTGATTTTGCTGTTATTACCCCTCTTCTGGGCTCCCACTTGTTCTCCTGCCGTAGCGTGCAGGATGGATTTCGGCATAAAAACAAAGAACCTCCACGCCCTAACGAGGCGCTTGTCAGACAACAGATTGATCTTCGCTGTTTATGTGCGCTAAATAGGTGTGCGTGATTGATAGAGCTGCCAGCGCCATATTGTGGAGATCTTCTTTGCTTTCTTTTTGCTTTTCTTTCAGCCATGTCGCCCCTTACGCCAGAGAAACGCTCACTCCTCCCAAGCTGCTAGAGAAACCTTGAACCTTCATGCATGCTTATGTCAGCTTCTCATCATTCGTCATTCCACATGCTTGAAAAGTAAAATGGGGCATCTGGTGTAAATAGTTCTTCCAGTGCAGGGGTGTCAAAACGTTTCTGTAACGAGGCTCACTGAAGAACTGAAGGATGCATGGGGACCAAAACCAATCCAATGTAGGTCAATAAAGTGCACCCCCGCCCATTCACAAGCATGCCAGGAAGCCAAGGCTGGGCAGGAACTTTACAATTTAAATCACATTGTTCTGATCATACAGCCGGTATGGAGGGACGGAGGCGTACTTACGCCAAGTTGCGTGTGGCACGCAAATTGCAAAATGTGCCTAAAACACAGCCACTTATCAAAGCGCACCTTAGAGCCCTTCATGTTTGTGCCTTCACTATGGACGTTTTTGGGGGTTTTATTAGGGTTTCCTCAGCTCAGCTCACATCAAAAGTTACTTGGTAAACATGTTTTGTAATGTACCCGATGCATTTGACATGTTGCGTCGGTCACTGCCTGTGGCTTCCCCCCCCCGCCTGCTTGCTCTTAAATTGGCTGCTGATAAAAAGTCAGTCGGAAAACTTTGTTCGTAGTACTGAATGTGGTGCTTTTGACCTAAATACGGTGAAAAGGCTGACACATTTTTTTCCTGTCTGCCGTCAATGGATGTTTTCATAAATCACCAACTTCACACAAATCATAAAAAAATGTTTTCACCTTTAAGTCATACAGATCTCTTACGAACACACACACACACACACACACGATTTGTATCCCCATTTTGAGGTTGTTCTGTAAATAGTTTTCAAATAAACAATAAATATATGACAGATAGATAGATACTTTATTCATCTCCAAGAGAAAGTTAAGTCAGCTTCATGTCATGATATTCTCATAATATGAAGTAGCTCCAGCGAGAGACTGGTTTAGAATAGATGGCTCCTCTGATGAGCGTGCACGTGAGAAGCAGCAAGCACAGATGTTGACTAGTAAGGGAGTAAGTGTGCAACCCAATACTGTGACGAGAAATATCGTGCTATCCCCCCCCCTCCCAACAACGTAACACCATGTTGTGCTGTACAGCACGGATGCATAACCTTCACAGTAGCGAGTGGTGGTGACAAAAAGCGGAATAATCAGCATGAAATGAACTCCTGCTAGGTTTACCATCTGTCTCCTGTGAGCCATTTAATCAGCATATCTACTGCAGTGTCACGTGTCCATCACCCCTTTGGCGTACTGAAAATGATTGTGAGAAAGCTGAGAAACATTCACACATATAAACTTGTGCTTTATTTAGTGCAACATCGTTGTACATTTTCCATTACTACAAATTCTGCTTAGTCTACAGGGTGACATGGCTCATGAGGTTGATTGGTTGTTTTCCAACCCTGTGGTTGCTAGTTCAATCCTTGGTGCCACTGTAATCATTCAAATGAAATTTTATTTCAATACGACCAGTCCAGGGTGTACTCTTCCTCCTGCCTGAAGTCTGCTGGGATAGGCTCCAGCATACCCCCGCTACCCCAATGAAGATAAGCGGCATAGACAATGGATGGATGGATGCTTTTTAATAATATTATCTACATTTTCACTTTCCAACATTTTAAATTCTGCAGTTTGTAGTTTGCTAAAAATTAAATGTCGCCCTTTACTGGTCCAAAATCATTTTACATTATTGTACAGTAACATTCCACCTGTCCCGGGCATGCTGAGTATGCCCGGAACACCCCACCAGAGAAGTGTCTGGGAGGCATCTGGACTAGATGCCTAAGCCACCTCAACTGGCTTTTGATGTGGAGATGAAGTTGAACTTTGGTTTGCCTCATTAATTTCCATCCATTCATTCATTTTCTATACTGCTTATCCTCATTAGGGTCGCGGGTATGCTGGAGCCTATCCCAGCTGACTTCGGGCGAGAGGCGGGGTACACCCTGGACTGGTCGCCAGTCAATCTCAGGGCACATATAGACAAACAAACATTCACACTCACATTCATACCTATGGACAATTTAGAGTCGCCAATTAAGCTAACATGCATGTTTCTGGAATGTGGGAGGAAAGCGGAGTACCCGGAGAAAAGCCACACACGCACGGGGAGAACATGCAAACTTAATGGAGATTTTAAAGTTATTGTTAATATTGTTATTATTGGTGGTAGGGATAGTAACGGTAACGATGATAGGAAGTTATAATAATGATAAAAAATTGTTGTGTTCTTTTTTTATTTTAATTTTATTATTATTATTATTTATAGTTTGTTATTGTGGGCTTAATGCTTTAAAAAGAAAACAACCAAACATAATGTATATTGTTGTTCCCAACATTACCATTGTTGTTCTTATTATTTCTATATGTGTGTGTGTGTGTGTGTGCAATAGGAGCTGTCAGTCATGGTAGCATGGGAAACATTTTTAAAGAATAAACATGTTTTTGTGCAAAACCACAGCGATCAGTAACAACTTGAGTTGTAGTGCCATCTAGTGGCGCTTTTCTGTATTGTCGTCATTTTTTTTTTCTATCCAAATCTGAATTCAGGCCAATTGCGAAACACTAAGAACGATGGGATGAGAAGTAGGCACAAATGATGAGCAGGGAAAAAAATCATTTTCCGCACTAATGATGATGTACGACATGCAAAAATAAAAAATAAAAAATCATTCTCCACACGTAAGTTAATATTTGGCATTTTCCCCCACGTTCATAATAAAATTTGTTACAATGCACCGAAATTACCCCCTGGAGCGCAGCGACTTATATGACATGCATGCATCCTCCGCCACCAAAGGTGATGCATGCATCAAGACAGATTGAAAGCATTTTCCTGCGTGTGGGTGCAATGGTACTGATTTAAAGATGCAATGTGCGTCCACACCCGCAGGTTGCACCTCGATGTCGAGTAGCTGTCATTTCACCCGGCAAGCACGGCGTCCTGTTGTTCTGTGATCCGGGGGATGCTTCCCAGCGTGTGGGAAAGGAGCGTGAGATCCCACGCGTTATCTCGCCCTGCTGTTTGTTTGTGCACAAAGCCAGCAGTTAATTTTAGCCGTGGATAAAAATGGACTTAGTGCAGAAAGTGTGTGTGTGTGTGGCGCTGAAGACGCCAGATGCAACATGACCGCCAAAAGCACGGAGGCTTCTCTGCCTCTGTTTGGTTTCCCAGGTAACCCGAGGCAAAGGAGGGAGTGCAGCAAGCATTAATAGCTTCACTAAGGTCAGGAAAGAGGCCTTTTTGTTCTCTTGCGCAATGCATGCTAGCCTGTGATTCATGAAATGGGTTGTATAAGGTGCACACGCCGGCGAAGCATGTCGAGATATGAGGGTGATATTTGCTTTGGTTGTGCCCCGGAGGCGAAAGCAAAGAGAGCGATGCTGGATAAATTCCGCAATATACAATCTCCAACAAGGAGCTTAGGTTCTTCTGTTTGTTTGTGTCCGAAATAAAGCTCTGAATGGCTTTGGGTGACATTTTGTAGGAATTGTCAGAAATGGGATATGGAGGGACCGATTCACTGACTTTGGCGGTGATCCGGACCAGCGTCTGGATCCAGGAAACTTTACACAAAAAATACGGGACACCTTTCTAGCAGGTTCTACTAAATATCAAAAAAACGATCCAAAAAATGTAGGGTTTTGACGCTTGGAGGAGGTCTGTGCTCTCCGGGTGCTTTTTATAGTTTCCTTTTGGCTTCGGTGCACGGCACCCTGAATCTGGTGTTTCCTGCTCGTAAATACCCCTTACTCTACCATCCCTGTGTTGTGGCGGACTACGGCAGTGACTGAGGAATTCATGTCTGGTGGTGGTCGGAGAAGCCATTTCGGAGGTGGAAATCGGAAGACACGTACCCCACGGCGGCTGTGGCTACGGACATAGGTTCCCACCACCAATGTGTGCCAGTGGAGTGAACATCTAATGGGTTGTCTTCACTGTGATGTGCTTAGAGGCCCTTGAAAAGCACTAAATGAAATCGAATCCATCCATTTTCTATACCGCTTACCCTCATTAGGGTCGCGGGTATGCTGGAGCCTATCCCAGCCTATCCCCGGGAGGCGGGGTACACCCTGGACTGGTCGCCAACCAATCACAGGGCAGACAAGCAAGCATTCACACTCACATTCATACTAATGGACAATTTACAGTCACCAATTAAGCAAACATGCATGCTTTTGGAATGTGGGAGGAACCCGGAGAAAACCCACCCACGAACGGGGAGGACATACAAACTCCACACAGAGTGGATAAACTCGAATCCATCATTCTAATATTGTGTGTATTGTACAAGCGCCATAGTTTGAGGTGCCCATGTTGCACATTCACAGGTGCCCAAGCATGAGCTGAATGTTGGCTTTGTTAGTTGTCCATTTGGAGTATTTTTGTTTCTTCCTATCACGCAAGATGGTGGTGATTGTTAATACCTGGCAGGGGGAGCAATCCCATTTATTAAATTACATGCATATGTTGCACAAGCGCAAGCGGCCATGCAAAAGCGTACCGTTTGCCTCGACTCTGGACTGTTTTGAGTTTTTCCATGTATTCCTCTTTCGCAAGGTGGTGGTTATCATTAACAACTGGAAGGAGGAACAAGTGGATGAATTATATATGAGGTGCTTATGTTGTTGCACATGTTCAACAGCCATGAGCGTTGTTGTTAGCGTTGACATTGTGGACTATTTTAAGTCTTTTTTGTTAATACATAAGGTGGAGTTTATTGTTTTTTGGTTATTTTTTTGTCTTGTCCAGCATCATAACAGCTGAATGGGAGTCAAGCTGCCTTTAAATGCTGAGCAAAATTTCTTTGCCAAGGGAGATTTCATAATCCAAATGAGTCTCCCTTGACATTTGACTGCGTTTATTATGAATTTTGTTGCGCCACATTTCGATGCCGGACCTGACCTGAAAAGGGATTTAAGAAAGGGTGCAAAAGAACCTCACAAACATATTTCAACCATATTATAAACAACCATGATAATCACAATTTCAGCAACAACCAGAACAGTCACAGAGCAAAATGAGCAAAAATACAGGGGAAAGAATAATAATAATAATAATGATAATAATAATAATGATAATACTAATATACATGTACACACATTCATATACATATACATATAAATATACATATACACACACACACATATACATATATATATGCATATATACATACATACATATACACATATTCGTACACGTATACATACACATATTGTGCACATACACATATCCATGCAGTACATACATACACATACAGTGTGCATATATATGTATACACACATACATACATACATATGTAATAATAATGATAAACATACAAGAAAAACAACAAGAAAAGAAACAGAACCTCTTGAACAATGACCATCCAGATGACACGTGCAACAAGTCTACATTAAATCTACATTACTCTGCAGTGACAGGATAACCGCATCAGAGTGAAACAGAGAATGAGGAGATGTTTGTGGTCAACACCGCCATGCATCCCAAACCACACTCCCTCCAAAAGTGAGGGTCCGACTAGGAAGACGCCGAAGCACGGACCCCCAGCAGGCAACCAAAAGAGGGAAAGGCCCGACCCCGCCCCACCAAGAGGCAACCGCGAGTCCACTCCAAAGAAGTGAAAGAGAGACCCGGCCAGACGCAACACGGCAGCCGAGCAAGGGCCACAGGGGGGGCCAGGACGACAACCGCAGGAACACCCGCCGGAGGCCGGCCAGCTTCGGGCAAGCAGGATAACCACCCCCGGGCCCAGAAGCCACCCAACCCCCCAAAGCAGGGGCCATACCCAACACCCCGGCAGCTCCAGGCCACCCCAGACACAACTGCCGCGGGCCATCGCCTTCCCCGACGCCAGAGGCAGGCGCCCATAGAGGGCCCATGGGTGTTATATATTTTTTTCCCTCCAAGAGGACGAGCCATTGGGCAGTAGGCACCCCTGTTTCCCGGGACCCACCGCGGGGCAGGGGCCGGCACGCGGCGAGGCGAGGCGAGGCCCCGAACGCCCAGCGACCACAGTCCGGGGGCAGCCTCACCCAGATGTCACACACTAGCCACCATGCGGCCTACACCCCCGAACACCACCACCGCCATCCCCACCCCGTATCAGAGAGGAACCCGGGCAATACACCCCACCACTCGAAGGGGCAGCAACCATCCAGGCACAATCACACACCTCACCCCCCACCACTGCCCCCTGTGCCCACACCCTTGTTGAATCCCCTGCACCCAACATACGACATACAACATACACACAAACACAAGTTTATCATTCTTTTATTTTGTAGGATGTCAGGATTGTTCCAGATGGGCGTCAGCTTACATGGATAGAGAGAACATTTGTTTATTTGAAGAAATTCCCACCAAGCTGTCAGAGTGGAGCTGATGTTCATACTTTTGTAAAGGTGGAGTTTATTGTTAATAACTGGCAGAACGAGCGCTTCCGTGATTTGCCTGTGTGAGATGCCAGTGTCGCACACACGCATGTTCCCATGCATGTGCATAAAGTTGACTATTTTGAGTCTATTTTTTTAATATTATGCAAAGAGTTGATTATCATTAGCAACTGGTGGGAGGAAAGAAAGCAAAATGGTGCACATTTTGTTATTTGTAACACTCTTGCTGAGAAGACTGGTGATCAACACTGCCAAAAACAGTACACCTTTGCGCTGAAATAATCAGAAAGAGCGTAGAATTACAGAGCCCCCCTTGATGGGCTGCTCAAGCCCCCAACCCCCTCTCACGTCTATCTTCTCCCATACACGGCTTGTTGCCGAGGAAACAGGCCGGAGGACGGTTTAGCATTTGAAGCCTTGCCTGGTGAATCAACTCACGCTGACATGCATCTGACAAACAACATACTGTATACTCGCTCTATCATGTTCCCAAAACGTCCCCTCGGTTTCACAAGCTCCCGTGGTCTTGGATGCAAGAACAAACACAACATTGCAGACGTGATGTTGATGATGTGCATCACAATAGAGGGAGATGAAGCTGTGCTGCGTTGGCTCGGTGGAGCAGAAAATCAACAATAGAGACAAAACTGCTGACACCGAAGGCTCCTGCTGTTTTACATCGGTGGGATGAGTGACTGTGTTGGTCCAGCAGGGGACAGTGTGCGTGGTACCACTCTCTGTGGCTTGAGGTTGGACCAGGCTAGGCTAGAATAGGGGTTGGCAACCGAAGGCTCCTTGTGGTGGCTCCCTTTGTTGAGCTCTGTGATTTTCATTTTTCACCTAAGTGGAGGAAAGGTGCATTTAAAAAAATATATTTCCCATTCGGTATTCGAATCGGCCGCACGGTGGATGAGTGGGTAGCATGTTGGCCTCACAGTCAGGAGGTTCAGGGTTCGAATCTCCGTTGGGCATCTCTGTGTGGAGTTTGCCTGTTCTCCCCGTGCGTGCGTAGGTTTCCTCCCACGTTCCAAAAACATGCATGTTAAGTTAACTGGCGACTCTAAATTGTTCATTAAAGTGTGAATGTGAGTGTGAATGGATGTTTGTGTTGGTTTGTCTGCCCTGAGATTGACTGGCGACCAGTCCAGGCTGTACCCCGCCTCTCGCCTAAAGTCAGCTGGGATAGGCTCCAGCATACCCGCGACCCTAATGAGGATAAGCGTTAAAGAAAATGGATGGATGAATGAATGACTCACTGCAAGTCCATGAACGCATCTAGACTGACTGTTGACTGGACGAGCAAGCAAGGCGGGTGGGGCAGTGTGTGGCGTGAGACACGAAACAAATGTCTTCTGTGTGGGCTACCCCCATGGTAAGATATCCATAATCAAGAATATGTCCATAAAAATCACTATAAGTGGAAACGAAGCCAAAATGGAAAACGGAGTACAAGAAAAATGCAGGATGAAGCCAAAGGTAAAAAGTAACTAAGGGAGCAAAAAGACAAGAACAGCAAACGCCTACAAAGTGAACTCACACAGTCCAAGAAAATGGTCGGCCAAAAAGTAAAAAGTAAGCTACCGTATGTGTGATAGTACCACCAGAACAGGACGGTCAACGGGAAGCGGGTATAGGGGAAACAACAGTTTGGCGACTAGATGATGAGGTGATAGCTCCCAGGTGTGACTAGTTGGCTTGGCCCGGACGTGCCCAGCAGGTACACTGCAAAGCAAAGCAGACGGGTGGCAGCAGAGCCACCTCAAGCAAAAACCCTCCTATGGAGCGCCCTCTGGTGGCTCACCTGGCTTAGCCAGATGGAGACAGTGGAAGTTGCGTGTCAGAGCTGGATCACGGATACGGCGGGAGACCCAGGAATGATCCTCTGGCCCGTAACTCTCAGTCCACCAGGTAATGCATCCCCCACCCTTGCTTCTGAAGTAAAGACTGGCCATCATGATGTATGATGGATGACCATTAATCATGCGTGGAGGCAGAGGAGGATGTGACACGTGCAACACTGGATTCATCTTAGGAGATGGTGGAAGGTTGAGTTTAATCGACAAGCGATTAATGTTGGAGTCAATCTCATGTGGTCCCACAAATCTCAGAGCCATTTTCTTAGACACCAGCCACAGGTAAGTCCCGCACAGAAAGCCATAATAACTTTGCCCAGGTTGGTAGACTGTAGCTGGAAGACTGTGACAATCTGCCTGTTGCCAATTATGGACAGCGGTTCAAGACAAGGCAGTCCAGGTGTCCCTCGCCACACAATAAGCCAGCTGGAGATGAAGGTGGACGGACGGAACACATCAGCTTTCTGGGAGGGAAACAGAGGAGGTTGATATCCAAAAGTGGATTTAAAGGGAGACATACCTGTGACCAAGCTGACGAGTGAGTTGTAGACGTACTCCACCCAGGGGAGGTGGGAGGACCAGGAAGAAAGGTGTCGGCAAACACAGCGCAGATCTGCCTGCAAGTCCTGGTTGGCCTGTTCTGTCTGGTCGTTAGTCTGACGATGGTGCCGCAACGACAGACTGACGGTTAGAAAACCTCATGCGGACTTGAAAGACTGTCGGAAACCATGTCTAATGGAATGCCATGAATAAAACCGTCCGTCCGTCTTGTCTGTCTCCAAGCATGACGGAAGCTTGGGCAGGGCAATGAAGTCGCTATCTTGGAGAAGCGCTCAGCCAAATTGAGGATACCAGTATTGCCACATGAAGGTGGAATACCAGTGATGAAGTCCAGATTGATGCCAGACCAGGAACTCAGCAGAATTGGCAGAGGGCCCTGGGGTTCAGCAGGCGGTGGGAGAATTGAACCCCAAGAACCTCTGCAAGTGCTTCCTTGTTGTAGGATAAGGTCAATCGACCAATGATCGTCAGTAGGCATGCCAAATAAATTAATGGTATCAATATTATGTTTGAGAGTCAACGTAGTGGGTACTGCAGAACATAAACATCGAGCTGCATCGGAACCTCTGCAGGTTCTACCGACT
The DNA here is from genome assembly GCA_024372805.1 of Oostethus manadensis. Classification (NCBI taxonomy): domain Eukaryota; kingdom Metazoa; phylum Chordata; class Actinopteri; order Syngnathiformes; family Syngnathidae; genus Oostethus; species Oostethus manadensis. The sequence goes on from QODF01000020.1 coordinate 4,314,272, forward strand.
GTTCAGCACGCTAGGCATCAGGAGGAATGAGGACTGAGCTTCCGACGATGGCGGTCAATAACGTTGGTGCAGTTGAGGTGGCTGGACAAAGACCTTCTTCGGCTTGTTCCCAGTCCCCGTCCAGTTCGGCAGTATAGTCACGTAGAGCCAATTCATTCTTCATGCAGGAGTTAAGCCCCTTACCAAAATACCGCGCTGGACTACGTCATTGTAGCCGCCAAGACCCAAAAGTCGGTGGAATAGCCTGCGACAGAGCATCCATGTTGTTTAAAGACCAGAAAACTAACCTACCCTAACTGGATGGTCAAAAACATTCCAAAAAAGTTCAAATAAACTCCAAAACAGACTATTTTTGGAGAAAATAATAAACATGTAGAAAATATTTGGTTGAACAAAACTCCATGCATGCTGAATTGTGACTGAGCTGGACTCACTGCATACACTCTACTCTAATAGCCATCATGTACAGTATTAATGTACCTATACTGTACGCTTACATGTGGTTTATTTGTGGTACAGTGGAACAGCACGGCATCATACCCAGACGAGGCTCTAACAGTTCTAATACACTGAAAACCCGGATAGTGTATTGCACGGTTTCATCAAGTGATTGCCTCAAATGATTTGTTATTGACGATAGAGAAAATCATTTTTTTAAAGTACAGTCTGATTAAATGCAGAAAAGGTAGAATGTAAGTTTTATAGTTATCTATACGTACAGGATTTAAGTAATCAATACAAGGGAGTGCAAAATTGTTAGGCACGTTCGATTTATGAGGATTCATTTTATTATTGAACAACAACCATGTTGTCAAAAAAAACTGATTAATATCAAAGCTGAATATTTTCGAAGTAGTTTTTAGTTTGTTTTAGTTTTAGCTATTTTAGGAAGATATCCGTGTGTGCAGGTGACTATTACTGTGCATAATTATTAAGCAACTTAACCAAAAACAAATTTCAATGATTTATTTTCACCAGTGAAACCAATATAACATTTCTGACATTCAAAAACAAAACAAAAACAAATCACATAGCCACCTTTCTTTGCAAGGACACTCAAAAGCCTGCCATCCATGGATTCTGTCAGTGTTTTGATCTGTTCCCCATCAACATTGCGTGCAGCAGCAACCACAGCCTCCCAGACACTGTTCAGAGAGGTGTACTGTTTTCCCTCACATTTGATGAAGGACCACAGGTTCTCTATGGGGTTCAGATCAGGTGAACAAAGAGGCCATGTCATTAGTTTTTCTTCTTTTAGACCCTTTCTTGCCAGCCACGCTGTGGAGTACTTGGACGCGTGTGATGGAGCATTGT
>QODF01000020.1:4324339-4375126 GCA_024372805.1 Oostethus manadensis
TGAGTGTGAATGTTTGTTTGTCTATATGTGCCCTGCGATTGACTGGCGACCAGTCCAGGGTGTACCCCGCCTCTCGCCCAAAGCCAGCTGGGATAGGCTCCAGCATCCCCGTGACCCTAATGAGGATAAGCGGTACAGAAAATGAATGAATGAATGAAGAAAAAATGTGCCATTTGGTTCACAAGACTGTTCAAACATTATGAGAAGAAAGTCGTTATATTTTGGCAGTATTATATATTATGTATCATATTGTGTTTTGAGAGGTAATACCTTTGCAACAATTTAGTTGAAGTATTTATTAAATCAATAATATGGCATGAAATAATTTTGAATGTATTAAATACAGTGGAACCTTGTTTAGCATCGGGGTTCCAGAAGGTCTGGCGTGAACCAAAACACTAACCCTGGGGGGTCAAACTCAAGACCCCGCAGGTTTTCTTTCTAAAGCAGGTGATTTTACCGTTCAACGCCTCCTTCAATTTGAGTGAAGGAGCCCATCAATGGAAATCACCTGCTGGAGAAAACGGTTGGAGAGAAAACCTGCAGTGTGTGGAGTTTGACACATAAGCCCCGTACCGGAATCTATTTTTCCTTGCAATTACTCTGCTCCAGAGTCCCCAAAATGTTAACACAAAACACTTTTTTTGTTTTCCTCGATTTTCAATTATAGTTGGACCACCAAAAATGTATTTGCATAGAAATGACGAATGATAAACATTGAAGAAATGGCTATAGAAATAGTGCGCCGTAAATGTTTGACGTTGTCTAAAATTCACGCGGACGCTAACCGAGGCAGCCACTGCCAATTAAAACGTAGTACGTGGTTTGGGTAAAAAAAATATAACACATCAAAGTGACTCCTGCGTTGTTTGATTATTCCGTATGTAGCCCTTGGTGGAAACAGTTTGGGCACCCCTGGTTTGTTAGTTTTGACATCAGCGGTGTGGCTACATACGCACAATTCAGCATGTCAGAAAAGGCAGGAAAAGCAGATCTTATTGAAAGCTACTTCTTTCTCCGTACCGATTCCCTCTATATCCTTCACATCTCGACCAGTTTGCTTACATGTTTGTAATTAAAGAGAAACAAGTGAATCGTAGGGTTCTTTATTTATAAATGATTGTAATGTTTATGTATAAATATTTTTGAAGCTACGGCATAGAAAATCTATTTAATGCCTTCTAAATGGGCTTTTTTAACATTATTAGAGCTGTCTGGACACCAAATAACACCCCTATATTCCCCCTTCCACTCCTATTACCCAATATAATAGACATATTATATAGCAGCGACTCACACAAGCATTGAGTAAGAGTGGTCCGGACAACGTACTTCCAGTGGTGGCTATTGTCTCATCAATGTACCACGTGAACGCAACATATCATCACATTTTTGAATGCATTTACATACATCTGAATTTTCATTCATTCGGCCATTTTAATAATTGTACACGCTTAATTTAGGCCACAAATATGTACAATTTGAATAAATGTGCATATCTTGGAGTAATAATAAGCTGAAGTCAACCATTCAACAGTATAATTCAGCAATAATTTATTAATGATGTCTTTTTGCTGCCAAAAAAACGTAAGAGGGTCCATCCATCCATCCATTTTCTATACCGCTTATCCTCATTAGGGTCACGGGGATGCTGGAGCCTATCCCAGCAGACTTTGGGCGAGAGGCGGGGCACACCCCGGACTGGTCGCCAGTCAATCGCGGGGCCGTAAGAGGGTCAAGTCACAAAATTGGAATTCAAAGTGGACTGGACTAATAAAAAAGTATAATAAAAAAACAGAAAAGCCACAGTAACTTGTGGAATGTTAAATTAAAACAAATAAATAGGTCAGCCATAAGAGTACAGAATATAACATAAAGCAAGCTAGAATATGTAAAGGGCCGCATGGTGGATGAGTGGGTGGCACGGTGGCCTCACAGTCAGGAGGTTCAGGGTTCGAATCTCCGTTGGGCATCTCTGTGTGGAGTTTGCATGTTTTCCCCGTGCGTGTGTGGGTTTTCTCCGGGTACTCCGGTTTCCTCCCACATTCCAAAAACATGCATGTTAGCTTCATTGGCGACTCTAAATTGTCCATTAGAGTGTGAATGTTTGTCTGTCCTGCGATTGGCTGGCGACCAGTCCAGGGTGTACCCCGCCCAAAGTCAGCTGGGATAGGCTCCAGCATACCCGCGAAAAAAAATGGATGGATGGAGAATACGTGAAGCTATTGAGGGGAAAATATTGCTCCTAAATTCCTTATAAATAGCATTCCTTTCTGATGTTTAAACCAATTACAAGAAAAGAAACACAAAACCGCTCAAGCTTGACACATTTCAAGCCAAAAGTATCGGCGTCGATATCAGCTACACTGCTAGCGTAGGTACTTGGTATCAAAGCGATACCAAAATACCCAGTATCGGCCAAAGCCACTAATTACCGCCAGTCGCATCTCCTCCTCCTCATCCTCCTTCCTCCAGCTAGTTGCTGTCTGCATGGTTTGTGGATGAGCTGAAAAGGATTCTTCTCGTGCTTCCAGCGGGCGTCCTGCTCGTGTAGAAGCAGCCATGAGGAGCAACAGCGTGCCTCTGCTCCTCTACTGCCTGGCGCTCGCTGCTCTGCGGAGAACCAGGTGAGTATTTCCCAAATAGATTGCTCAAAGGGGAGACACCTGGGAGATGCGATTGCGTGTCTCTGCGGTCGTTCCACTCCTGCGCACGTTGCAGGGAAGCGTCAGTCACGCCTTCTGTAGTCCCGGTCTGGCATGACCTGCAGGCCTGCTGCTGAGGAACGCCTGGATGCGTTGCTGACTGGTTGGAGTGGGACAAATCATCATGTCTGCCTTAGTGTCTCATATACTTTTTGCAACCATAACCTGGGAGAGACAGCAGAGTATGGATTTACTCAACTGCAGAGAGTAACGGGCGTGTACTGTAAGGGGCTGTTACTAAAAAGTCTTAACAACGTAACACTTGAGAGGCAAAATAGGTCCGTTTCTCTCGACATGTGCTGTTAACTTCATCGTTATCTCTGCTGCCCATGAGAGGCCCATTTATGTCGACGAGCATCTATGTCAACCAGCTCCTCAAGTCCCCCTCCACTGCAAAAGGTCTGGTTAAAGGGCTTGAACGTGTTCTATATTATAAGAAATTATGTCCTGCATCGTTGGTAAATTTGCAAGAATTACATTAATAGTTCAAGGCGAGGGACATCAGCAAAGCAACCCAGTAAACAAAACCTTTTAAGGTATCTTTGTTTGAAATATTCCTGATCAAAAGAGTAATCATGCCAAAACATTGTGTTACTTGGACGCCCACCACGAGCTTTGTTCTTTGGGGTGTTCGATGACTGCTATGAAGGAGCACCCTCACGAGAAGGATGCTTCCAATTGCATGTGCTTTTCTTCGTACGGCTGCAAAAGGCAAGTTTATTTATAGAGCAGGTAATTCAAAGTGCTTTACGAAGAAGGAGAGTCAAATCACTTCATAAAATCGTCCCACAAAAAACATAAAATCATTCAAAAATCATCGCATCAAATTCCTTAAATCATTCCAAACAAAATCCACAGCTGAACGGAAGCCTTTTCAGCCGGGATTTGAACAAGTTGAGGATTGCCGAACATCTTCTGGAAGGCTGTTTCGGATTTTGGCAGGATGAAAGGAAAATGCAGCCTGTTTCGTCCAGACTCTGGGCACCCGCAGGAGACCACTCCCTGAGCTTCTCAGAGCCCAAGATGGTTCAAGATCTCTAACATGTCATGGGATGTACTTTGGTGCAAGGCCATGAAAAGACCTCCAGCGAAGCTGTCTAACATGGTCACATGTCCTGGTTCTAGTCAGGACTCGAGCCGCAGTATTCCGGATGTACTGCAACTGTTTTACAGCTCGTGTAGAGAGCACGACAAGAAGGCCGTTGCATTAGTGTAGCCTGCTGGAGACAAAGGCACGGATTAGTCTCTCTAAATCTGGTTGAGACACTATTCCCTTGATTTTGCCAGAGCTTTGTGGGTGGCAAAAAGCTGCTGATGTGATCGATTTAATGTCGCTGTTAAAAAAAGAAGGTGGAAAAACAATTACATTCAATAAAGAACTTGCTGAAAGGCGGAAAGATAGCGTCTTTTACAGTACCGTAATGTAAAGGTTCCTAGTTAGCACAGGTTGCAGGTGGAACGGTTTAAGGGGGACACAGATAGTGAGGCGGGCCAGTGTGGGTAATGATGATTGTACCTGCTGCTGAAGTTGACAATACGGTTCCAATGAGCAACTATGAAACTTTAAAGTTAGGTTTGGACGGACTGGGCTGAATTTGGGTTTATGTTCCCCTTTCCTCTCACTTGTTCACAAACAAGTCTTCAATAAAGGTAAAAGTGATGCAAAATTTTTATTTGATCATTGAATTCATCATTTATACGTTTCACTTATCAATATTCTCTAATCATTGTAAAGATATTAAGTGGATTGACGGTGTTTTGTATGGGCTAAGATTTGTGTGGTTTTTGTACGTTTTGGTTTTTGTCGGACCTTTTGGAGCTCAAAACCTTTATTAAGTATTTGGAGTGCATGAGAAAGTGGGCAGGAAAACGTACGTGTTTTAAACCCCATGGTCATTTATTAACGAGGATATTGCACAACACAGCAGCAACAGAACCAATGTTGTAATATTGGTAAGGTGCAAACTGCTCTGTCAGCATTAGTGTTGCAAACACCATTTTTCGGCATTTGTGCATATAACTCACCAAAACTGGTCAGTGCGGTTGGAAAAAAAAATACAGGACAAATTACAAGCAGGTTTTCTAAAAGATCCAAACTCATCCAAAAAAAGGTATGGTCATTATTTTGTTGTGAATTACAACATGGGGTGATCTATGGCGCTTGGCAAAGGTCTGCGGTCTCAGAGTGCTTTTCTTGTTTGCTTTTTGTGGTGTTGTTTATTGTTGTTTGTCCTGATTGAAATAAATATTACTGCAAATGCCTTGATGTAGGTGATGCAAAATGTAGGAAATCCATTTTATTTTTCCCCAAATTCCGTTTGATTTCTTCCAGATTTTGTTATTTCCGTTCCAATTTTTTAGAATTCTGTTCTTTACATTTTAGACTTATTTTTCCCAGCAGATTTTTGGGTTAGTGAACAAAAGGTCTGTTAATTAAGTACTAAAAAAGCCGTATGTGCGGGACTGTCAGGAGGCCCAGCAAATAACTATATCTGGAAGTCCTGCTAGACCTCCATCAGACAATGTTCTCTCAGATACTTGAAGTCTCCTTAAAGAAGTCGTCTCATCCTCTGGAAGTTTCATAACTGATATATATTCTCTTGAAAATGTTTTTGTCTAAATTAAGGTGAGTTTATGGTTCCTATTTTCAGATCATGCAGCCAATGGCAGCGTTGCCGCCAGGATTTCCCGACCCCATTAAAAAAAAATCATGTTTGGCCCCAGCGACTATTATTTTTTAATAATGACCTATTTTTTTGGCCCTGGCAGTCAAGGCACCTCGGAATTGTCGTAACTTTTCCCCTTTTTATGGGACCGTCCAATAGCACTCAACATCAATAAATTGAAAAATGTACAGTTAATCCATGTGATCAGTATTGGACGATTTCACTCATGGATGATTGGTATCAGATTGATCAAAAAAAATTATTATTTTGGTGCGAATCACAATATGGGGCGCTTGGTGGAGGTCTGCAACCTCCAAGGGCTTTTCGAGTTGAATTTTGTATCTGTTCCTCTACTTACTTCCTTTTTCTCTGATATCTCAATCTGAACTTTTCAACCAAATTCTGCCGCCATGATGACCCCGCTCATCTCTGCCTCAGGTGGGTGTGACCTGGAGACAGTAAGCATTCTCAGAAGATCAGAAATATGGGGGTTGCAGGGCCGTCTAATCAGTGCCCACCCCAGAGTGTCCAAACCCAAAAGGCAAGGGGCGTGAGTAAGCAAGCAATTTTTCCAAAACACACAGGAGGGTGGTCCTTATACCCGCTAATTATTGTTCCGTGTGGATTTTGGACTGATATGACGCCACATGCAAAGCACAAAAAGTGTCACGTTGAGTTATTTTCAAGGAAGGAATAAAGTGAATCCAGATTTTTGGTGCAAAAAAATCTGAAAATAGACAATATTCCCCACAGAAAACACATCTCATTCACCATCAGTCAGTAATAATTTATAAATGCGCAATAACTCCGCTAAAATGTACAGACGGACTATGCACGCACCACTGTCCACAGTCTTCATGCCTCACTGATCATTTTTCTTCATCAGGCGCTGAGATTTTGCACATCCAGTCCTTGAATGCACCATAGTTGTGTGCTGTGACTGATCAATCATAAGCACTAACATTCATTCGTGTTGAGTACCTATTGACTTTATGCGTTTAATAAGTGTGTTTCTTCCAACTGAATTGTGCGTTTAGCATGTAGGTTGTTAGCGTGCCTCACTACTGTGCAATGGCAATGGAAGAGAACAGGTTCTGTAGCTGAATCGGATCTAATAATCACTTTTATTGAAAATGTTGACCTGAAATTGCAGGAGGAGGTCAATGTCAAGCTAGCAGGAGTGTGGCAAAAATAGACAACTCTATGGTCGTATTGATAGCGTGCAGATTTTCTCTGTTGACTGGTATGTGTCAATGATGTACTGCATATTTATATTTATTTTATTATCACCGCATGTAACATATACTGTATAACAATCACGTATCTTTAACATGAATTGGTAGTCTTTTCGAAAAAAACATCAGATATGTGTTCTGCTTGATCTGTGGTATCAAATAATTTATTTATTTACAGTGGTGTGAAAAACTATTTGCCCCCTTCCTGACTTTTTATTCTTTTGTCACACAAACTGTTTCTGATCATCAAACACATTTTAATATTAGTCAAAGATAACACAAGTAAACACAAAATGCAGTTTTTAAATGAATGTTTTGATTATTTAGGGGAAAAAAAATCCAAACCCACATAGCCCTGTGTGAAAAAGTAATTGCCCCTGCACCTAATAACTGCTTGGGCACCCTTAGCAGCAATAACTGCAATCAAACGTTTGCCATAACTTGCAACAAGTCTTTTACACGCTCTGGAGGAATTCTGGCCCGCTCATCTTTGCAGAATTGTTGTCATTCAGCTTTATTTGAGGCTTTTCTAGCATGAAGCGCCTTCTTAAGGTCATGCCACAGCATCTCAATGGGATTCAGGTCAGGACTTTGACTAGGCCACTCCAAAGTCTTCATTTTGTTTTTCTTCAGCCATTCAGAGGTGGATTTGCTGGTGTGTTTTGGGTCATTGTCCTGCTGCAGCACCCAAGATGGCTTTAGATTGAGTTGACCAACAGATGGCCGGACATCACACAGGGCCATGTAGATTTGGAGTTTTTTCCCTCCCTTAATAACGTAAACCTTAATTTAAAAACTGCAGTTTGTGTTCAATTATGTTATCTTTGACTAATAGTTAACTATTTTTATGAGCAGAGACATTTAAGTGTGACAAACATGCAAAAGAATAAAAAGGGGGCAAATAGTTTTTCACACCACTGTATAGTATACTTTTCCTTTCGGCAGAAATTGGTCTGTCTTGTGATTTTCGACTACAGCGTAGGTACACTGATGTCATAATAGGAGGGAAAACAATCATACGCGATGTCATAAAATGCCAATAATAGATTCATTCTGCTTATACATTTCATTTCCCCTGCTTGTATTAAAATATGCCATTGCCCCAAGGCTGTTTTCCCAAGATGACAACGTTGTGGATTATTCTTAGCTTCAATGCAACACCTTATCTGAATTCATCTGAATCTGCAGCTCCATTAACATATTATTCCATTTTGGCTCCAAGATGAGATGGTTTGTAAATGTTGCGCCTTGAAATGGGTCATCCGCGTGAATGTATCTGCGTAAACATACGCTAGATAATAAACCACCTCTTTTTGTTTCGTAAATCAGGCCTTTGGGGAACCTGTGCAGTCAGAATAATAGAATAATAATAAATACGCACTTTTTCTAGCCGGTCACGTTATCATGTGTGTGTTGACCAGGATGGTAAACGCCGATGCCACATCTGATGCCTTCAAAACCAACATCACCCTGTTTACGCGCATCCTAGACAGTCTGCTGGATGGTTACGATAACCGCCTACGCCCTGGTCTTGGAGGTAAGGAAACACTGGAGCTGTTTGTATGCATGTTCATCAATCAGTTGGACACCATTGAAAAATTGGAGGATTCTGTCTTTGTAAAGAAACATTATGAACCCCCTCTGTGTGTGTGTGTGTGTGTGTGCGTGCGTGTGTGTTCTAAGCGGCTCATTTGAAGCAAATACACTTCAGTTAACGTCAGTGTTTGTAGCAGCACAGATAACCTTTGGCATTAAATTCCCCCACCCTGAATCAACTGACAGACGTACCACATGCACACAACATTTCATTATATGCAAGACCTAATTTCCTGGAAAGTAAAAAAAAAACATGTTTAACCCCCCCGCTAACCATCCAAGTATGGGACCTTTTGTATTATATGTGGCGCGGGTGTCAAACTTTGGTACATATTCGGCATTAAAGATGCTAAAATCCATCAAATATAGGTTTAAAATAAATAGAGTTCAGCTATATATATATATATATTTATACTGTATATATAAACTATATATACTGTATAGGCAATATACTCTATCTCATATCTCATCGATAATCAAATTTATTTAAACAATATGCCAAAAAAACAACCCAAAACCAACAAAGCAGCGGATCTAAGGCTGCAATTTGGACACCCCACTTATATAGAATGCATCGCTTTGCAGAGGAAGCAAAAGATTTTGCATTTGGATCATCGAGGAGAGATACATCTCCAGCGTGGCTCCCCGCCCTCACCTACCACCGTCATCTTCTCTACNGCAGAGGAAGCAAAAGATTTTGCATTTGGATCATCGAGGAGAGATACATCTCCAGCGTGGCTCCCCGCCCTCACCTACCACCGTCATCTTCTCTACTTGGCATTTCATTTCCAGCCGCACCGTCACCGCAGTGCCAAGCTCCTCCCTCGAGATTTGGTGCCATTTGAAATTCAAATTCCTTGGGGCCGTCAGCCCAGAAGCTGCCATATGGGGAACAGACCTTCTATATGGCCTGGCAGCACTCATGTACTGCTGCTCCGCAAGTCGCACGTGCTGTTAGGATAGTTACGTTAAAATAACAAAGGCTCGTGTTGATCTTTTTCATATGAAGTTATGGGGTAGAAACATAAATAAACACCGGTTTGTGTGTCCCGTTTGTGGAAAACCTGTCAATGTGGACCAACTCATTAAGTCCATCATGTTATTACTGCATGCATGAAGTATTTAGGTTCAAACGTCTTTTAATATGCCACTCTCCTAATGTCTCTGACGAAAATCACATGTAGATGTGCAAATCATGGCTATTTTTGCTTATGTTGACGTGAGTAGGCCAATCTGAGGGGCTCAGGGTCTGTTCATGTCGACATGCGGTGTGGTGTTGTCAACTTCCTTGTTATCGCTTGTGCTTTTTTTTTTGTGGTCATGTCAAAGTCAATAAAAACCAAAGAAGACTCGAATGGGGCAACAGAAAAGAAACGCCTACCTCCAAAGCTTTGGAAACGGACCATTGGTCCATTCTTCTCTGTCGCATTTTCACCTCCCCCTCCCTCGCAGATAACAAACTACACCCACTTCAGACCTCCTTACCATGAAGAAATGTTATGAGTTCCCAAACAATGGTAATTAAAGAGAGAAGGGGGTGTTATTGTGGCTTGCAACAATCTCTTTTATTGCTCCGGGATCTTTTTCAGCAAGCTCGGCTTTCCCGGTGGTCTCTGTACAGAGAGTATTTGATAACTTTTCAAGATTTCAAATTATGCTCTATTAGGACACGTAGGCTGTATTTATCAGGACTTTGCTGAAAATTCCCACTTTTTCCCAAATTTTAAATTTTTCCCACTGAAGATGAATGGACGATTTCAATGTTGCCCTCTGTTGGTGAGAATTCATCTTACATTTGCCATTACATGGAACATTCTGCTTATTCCCTGAACGGTGGTAGGTTGTAGAGTGGCTGTCCCGTAACCCGATGGTTGCCGGTTGGAACATTTCTAGGATGTTTCAACGTTCGTTTTACATTTCCGTCCCAGCAAGTCTGTATTCGCATGCAAATTCTACTGAAACCACCTCCTCCAAGTTTTTTGAAAAATGATATCATCTATTTATCACTTGGTGAACCGTTACAGCAATCATAGTGTGTTTACACCCCTAAGTGCCTATCTGTGTATCTCATTAATCATTTTTGGCCGCTTTGCTAAGTATGGTAAAGCCTTTTCATGTCGCAGTGCACAAACATGACATCAGATGGAGCTTTCCACATTGTAAACACATTTGTGGGAAAGTCATCTGTGGGAAAAAGCTTGTTAACGCTCCACCAGACTTTGGTTCATAAGATGTAAAAGCGTAAAAACCGCATCAGTCATTCATTCAGTCAATCTATCATCGGTTCTCTCCATCGTCACGTATCAGTTCTTTACACATGTACTCATTTGGAAGTCTGACTGTGTCGTCTCCATCCAAACATCCATTTTCCCAACGAATCCCAGTGGATCGGCCACTGGGCTGGGATCTGAAATCTAAACACAAGCTGTTGTCTGGCCGTTGAGCTCCATCGTGTCATCTAGCACGAACCGACATGTATTAGTCAAATCACCCCACAGCTTTGAAGCTTTGACTAAATAATAAAGGTAGAGGAGAGAAATCTAGGGCAGAGGTTTTAAAGATGAACCCACGTTTCCCCTCGAGGCAGCTGGGAGGTTTCAAGGCAGGGAAGGAAATGTTGTTTCAGCCGCGAACTGTTGGTCTAACAGCACTCTTGAATTCACTCGCAACAAATACAACATAAACACACCAGGCTGGGAAATAGTCCTCTGAATCAAACGCAATGATTTATTTACGCAGTGTTTCACTTTGGACGGAACCATTATGAAAATGCCTGCAATCTTCTCTGAGATGCGGCGGCTGGTTTCCGACCACTTTAATTGATATGAGGCGGGCTGAGAGGAAATGCTGAAAGTACAATCTATACTTGCCGAGGCTCTCTGCAACACTGCATGTCTATCCATGTGTTTTTTAAACGCTTACCACACCCAGCTATTGCATGAAGCTTCCGGTGAGAAACCAGCTTCATGCCATGCTGAGATGACTTTCGGGCACGCTTAAGGTATGTAACCTCGCAAAGCAGGTCCATTTAGTCATGCGTTTGGCTGTTTTGATGAGGGATGGTTAATTGGGCATGCCAGGAAGCTTACACACAGACAACCTACCCAGCATGTCTTGCGGGTTCTAAAGTGTTGTAAATGATTATTTTTTTATCCGCTTATTATGTTGTGTGCAGTCACAGTGTGTGTTCCACGTGTGAATCTGGCCAGGCCCAACTCAAAGAAGCCACCCCGGATCTCTACCCCGTAGACCCACCACCTGTGGGGGCAAGCATAAGGGTCCGTATATAAAGGGTCCGTATGTATTTTGCATATTGCATTCAAAGGCCTGTGCGATCCAAATAGGTTTCTTTGTACATGGAACATCACTTGCTGGTAGGGAAAGAGCCCAAGCTTGTGCGAGGGGTTGAGACATTCTGACTAGATAGAGTCAGATTCACCTCAACCCACAATTTGGGATCTGAAACCAACTCCTCGATAGAGGCTGGAGGTTGTTGTACTCTGGAGTTGCTGGAAGAGAGAGGCGGTGAGCTGTGGCAGTCTTCCCAACTTCCCAACCTCTGAGATGGGGGAAATGTTCCGGACTGTCCTTTGTACGTACGTGCCAAACTGCAGCTCAGCGTATCCATCCTTCATGGGGGCTGTCAGGTGGTTGCTGGAGAGAATCCCTGGTGATCCAAAGGTGTCAAAGGGCTCCAGTTTGGGGGCTTCCCAATTGCCCATCAGGCTGTGAGCTTCAGCATTTACTGGGGCGGTTTGCAGCTGAGTGTGAAGCTTCTGGGATGACACTTAGCACCTCCAAACCTGAAGCCCTGGTTCTCAATCAGGATCGCACCCTCTGTATTGGGAGCGAGATCTTGCCCCAGGTGGAGGAGTATCTTGGTGTCTTCACGAGTGATGGAAAGTTGGAGCGTGAGGTCGACAGGTGGATCGTGGCACCATCGCAGTATGCTGTGGGTGACACACCCGTCCTTTGTTTGCAATCTACATCATGTGGATTTGGTTTCACCCAGCGGACTATTGATGAGCTGAGTTTTGCCATGACCTCTGTAACACCTATCACCTAGAAAATCAGCAGTGGTAAAATAGCTTGTGGAACTTCTCCAAAACCTTTGGTGTAAATAAGGTCTCCTGCAAGTCTGGGATGTAGTCATGCGTTGGAACCATGACCTGGTTGAATAAGCCATGTGGAAATTGTGCAGTGTAAAACTGGATGGAAAAAAGATATCGCTCCTTTTCTGACCTGCTGTGCTATGATAGATTGCTATTGTCTTTCCCGCAATGAGTGATTGCTAAATTGACATTTGGGAAGGTTCGCAGATGTCCCTGGATGGAGGCAAGTTTCATCCGGCCAATAACACCCGGTTCAGCGCACCCCATCTGTACCAAGGGACGGGGGTTTTATGGAGAGCACATTTTACTGTCCTTGCTGAATAAACGAACGGAGGTATTGTGCGTGTGTTCCTAAAAATAACTGCTTCTCTTCCTCGGGCATTAAATGCACTCTGGATAATTTCAATCTGAAAACACGTGTTTTACTCCAGGGGCCCGTACTTTCATGTTGGTTTGTTTCGACAAGTGTTGCAATATGATGGATCTGGTGTTTGTTTATGATCTAGTCCGCGCTCTCTCACCGGCCCACGGTACAAATATTTATGGACCCCAACTTGATTCCTTCACAGTCAGAGCGAACGTTCTCTGGCAAATGCTGGACCATCTGATGTCGGCCATATTGTCTGAGTGTAATTAAAACAGGAACATGGCGTTTAGTAGTTAGTAGGGGTGTCACGAGAGCTCATATCACAAAACCTGGTGAGAATTTCTCGTTCAGAAAAACAATGTCTTGTGGGCACTAAGCCCGGGACAATGACAAATAAATAATCACACGATAAATGGAAAATAAACTCTATAGTTTTGCTGGCCTGTCTGCTTTTCGCATCTTTGTCTCCAAACAGGCAGGAAGAGGATTCAACCTGTGCATTGTTTTTACCACCTTGGCGCAGTTGCTGCGTAGAACAACGACATGAACGGAGTGAGCTCTTTTGTCGGCAGTCTCTTTATCCTGGTGGTTGGAGGCATACACACAGTGCAGATAGCAATATATTGTCATATATATATATATTTTTTCATTGTATCGTTCTTAAAATGAACTCCACTCGTCTCGGCCTCGAAGACCCAATCTTCTGTATTACCTCATCTCATAAACGTGTCTCGTGACACTCCTGGTATTTAGTGTTGAATTAAGAGTCCATTTTGATGTGACTATAACTGGCTTAACTGGATCTTGCCTTTTTCTGTTTTTGCATCCGCAGCGAATTAATTTTTGTAAGCCAAAGCAAAAAAAAATCAGAAAGGTTTTTTCATGTCCCGGATTTTTCGTATTCCGGGGCATTCGTCTCCCGAGGTTCCGCTGTACATTAAATAGACAAAAAAACCACAATAAAAATAAAACGGACTCTCAGTCTCGTATCAAAAATCACAATCAGAGCCAAAAACAGTAAAAATTACAGCCATAATAATAAACACTCCATATGTATCCATATTTGAGCGGGACCACATTTTCAAAATAAACTTGCAAAGTAATGTCATGATATTTAAACAATATTTTAAACTGATGACAGTAAGTATATTTGCGCAAATAAAGGCTATGTAACCTAAATACTCATATACTGTGTCAAAATTTTGACATGCATTTGGGCGTCTGCTAAGTGTGAATGGGAATTGTGGTGCGCATTGAATGGACTGAGTCCGTGTGTTGATATTTTAATGGCCGCAAGCGTTTCCAAATCTACTGCAGTCTATTTTTTCAAGTTTGTCGCCAGTCATTTTACTGAAACAGAGAATCTAGAGGGCTCTGAAATTGCTAAGCGGGCAACGCCAATCTATTCTCTGGCAGAGCGGGCGCGTATGACGTGTGTTACGAGGCATTTACTGCACGGCGTTGGAGCGACGTGTTGCGTTCACAGACAGTCCTATTAGAATGTGTTTATGTGTCTCTTCTCAGCGCTTCACAGATAAATGAATGCACGGGAAACCCATCCATCCATTTTCTATGCCGCTTATCCTCATTAGGGTCACGGGGATGCTGGAGCCTATCCCAGCAGACTTTGGGCGGGAGGCGGGGTACACCCTGGACTGGTCGCCAGCCAATCGCAGGGCACATATAGACAAACAAACATTCACACTCACATTTACACTCTAATGGACAATTTAGAGAAGCCAATAAAACTAACATGCATGTTTTTGGAATGTGGGAGGAAACCGGAGTACCCGGAGAAAACCCACGCACGCACGGGGAGAACATGCAAACTCCACACAGAGATGCCCAACGGAGATTTGAACCCAGGTCTTCCAGATCTCCTGACTGTGTGGCCAACGTGCTAACCACTCATCCACCGTGCGGCCCTGCACGGGAAACCCTATGGAATATTCACATGTTGCCGAAATGCAACGAGGAGAGGACGCAGCCCCCATAATTAGCTTCAAAGTAAACCACCGTCCCCTTCAATGAAATGTGGGCCATCCCATTCAATGCGAAACACAATTAGTAGAATGCATGCTTTTGATGCTCTGTTTCAAAGTAAAGCCTTCTAATGGAGGTTCCCAGTGTTACATCCACAAACCAGCGTATCTTTTGAGTGGGATTGATTTGGACACAAAAGTCTAAATAGTTCAATAAATCAATGTGTACCTTGCATTATGTTCAAGTAATAGGAACAAACCTGCTAGCCCGCAAGCGTCCATTTTCTTTTGCTTCTCCCGGCTTATAAATAAGAAAGCAAATCCATAGTAATATGTCTTCCTGGAGGGATGCGGCGGCGGCGGCTATCCTTGCAATGCATGAGAGCACTTTACTTTGGAATAATGATCTCTTTAGACCGTACGAGATCGAGTTTGCCGTGTAGCGCCGAGTGTTTCAGTAAAAGGGAAAGCTTTTTAAATTGAGCGAGCATGAGAGATCGAGCTTCAGTAATTATTGAAAGAGACGGAGTGCCGAGCGAGCAAATGGAGCTGATGTAGCAGCGCTGATGCAGGAGCACACTATATATGAGGATTTACTCCGTCAGTCCGTCACAGCGACGTGAACATTCAGGACACATTTCGTGCGCTCAGGATCGTGCGTGGTTTTCCTCGGGTCAGATAAAGGTGACGCAAGTGTGTGCGCACTTTACATGAGTGTGTGTGAAACGAATGCAGAATGGAAACAAACGACATCAGCAGTCGATGGTTTTTGTCGACATAACAGCCGAAGGGGCCATTTCGATGCAAAATGGCTCCATTTATGTTGGCATGTGTCAATCACCATCGATACTTACATTACCAATGCATTAATGTGCGTGGTTTATTGCAAAGAAGCGTGAAACGGCAACCGCAACATAACTACTGTCTAATTACACAGCAATAAACCTCGCACTTCCTGTTGCGAAGCATCGAAATAAATGCACGGCAGTACGCGCCTGGAAACTACCACAACAACTAAGAAAAGGTATCATTTTTTTAGATTGAAGGCTACGTTTGCACATGAGACAGCAGTTTTGTGGCCGTGCTCCTTTGACGTGCTCCTTTTAAATGATACACCATGTTGGTGCGTGACGTGTGAAAAGTTTTCTGTTTTGGTCTCATCTTTAACCTTTGCGAAATACTTCTCCACTTACTGGAACTGCTGCGGGATTTTTTACTTGCCACTATGAGACGTAGTTGATGGGTGTCTTAGCGCTTATGTCAGCTCCTTTGGGTTGAAGCTGGAGCGGCCTTCCCGTTAAACACACACTTCGTTTTCAATTCTGTATTAACACAAATCAAACTTATCTTGTCTGAAAATCGGCTATGTATGACCGAACACAAACATTTTATGTGAATAAGTATACTCAGGGGCCGCACGGTGGATGAGTGGGTAGCACGTTGGCCTCACAGTCAGTCAAGAGTATTCTTCAAGAGTATTTAACATTGTATTTGGAATGTCAAGAGCTTTTAAATAAATTAAACAACATAATACAGTGGAACCCCGGGATACGAAATTAATTCATTCCAAAAGGATTTTTGTAAGCCGAATTTTTACATGTAATTTACATTTAATATGTAAATTGGCTAATACATTCCTCTGACCCGCAAGAAAAATTACAATTTTTTAAATATTTGTAATACAAATCTAGGCCGCACGGTGGATGAGTGGGTAGCACGTTGGCCTCACAGTCAGGAGGTTCGGTGTTTGAATCTCCGTTGAGCATCTCTGTGTGGAGTTTGCATGTTCTCCCTCCGGGTGCGTGGGTTTTCTCCGGGTACTCCGGTTTCCTCCAAAAAAACATGCATGTTAGGTTAATTGGCCACTCTAAATTGTCCATTAGAGTGGGAATGTTTGTTTGTCTGCCCTGCGATTGGCTGGCAACCAGTCCACGGTGTACCCCGCCGACTGCCCAAAGTCAGCTGGGATAGGCTCCAGCATATCCGTGACCCTAATGAGGATAAGCGGAATAGAAAATGAATGAAGCAAATCTCCATTAGGTTCAAAATGCCAAAGGTAGGGAACAAAGTCACAAGTAAATGTACAAGCAATTACTAGTTTCCCATTAAATGTTGGTTCGTCTCAGTCTCGACAAACCGGTTCATAGTGGTGGCGTGGAATCTACAAAGCTGACCTCCACTGACTTCCACTTTGTTGTAATTCCATAGACTGTTCCCTTAGGAATCAATTCTATTGGAAAGTATTAAAGCTCTAATAATCATACTGCCGCAGCTTACAGCACTTTCCGGTGAGACAAAACGATGGTGAACATTATTGATCATAAATCTGATTTTCAATCATATTTGGCCACCTATTATTGCTGGGACGGCATTTTTTCCCGAAAGACTTCTGAGAGTTAAAAAGGCCAATACACAGTCATAGAGTACGACGTTTTGCATGACACCGCAGAATTCCTGAAAAAAACAAGCATTTGTTTTGCATCTGTGGTCATCTGCTGCTCTGTTGAAAGTCTAATTGTTGTGTCCCTTCCAGACAGGGTAACTGAGGTGAAGACAAACATCTACGTCACCAGCTTTGGACCTGTTTCAGACACAGACATGGTGAGAGAAGATATCACACTCGCATATCTGAGTGTATGTTTAAGGATACATCATTTTGATGGCTCACACCGCATACACCACAAAACCCGGGCGGGTGTTGCTCTCTGAAGCCTGACAGCTTTTCATCCGATAAGATTCATCATATTCACGTCAGTCCTTTGTTTATCCTGGGCTTTCCCTGCTTATCATTTCAGACACGCACCCCCACTTCACATCATATCATGAATGTCCCTCCCTTTGTGAAGACCCATTTTCCAAGCGATTGAGCCGCTGATTTAATGGCTACAAATGCGGCTGTTCAATTCTCTCCTCTCTGAATGATATGTAAATTAGAACTCACTCACTTGCGCATGACAACAGCCTGTGTGCACATCACACACACTCACGCACACACGCATGCATTTCTAAAAGTCAAAAAGTAAAAGCCTCTTTAACGCCCCCCCCCCCAAAAAAAAAAAAATCTGACGCGAACCAACATCTGACTGGCCTGAAGGGAATCTGACCACTGAATTTAGTCCAGATTTTTCCTCTTGTCCTTTTTTCAAAATGTCTTGCAGTGAACCAGATGGACAGACAGACAGTGGACAGGGGGGATAATTACTTTTTCTTAAAATAATAACTCCAATATACTAGTCATAGGGAAAATGGGTGCAAATGACAGCAAAGCAGTGATTTAGTGGACCAGCACGGCCACCTTTCACATTTCTATTTCGCTTCAGTCTCTTCAGTTACTTCTAAAAAGCAATACAGCGGAACCTCGGTTAGCATTCGCCCTGGATAGCATGTTTTTTTGGGATAATTTTGCAAACGCTTTTGGTTAGCGTACAATACAGCGCATCGTTGCATTTACTTGATGGATCAAGCTGGCGAGTAAAAGCAAAGGCAAAACATTCTGCCAGGATGACTAGTCGCATCCACTAACTAAAAAGTACGCACTCTACGGTGGCACAATACGTGTAAAAGGTAAACAATGTCAAGGTCATTTGGGAAAGCATGAATGGGATTCCACAGGGCCGTGTCGTCTGCGGATGGTTTGGTGTTGCGGTTGTTGCCAGGTGTGGCTGGTGAATGACTGTCCTGCAAAACAATAGTCATTGTCCTTCCCGGTGGAAGTGCCTTAGTGACCACCTTTCTCGGGGAATGAGACAACCGTTGGGGGACAACAATGCCAGACGCCTGGCAACAGCCACCACAACAACCCTATTGTGACCGCTTCCAGGGGACACGCCCACTGGAGACGTGCATTTGAATTGAAAACGCCTTTTGTATTATTGGTGAAACGTCTTCCACAAACAGGGAGAGTCCCGTTGCCTTGTTTCAACCTTTGCAGGTCACAATGAGAAGCTACACAGGAGAATTACTGAAAAGAATTGTGTCGCATCGATGACTAGGGGTGTTCACGAGACGAGACGCAAGATTGGGTTTACAAGAATGTGATGAGACACGACTTCAACATTACTTTTAAGAAAAGTACAACGAAAACATAACAAATACATGACAATACAGTACATCGCAGATGACTAATTTCGTTTCGACGACGTTGCCTTGCATTGCTCCTCACATCCTTCTGAAGGCTGTGTGTATGCTAGCGGCCCCGCCTCCACCCACAGAGAGAAGGAGACTGTTTGACTAACTAAAAGGTTCACTCAGTTCCTGCCACTGTTCTATGGACCAACTGTGCCGAGGAGCTGAAACCAGTGCTGAACTCTCCTACACATTACAAATGTAGTGGGAGCCTGGCGAGAGAAAAGCTTAAAATGGAATGAAAGTGAAACTAATTCTTAAATCCTCTCAGTGTTTTGTCTATGGAATTCTCACAATAGAGTTTATCTATGGCAAATGTGTACACAAGGTCTTTGAGCTATCAAACTAAAGAGGTGTGAGTGTTCGGCTGTCTTCAAAATGAGCGATGGTGTGAATGGAATGTCTGGCCAGAGCTATTCACATACTTAGCAACTTTGCAGAGTACTACAGCTGCTAAGGTCATACAATTAGATAAGCACATTGTATATAATAATATTATATTTACATGCCTTCTACTTGTATTACATATAAACATGCAGTGCGGTGGATGAGTGGGTAGCACATTGGCCTTACAGTCAGGAGATCAGTGTTCGAATCTCCATTGGGCATCTCTGTGTGGAGTTTGCATGGTTCTCTAAATTGTCCGTAGGTGTGAATTAAGGATGCAACTAACGATTATTTTCATAATCAATGAATCAGTCGATTATTTTTTCCATTAATCGGATTTTTAAGAAGACATTTTTAATTTTCCCTTCTTTGCAGTAATCCCTTTAAGAATGCATGAATGGATGTTTTCCCTCCAAAAATCAAGAGGAAGATCTCAGTCACCGAAATTGAAGTAGCAAAGTATAAACCATCAGTTGACAAACGCCCAAAACACTCCACTGTAGTTTCAGTGTTCTACCAGTAGGTGTTGTGTGTATGCATGGTAAGAGATAATGGAGAGAGAGCAGAAATGTAGACGTTTTCCTAAGCACAAGTACAAGTATGGGATTTACTTTGCGTGGGAATGCTTTTACACACGCTCTACGCACACATCTCTGCAGTGGTTTGCTTTGCAAGATATCAAAAAGAGGCTCTTTTCCAAAGTCCAAGGTGATGTGTGTGAAGTATCTAGTTTTGCCTGAAACAAAAAATATAATATTTCTGCTTTCATGGATCACTAAGGAAATTTAAAAATAGTTACATTAGAGTGGCTAAAATCAGGATATTTATAGTACATTTTTTAATGAAACAATTAATCGATCACCAAAATAGTTGTCGATTATTTGGATAATCGATTAACAATTGATTCATCGATTAATCGTTGCAGCTCTAGTGTGAATGTTTGTTTGTCTGCCCTGCGATTGACTGGCGACCAGTCCAGGGTGTACCCCGCCTCCCACCCAAAGTCAGCTGGGATAGGCTCCAGCATCCCCGCGACCCAAGTGAGGATAAGCGGTATAGAAAATGGATGCATGGATAGATATAAACATCAACCTGAGGTTGACTAAATCTCTTCCCATCTTAGGGAAAACAGCCAAGCAGGAAGCTGTGAGGAACAAAGAGCACACTCTCAAATGAGCAAATTGTGACTGATGACTTGTACATATCTGTTAATTCATCTCCTCTCTCCCTTAGGAGTATACCATTGATGTTTTCTTCAGGCAAAGCTGGAAGGATGAGAGATTAAAATTTCATGGACCAATGAATATTTTGCCTCTTAACAACCTGATGGCGAGTAAAATCTGGACCCCGGATACCTTCTTTCATAATGGGAAAAAGTCGGTGGCTCACAACATGACGATGCCTAATAAATTGCTGAGAATCAAAGATGACGGGACGTTGCTGTACACCATGAGGTAATTTATGTTGCGGTGATGTAGATTCAGTCTCATTTTAGGAAAGATTTGCGCTCCCCTCGACAGTTAGATGGGATAGTCAATAACTCCCAAGGCCATCCTTTCTGTGCAGGACGCATGGATGTACTCAAGAGTTTAGTGGCTTAGCAGGAAGACACAGGAAGAGCTTGGCTTACTAAAGGACACCGTTTCAATTTGACCACGGTGTCTTTTTGTCCTGTGATAATGACAATATTTTCACACACATTCACAGCTCCCTCACCAAATGTTAGCTTTGCCGGTCTCTGCTGCACTGTGTTTATTTTTGCTCTGCTGATTATAGCCAAGATGAATTATTTCTGTCTCAAGGCATCACAGATGGCAAGCGTCTTGCATAGTGCATGAGGCTTGTGCGTTAGATTTTTGGCTGTGTTGTTTTTTTTTTTAAATGTTTGACATTTTTGTTGTATTTTTGGCATTTGCAAAGTCTTGCTAATTTTTTGAAATTGGATGCAGGTTAACCGTACACGCAGAGTGCCCAATGCATCTGGAGGATTTCCCCATGGACTTCCACTCCTGTCCACTTAAATTTGGCAGCTGTGAGTAACTCTAATGATAATTGTGCTGACTGTTATTTTCTTTTTCTCAGCCTCCACACTGGCCTGGCAGCAAATTAGCAGTTCAACTAAGAAAGGTGTGGGTCTGTGGTAGAAACCTCACTCCGAAATTCATGGACATTAACGTAAACTTTCCCAATATTCCTGTTTAACCTTGATTGCCTCCGTTCATGCATAAAAGGCATAATTTGACATTACAGCCTACCAGCAGATCTGCAAGTAATTGATACGCCCATAAAAATGTATATTTTGAATGCATGGCTCGCTCCTACCCCTCCAAACAAGATTCAAGTAAGAACAACAGCAGATACCAGTGAATTGACAAGTCTTGAAAACTAACTGCACGCAAACATCTTTGTTTTGGATTTGTCAAGGGAAAGAGGGGAGGAGACGGTCGCTATAGGCTGGAAATGGGGACACAAGTGATCTGCATAATAAAGCAAGTATGGGCATATGCCAATACAGTGCTTTTTCAAGGAAATCGTTCGATCGATCAGAGTACCCCGCATTATAACCTTTTCAAAAACGGATATATCTCAGTTAAGTTTGGTTTTGGGGGGAGCAATCACTTGCAAACAAACATGCAAAAAACCCAAGAAATCAGGAAGAAGGCAAACACTTTTTTTTTGTATACTACATTCTTGCCATCTTAAGGCTTTATGATAGATTAACAGTCTCTTGAACTTCCCGGTGAAACATGACTTTCTCTCTGCATGGCAGCAATCGTAACCCCTTCTTCTGGATGTGTCCTCTTTATTCATGTAATATTATTTGGAGCGGCACCGTTAGACCATGGAGACTGGCACATAATGTAACGAGCTCACTTGATCAAAGTGTGTACATGCAAGGACTATATTCTGGGTATGTTAATCCCACCTTTAAAAACAAATCACGCAATCATTTGTTTTTTGTATGTTGTTTCTTTTCATACGGACGTGGAAGCGCTTCGGTATCAAAACATGGTACCGTTTCATTAGGCATCAATCGGTACTTGGTAGTAAGTGCCGAATTCAATACACACCCTTAGATTCAGATAATTAGCAACCTTCCAATTCCATCCATCCATTTTCTATGCCGCTTATCCTCTTTAGGGTCGCGGGTATGCTGGAGCCTATCCCAGCTGATTTTGGGCGGAAGGCGGGGTACACCCTGGACTTGTCGCCAGTCAATCCAACCTTGCAATTAAAAATAAAAAGTATGCTTATGGGCGTGGAAGTTACTTGTGTTTATTTGGGGTCTCGAAATTCAAACACACGCCAATGGCAGATCTCTACTGTAAGTGATCGTAGAAATTGAATGGTTTGGAAATGTGGAGAAAAAATGTTTTTTCCTTGTCATTTGTGTCATTGAAAATGATCAAGTAGTAGTACCCCAGACTAATCCTCTGCGGTTTCTTTTTTTAAAGATGCCTACACAATATCAGAAGTGACTTACGCTTGGACTCGCAACGCGTCTGATTCTGTGGTAGTGGAAGGAGAAAGCTCCCGCTTGAACCAGTATGACTTGCTTGGCCAAACAGTTGGACAGGAAACAATTAAATCCAGTACAGGTAAGTTACTGCTGTCTAGTTTTTCCACACACTTTAACTGGCCTTTGGTGTTCATTTCGGGAAAATGTAGGACAATGTCTGACAAATAACGGCGCTGAAATTCCTCACATTTGATGTCCTTGTTTTCCATGCAACATGAGGAATTCTGACAATATGAGCTCCAAACAGCCGCACGGTGGCTGACTGGGTAGCACGTCGGCCTTACGGTCAGGAGGTTCAGGGTTCGAATCTCCGTTGGGCATCTCTGTGTGGAGTTTGCATGTTCTCCACGTGAGTGTGTGGGTTTTCTCAGGGTACTCCGGTTTCCTCCCACATTCCAAAAGCATGCATGTTCGCTTAATTGGTAACTCTAAATTGTCCATTAGAGTGTGAATGTTTGTTTGTGCCCTGCGTTTGACTGGCGACCAGTCCAGGGTGCACCCCGCCTTCCGCCCAAAGTCAGCTGGGATAGGCTCCAGCATACCCACGACCCTAATGAGGACAAGCGGCATAGAAAATGAACGAATGAGCTCCAAACAGAGAGAAATCAAAGCAAAAATTGTGTGCTAGTTTGGGTTGATATTGAATATCTTTGTTGCTCACTGCAGTATGTTTGGCTTGAAAGAATCCCAAATGGGTTATATTGTTACACAACAGAGATTGGAATCGTGGATTCTTGACTACCTTGTTTAATGCTAACGTGCATTCAGCATGGACCAGAGATTCAGCATCAGTATTCTGCTGAGATAAGCCTCTCTATTTTCTAAGCTGCCTGTGGAGAAAGAAGATGGGCAGACCTTTAGGACCAATTTCTTTGCTGTCCTTATGTGTGTGTGTACACAGGGCCTTGGGGGAGGAAATTGATAGTGATAAAAAAGCAATGAGTGGAGCTGGTGTGCAACCAGAATCGAAAACAAAGGAAGTGTATCTGCCTGTGACAGACAGGGATGGAGACTGTGGTGCACATCAACGATTTAAGTGTCCTATTCCGGTGTCTAAAATTCCCAAGGCACCAAAGTGCAGCCAATTTGGTTTGCAAGTAAACTTGAGCTTTAATTGAGCTGTAAGTGACCAGAAGCTCATTTCCCGGCTTAATGCCTGTTCAGTGTTTGTCGAGAACCTCAATCATCCAGGTCATGGTCATCCGCGGATGTTGAATAGACGCAAGTGGGTGCTGTTTTTTTGAAGACGCCGCTTCAGTCCTTCAGTTCTAAAATTGAAAATTCTAAAATTGAAATTAAAATCCTGTGGCGTATCCCTTGGGTATGGTCACAATTTCAATGTGTCATGAGGTCTTGGCAGCGTTCCTCCATCCATCCACTTTCTTCCGCTCATCCGTGGTCGGGTCGCGGGGGCAGCAGCCTAAGCAGGGAAGGCCAGTCTTCCCTCTCCCCGGAAACTTCGTCCAGCTCCTCCCGGCTAATCCCAAGGCGGGGGCAGCAGCCTAAGGAGGGAAGGCCAGTCTTCCCTCTCCCCGGCAACTTCGTCCAGCTCCTCCCGGCTAATCCCAAGGCTTTCCCAGGCCAGTCGAGAAACATAGTCTGGCACCTCCAATGTGCCTGGGTCTTCTCCGACGTCTCCTACCAGTCGGAAGTGACCTGAACACCTAACCAAGGAGGCGTCCGGGAGGCATCCTAACCAGATGCCCGAGCCACCTCATCTGGCTCCTCTCAATGCGGAGGAGCAGCGGTTCTACTCCGGGTCTCCCGGATGACAGTGCTTCTCACCCTATCTCTAAGCCCAGCCGCCCTTCTGAGAAAACTCCTTTGTAGCCGCGATCTTGTCCTTTTAGTCACTACCCCAAAGCTCATGACCATAGGTGATTCTTTCGCCTCACCAGAGTCCACATCACTGCAGAAGCTGCACCAATCTCATGATTTAAGTTCGGGTGTGCGCGCCATTCGTTGTTGGAGCATTGTTTGTGTTACGCAGTCGTTCACACTCGTTTGTTTCTTGCTGCCGCTGCCCAGCAGCATTGTTCTTTATTAAAATCATTTCCCTGACCTGCTTGGCGTCCTGCTCTCCGCATCCTCGGGGTCGTTACACCATGCCGAGACGAAACCGTGACACCCAACAGGTCCGGTTTCATGGACACTCGAAGACTAATGAGGAGTTCCCGAAGAACACTCGTGATTGAAACACTTGATTTTTATTGGTACTCAACTTGATACTCGAGGAAGACTTGATTTTTACTAAATTATGGGTCACGATTCATGTACTCGAGTTTCACTGATTCACTGGTAATGGACAAAAGTTCGAGTTTCCCTGACTCACGAGCGAGTTTCAGCGCATGCGCTTCCTACAAGTGACATGAGTTTTTCATGGAGTGATTCATAAGAACTAGAGTCGGTAAAAGGAATAGAATTTTTGACTTTCCCATCTCTACTCACTTGCACAACCTTTGAAAATGAAAGTTCGATGGGTACAAGTTCAATGCTAGTAAATTGCATTGAACACAGTGGAATAAAGTATTGTTGTTTATTATTATGTATTGTTGCACCATTTTTTTCTTATTTCTTCTCTCTTGTCTGTATTGTTTTATTCTGTGATTAAGTGATTAAATGTATGTCATCTATTTATCTGTCTGTCTGTCTATCAATGTATCCATCTGTCCATCCATCCATCCATCCACCTATCAAAAGTTGAATTCATCTCCCAACTGTAGTAGAACAGACAAAAAACACGTTACTGCTATTAAAAAATGGCAGTCGAAGATACCAATAGCTCTGTATATACGTTATGACAATGTGCAAAAATGTCACTAATTACTAATTAGCAATAAGGATGGTAAAGCATAAAGTTGTTTCTGTGATGAAAACAATATGTCTACAGTGATTTGAGTCGGCGATTTTTGCTTAAATTAATCATTTTAACATTGCTAAAAGAAGTAAAATACAAATGTATGCCATTCGGAAGACACATTCAAAGGTGCTGTGATGATTTGTAGTATTCCACCTTTGTCACTAGGTGTCAGTATTGTTACTGTCATTTTTGGTGAGACACACAAGCACCAGACATGATTGGCGGGACAGCAGGCTTTTATAGCAGGTTTAAATGATCTCACAACAGACACAGTAATCCCTAGATGGGATACTGTAGCAGCCGTGACCCAAAACTCAACTCAAGTCACACCGTGAGCTAAGGGGTGTAAATCTCCTTGTGATGGACAATTCCATTAGGAAGGATTTGATATGATTCGATGCAGTTCTACGGACAATGTCTGTTAATGTAGACATCAGTCTAGTCCAACAAATAATACAAAATAAATAAATCATGACACGCCTCGCCCAAGCACAGATAAGTACATAGAACTATTTGTGACGTGGATGCAATGAAAATGTGTGTTAGGCTGGACATACTCAAAATGTCACAACAATAATGATAATATAATAATACAATAATAATGGCATAACAGCATGCAACATTTCAGACTGAGCACTGAGTAGGGAGCAAAGGTGAAACATTTCAAAGTAAAGTCACAAAGCAAAAAAAGTTACCATACTCTCTTGGTCTGGCTGATCAAGGTTTGCAAACTTATTGCAAAATTCAAAGTCATTCCAAATTTATTATTATTTTTTTCTTTTTTTCGGTGATGTATTGAAATTCTTCCAAGGTTACTAAGTAAATACTAGCAGCCTAATGGTGTTTTTGGATATTCGGTTGCAACTGTTTGGTTCCCAAACCTACCGTGAGCACTTATATGAGCAAACATGAGTCTAATGTATGTTTTAGATGGCTTCTTTTTTCTTATTATATCTACTACTTTGGATAATGTGAGTGTAATGGTGGCTATAGGGATGCTATAGGTGCTTAGGGCTCTAATTCTATAGTAATGCTATTTTGGATAGAAACTTGCAAACAGGTGTTCTATGCTCTGACTACAAAAATATTACATTTATAAATAAGGCAACCTACTTTGTGTACATTTGCTTATCACGGTCGGGTCTGGAACCAATCAACAACAATAAACCAGCGATTACTGTACTCTCTTACAGTCTTATGTGGGCTTGAAATCGCAATTTTTCTTCCGAGGGCAAAGTTATAAATAGCACAGACAATGACAATATCACAGGTGTTGCTTTCATTTGGTGCAGCAGTAGCACCTTATAACACTCGTGGTGAGTTCAAAAAAACATTCATGACTGGGCTTTTTGGTTTCCCGGGCTCCGTGTAAACGTGTGCTGACTTTAAAGATCATGCACACGTCATTGTACATCTCATATCTCACGATATTGATGAACAGACCGAGTCACACACGTAGGTATGAGGCGTGTTAAGAATAGGGTTGGGCATCGGTTGAATTTTATTCCGATTCCTCCTTTTAATTCCGATCTCAATCCCTATGTTTTTAAAAGCCATTGAGGTTTGCATGCTTTAAATGTGCGTGCTTTTGGATGAAATGTCTGAACTTCTCCATTCATTTTCTTAAATGATGAGCGTACAATTCGGCCGAGCTGGTACCTTCTATAGCAATAAGAATCAACCATAAGTATTTTGTCAATTAATATATTGTGGAGACGACCCCGAGGTTGCAGAGAGCAGCACTCAACAGCTAGTCAGAAACGTCTTCCATCCATCCATTTTCTATGCCGCATATCCTCATTAGGGTCGCGGGTATGCTGGAGCCTATCCCAGCTGACTTTGGGCGGGAGGCGGGGTACACCTTGGACTGGTCGCCAGTCAATCGCAGGGCACATATAGACAAACAAAC
Source organism: Oostethus manadensis (assembly GCA_024372805.1). NCBI lineage: Eukaryota > Metazoa > Chordata > Actinopteri > Syngnathiformes > Syngnathidae > Oostethus > Oostethus manadensis. The sequence continues at coordinate 4,351,804 of QODF01000020.1, forward strand.
ATTCACACTCACATTCATACCTATGGACAATTTAGAGTCGCCAATTAACCTAACATGCATGTTTTTGGAATGTGGGAGGAAACCGGGGTACCCGGAGAAAACCCACACACGCACGGGGAGAACATGCAAACTCCACACAGAGATGCGCAACGGAGATTTGAACCCTGATTGCCTGACTGTGAGGCCAACATGCTACCCACTCATCCACCATGTGGCCGTCAGAATCGTCTTTTTAAAAATAATTGCTGCTGTGCGGCGGCACGACAAAGGCCAGCAACGAAACATTCACAAAATAACAAAAAACAACCAAAACTAAGACCTGAGCTAAATAGAAAGGAATCTAAAATTAGCAACAGGTGCAACAAATAGAGCAAAGCAAAGCAAGCAGACACAAAGCAAGGAAAACAGGAAGCCCTATCAAAATAAGTGCGCAGAAACAGGCATAAAAGGGAACAAAAGCAAAATTGTCACGCAGACAACAACACAGATCGTGACAGACATGTATGGCACGGTGTTGTGAGAGAACTAAGCGGTGTGTTATGAAATATGCGAGAGCCTGGCCTGCCGGCAAAAGGATTGTCCTGCATGCTTGATAGCTTGCCATGGCTAAAGACAAGATTAATTTGTTTCTTTGAACTGCTGCACCTTGGTTACCTGGAGTGTTGAGGACACGATGCTCAGTCTGAAATGTTGCACGCTTACTATTGCTGTGACATTTTGAAGTATGGGATTGTTGACTTTCCAAACTAACACAGCATTTTCAGTTCTGTTTTCTTATCTGTGCTTGGAAGAAATGGGAAATTATTTAATATGACTTTTTTTGACCCCTCCGTGAATCACCACCTTATCGTGGTGGAGGGGTTTGAGTGTCAGAGTGATCCTGGGAGCTATGTTGTCGGGGGCTTTATGCCCCTGGTAGGGTCTCCCAAGGCAAACAGGTTCTAGGTGATGGGCCAAATTAAGACTGATTCAGAAGACCCCTATGAAGAATATCAAGAGGAGCGACCGCACCTCGCCTGGACGTGAGATACCGGGGCCTCACCCAGGAGCCAGGCCTGGGGGATTGTCTTACAGGCAAGCGCCTGGTGGCCAGGTCTTCACCCGTGGGGCCTGGCCGGGCCTAGCCCGAAGAAGCCACACGGTAACTCCCCCCCGCAGACCCACCACCTGCAGGGGCAAGCATAAGGGTCCGGTGCATTGCAATTTGGGCAGTGGTCGAGGGCGGGTGTCCGGGCGACCTGGTCTTCGGCGGCCAAATCTGGTTCTTTGGACATGGAATGTTACTTCTCTAGTGGGGAGGGAGCCCTGTGGAAGAGGCAGAGACATTCCGACTAGATATAGTCGGACTCACCTCAACCCACAGTTTGGGCTCTGGAACCAAATTCCTTGAGAGGGGCTGGACCGGGTTCTTCTCTGGAGTTGCTGCAGGGGAGAGGCGGCGAGCTGGTGTGGGCTTATTATTAGCCTTGGTGCCTCTGTGTTGGAGTCATCCCCAGTAAACGAGAGGGTTATTTCCCTACGCCTTAGGGCTGGGGAAAGGGTACTGACTGTGGTTTGTGCGTACGCGCCGAACGGCAGTTCAGAGTACCCAGCCTTCTTGGAGTCTATCAGAGGGGTTCTGGAGAGCACCCCAGCTGGTGACTTCATAGTTCTACTGGGGGACTTCAACGCCCATGTGGGCAATGACAAGGAGACTTGGAGGGGCGTGGTTGGGAGGAATGGCCTCCCTGACCTGAACCCGTGTGGTGTGTTGTTGCTGGACTTCTGTGCGAACCACAGTTTTCCATAACAAACACTATGTTCGAACATAAGGATGTCCATAAGTGCACTTGGCACCAGGACACCCTAGGTCGCAGGTCTATGATCGACTTTGTGGTCGTATCATCAGACCTGCGTCCGTATGTTCTGGACATGCGGGTGAAGAGAGGGGCTGAGATGTCAACTGACCACCACCTGGTGATGAGTTGGATTAGATGGCAAAGAAAAATGCCAGACAGACCTGGTAGACCCAAACGCGTAGTGAGGGTGTGCTGGGAAAGTCCGGCAGAGTCTCCCGTTCGTCGAGTCTTCAACTCTCATCTCCGGCAGAGCTTCGCCTGCATCTCGAGGAAGGACCGTGATATTGAGTCCGAATGGGCCGTATTCCGTGCCTCCATTGCTGAGGCAGCCAGTTGTAGTTGCGGCCGCAAGGTGGTCGGTGCCAGTTGTGGTGGCAAGTCCCGAACCTGATGGTGGACACGGCCAAGCGGCACGCGGCTTCGGCGGTGGTCGAGGCAAAAACTCGGGCGTAAGGGAGGAGTTCGGTGAGGTCATGGAGCACGACTTTCGGTCTGCCTCGAAGAGGTTCTGGCAAACCGTCCGACACCTCAGAAAGGGGAAGCAGCCCCCAGTTCACACTGTTTACAGTGTGGACGGGGGCTTGCTGACCTCGACTGTGGATATAGTTGGTCGGTGGAAGGAATACTTCGAGGCCCTTCTCAATCCCACTGACATACCTTCCATAGAGGATGCAGAGTCTGAGGATACCCACGTGGACAGTTCTATCACCGTGGCTGAGGTAATTGGGGTAGTCAAATCACTCCCCAGTGGCAAGGCTCCGGGGGTAGACGAGTTCCGCTCAGAATTTCTCAAGGCTCTGGATGTTGGAGGACTGTGTTGGTTGACACGCCTCTACAACATTGCATGGAAGTCAGGAACAGTACCTCTGGACTGGCAGACCGGGGTGGTGGTCCCCATTTTTAAAAAGGGTGACCGGAGGGTGTGTTCCAACTATAGGGGGATCACACTCCTCAGCCTTCCTGGGAAAGTCTACTCCAGGGTGCTGGAGAGAAGGGTACGACCGTTAGTCGAACCTCGGTTAGAGGAGCTGCAATGTGGTTTTCGTCCCGGTCGCGGAACACTGGACCAGCTCTACACCCTTGCAAGGGTACTCGAGGGTATGTGGGAGTTTGCCCAACCAGTCTACATGTGCTTTGTAGACCTGGAAAAGGCATTCGACCGTGTCCCTCGTGGTGTCCTGTGGGGGGTGCTCCGGGAGTACGGGATTGATGGTCCGCTTCTACGTGCCATTCGGTCCTTGTACAATCGAAGCAGGAGCCTGGTTCGCATTGCCAGCAGTAAGTCGAGCTTGTTTCCGGTGAACGTTGGCCTCCGCCAAGGCTGCCCTTTGTCACCGATTCTGTTCATAATCTTCATGGACAGAATTTCTAGGCGCAGTCAAGGTGTTGAGGGAGTCCAGCTTGGTGACCTTAGGATCTCGTCTCTGCTATTTGCAGACGATGTGGTCCTTATGGCCTCATCAGGCTGTGACCTTCAGCGTTTACTGGAGCGGTTTGCAGCTGAGTGTGAAGCTTCTGGGAAGAGACTCAGCACCTCCAAATCCGAGGCCATGGTTCTCAGTCGGAAACGGGTGGACTGTACCCTCCGGGTTGGGAGTGAGGTCTTGCCTCAGGTGGAGGAGTTCAAGTATCTCGGGTTCTTGTTCACGAGTGAGGGACGGTTGGAGCGTGAGATCGACAGATGGATCGGTGGAGCATCCGCAGTAATGCGGTCGCTGTACCGGACCGTCGTGGTGAAGAGAGAGCTGAGCCGGAAGGCAAAGCTCTCTGTTTACCGATCGATCTACGTTCCCACCCTCACCTATGGTCAATAGGGTGAGGAGCTCGGCCATCCGGGAAGAGCTCAGAGTAGAGCTGCTGCTCCGTCACATCAAAAGGAGCCAGTTGAGGTGGCTCGGGCATCTAGTCCGGATGCCTCCCGGGCGCCTCCCTGGTGAGGTGTTTCGGGCATGTCCAGTCGGGAGAAGGCCCTGGGGAAGACCTAGGACACGCTGGAGGGACTATGTCTCACAGCTGGCCTTGGAACGCTGGGGGCCGCTGGGGACCGGGAAGTCTGGACTTACCTACTGAAGCTGGTGCCCCCGCGACCCGGATAAATGGAGGAAAATGGAATGGACTTTTTTTGACTTGCAAGATTAAAATTGTACACTACTTTATTCAGCAAGCAGATCTCCACCCAAAGAGTGCGGTCATTGTCTTTATTGTATTTTGTGCTCATTTGTCATTATGTAAGTGCATAAAGTCTTTACAGTTACAATACATTTGAAAAAACTACTGGCAATTGAAGCAAATATTTTTTGACCCTTTGGTGAGCTACATTAACACATTGCTTGTTTGTTTTAAAAACAAAATGTTACTGCGGAGCCGCTCGGTGGATGAATGGGTAGCATGTTGGCCTCACAGTCAAGAGGTTCTGGGTTCGAATCTCCGTTAGGCATCTCTGTGTGGAGTTTGCATGTTCTCCCCGTGCGTGTGTGGGTTTTTTCCGGGTACTCTAGTTTCCTCCCACATTCCAAAAACATGCATGTTAGCTTAATTGGCCACTCTAAATTGTCCATCGGTATGAATGTGAGTGGTTGTATGTCTTTGTTTGTATATATGTGCCCTGTGATTGACTGGCGACCAGTCCACGGTGTACCCCGCCTCCCACCCAAAGTCAGCTGGGATAGGCTCCAGCATACCCGCGACCCTAATGAGGACAAGCGGCATAGAAAATGAATGAAGACACCCAGAATATGCATGAATAAAGAACATGTGATATACAATATGAACTATGAAATATTGATTATTTCGGAGTATGTTGTGTGTCACATATGGGTTGACTTGTGCTTTTTCGGCACCGTGGGTAGAGGCAGCGTTAAGGGAGGGTCGCTGCATGAGGAAGGCAACTTAAACCACCAAAAGCCTGTCTCAGACTGACTTTCAACTACTTGTAAGTCATGTTGCCAGCTTGCATGTTAAAAGTTTATATGACACCTTGGAAGCATCTGGCGGGCCGCATTCAAACGCCTGGCGTGCCGGATGTTGTCCCCGGGCCTCAGTTTGCCCACCCCTGAGTTAGTTGGATAAGTCTAAGGTGTGTGTCAAAGTGTGTAAACAAAGATGCAAGAAAAGTGGAACAACAGGTTTGATAAGGAGGTGATCAAACACACTGGCATCGATTGGTGCAGTCTGTGGGAAGCTGAAGCCATTCAGGTTTTAGTGCTGATTCTCGCGGCAATGCGGGACAAGGTGCGTCCATTGTTGGTTCGATGCACCAACCGGTTTTTGTGATCGGATTTGAAAGGCATTTATCAGCAAATGCCGATCATGTGTTTGTTACGGAAATAGGCCAACATTGATCGGCGGCCGAGGATAAAAACATATTGTTCCTGAAATAATGGTGTTATTTTTGATATTTGTCACCACAAAAATGGCAAGAAAAGGGGGAATTAAAAATGGAAGAGAGACAGACCATCTTCATACTTACAAATGTAGGTTTCTGACATTTTTGACCGCTACTTTTCACATTTCTAATAATTTGCTGCCAAATCCTGTGGCACTCTTGCCCTGGTGTATCAGTTTCCAGTATAATCTAATCCCCCAGTGCCTGCCTCATGCTATCAAGGGAATCCCTACGTCAAATTCATACAGTAGGAATATCCTTTCATGCACTAAATGCTCCTATCAAGGTCAAGTGGTGTATGAAGCCTTCATAGCGGGCAAAATGCCTGCCAGTTACCGATTCTCTGCTGTAACTAGTTGCTCCACATTATCTGATTGGCTGACTCTAAATGAATCATTCATTAGTGGTGTGTCAGTGTTTGATGTAGCGTACTTGCAAACTAGGTCATTTGGCACGAGTGAATGTGCTCTCGGGCTTTACTGGGACGGACATCTTGCACAAGCGTGTGATCGTAGCATCACACGCTTACACGATTCCTACCGTAGCGCCACACAGTCGTGTCCCGCTAGTTACATCGAAGTGCGATGATGTACACCCGGGTGGGGCAGCGTGCGTTACGTAGAAAACACACGTGGCCCAAGTGAGCTGGATTGGATGATGTTGTTGAATCGGGCGCGGTTCCGTGCAGTTAAGAGAGGATGTGACATTTCATGCTGTGAATAATAGAAGGGTGGGAGTTGTGTTAGTTTCACGGCCTTGCTCGGTTCTGATGTTGTGTGTTCTGCTTCACTGCTGCCGTGTCATGATTTAGTGGAACGCTTGAAGAGAAACCGATCCAGGACTGATAGACTTGATCTCAGCAAGTCCCACTTTTACTGTCTTTTGTCTGACTTTTTTTTTTTAATAATAAACTTTGTCAAACAAATTGCGTGGAATTGAACGTGTTAATGAAGAAGCTCTTCAAAGCATTCAAAATAATGCAACCAAAGTATAGCGGAAATGACTTTTTATTGCACAGGAAGTGGAGGGAGTGTTACTTGCACGCATGCGCAATACCTGATCACCGAGCTGCTAATAGCTGTTAAAAGTGGACCTTTTAAAAAGTTAAATCCAGAATTAGGACATTGGGTTTGGTCCTCGGGAGCCTAATAAGGAGCAGAATGGGCTCGGTTGGAGGCGTTTCTGGAGTAGGACCAGGAATGGGACTCCGGTTTCCTCCCACATTCCAAAAACATGCATGTTAGGTTAATTGGCGACTGTAAATTGTCCATAGGTATGAATGTAAGTGTGAATGTTTGTTTGTCTATATGTGCCCTGCAATTGGCTGGCGACCCAAAATCAGCTGGGATAGGCTCCAGCATCCCCGTGACCCAAATGAGGATAAGCAGTACAGAAAATGAATGAATGAATGAATATATTTTGAAAAACTGTGGTCGAGGTGAGGGACACCAGTTTAACAGTATTCACAACACAACGAAAAACACTTTAATTGATCCGATACTAATACTACCTTAGGTATCTACTACTATACTATCTACTAATATACTATCTACTAATACTATAAATTTTTGAATCAAACAACAAAAATAGTTACAAATAAAGTTATAAAAAAGGAATCGAGTTTGCGCAAATTGACGTGTAGGGTCTGAAACCAATGAATTGTAAACAGGGGGTTATTGCACAGAGATAAACGTGAGCTAAATGTACAAGTGTGGGTGTACCACTGAGAAATTGTGCGCCCTCTGCTGGACACTTCCATTTCTTCACGCGTCGCATTAGTGAGCTCTTCCATCAAAGGGGACGTGAGATCTCGTTTCCAGCGCATGTAGAATGCTCTAATTATTGTCTTCCTTCTGAGCAAGCGATCACGGGCTTCTCCTGAGAACATCCAGCGCGCTCTTTGATTCCTTCCACACGCATGCTCCCGCCTCCTCCCCCCATTCCACCACACAGGCATAGACGCTGGCATGCAAATTAAATTACAGAAGATACGCCGCTCCAATGGGATAGTGCAGTCAATTCCTCTAAATTCCACAGCCCTAGTGTGTGTACGGCGACTGACAGCAAATGAGTTTGCAAGCGATACGTAAAAAAATCTTGGGGGATTAGCCCTTGGAATTGACACACACACATACCCTCCCCCCCTTCCCACCTCTTAGAAGAAGAAGGACTTTCCCGTTGCCAAGAAGCAGCATGTTACTAGGCCTCCATTTCGGAATTGCTGCAAATGAGCTATGTTTCTCTGTTCCGTTGCCATGGGTAACACATCTTCTTCTCATGTCTAATCTTGGCTTCTCTTTGTGAAGCCTTTAGACTGCCTGCCTTACACGGCAGCACTCTTAAGACATCCTATTGCTTTGCTTTCTGTGTGCACTTTCATGAACTTCCATGTTTCACTTCATATCAAAAGGAGTCCAAGTGGAAGGGAGTCCCAGGCATTTTGGCGGCATCCATATCCAAGTCATTTAGGCGCTTTCCACACGGAAACGTTTTCGGGTCAAAACGTATTTTATTATTTCAGCCTCTCATCCGCACTGAAACTGCATCCATCCATCCACTTTCTGTGCCGCTCATCCTTATTAGGGTTGCTGGAGCCTATCCCAGCTGACTCCAGGCGTGAGGCGGGGCACGCCCCGTACTGGTCGCCAGCCAATTGCAGACTGAAAGAGCATTCTTTGTGAAATTTTATTTTTTATTTTTTTGGCTTCCACCTCCTGCCACATTAGCAGAAGTAAGCTGTGACAACAAACCGACTTAATATCTGAGTATTTTGACGGGTATGACTGGAGCCTGAACTCGCCTGTACGCCTCGCCGTCACCCGGGCACGCAATATCCGGCAAGGAGCCTAGTGCCCAAAACCCCGGCTGGAGACACCAGCGCACGTAGCTCCCCTAGCTGTAAAGGTAGAGTGATGTGCCTGACTGCACAGTAGTAGTTATTGCACATTAACATGGCTCAAAATATGCCTTTACTACCTCAAAATTAAGGCTCCATAGACGTGCAAAATCCCCCAAAAAAGAGCTGTGGCTTGTTTGGGTTGACCAGTCGCTCTATCTCCTCACCACCGCTCGCCCACGACGCCACGAGTAAGACCCCGACAAAGAATCACAAAGTAGGGGTGGCCGAAGTCCGACTCAGGGGAAGAAACAAAATTAGACTTAAAAGCATAAAACGTGGGCCGAACAGTGGCTGAGTGGGTAGCGTGTTGGCCTCACAGTCAGGAGATCTGAGTTCGAATCTCCGTTGGGCTTCTCTGTGTGGAGTTTGCATGTTCTCCCCATGCGAGAACTCCGGTTTATTCCCACATTCCAAAACATGCATGTTAGGTTAATTGGTGACCAGTCCAGGGTGTACCCCGCCTCTCGCCCAAAGTCAGCTGGGATAGGCTCCAGCATACCCGCGACCCAAATGAGGATAAGCGGTATAGAAAATGTATGGATGCAACATAAAATGTAGCAATAGGAACAAGCTTTCAATTTAAAGAAAAAGCTTTAAATATCAATCACTTTTTACTTTAAGGTCTGCAAAATAAAAGTAAAGTAAAAGTTTATTTCTATAGCACAGACAAACAACATCAAAGTCAAAACAAAGTCAAAACATCTTATAAAACATCCACAGTACCCAATAAAAACAATATCAATACAGCATTCATGCAACTAAAACGCCCTCGTAAACAAGTGCGTTTTTAATTGTTTTTTGAAAGCATCCACTGAGTCCAAGGAGCGCAGGTCCAGTGGAAGCTCAATCCAGAGTTGGGTAGCGATGGTTTTCAAAGATCGGTCTCCACAAGTTTTAAAGTACAGTATGTACGTGGAACCATCAGCAAGTTCTGCCCAGACGACCTCAGACTCCGAGTCGGGAGGTAGGGCTTGATTAAGTCAGTGAGCGAGTCTGAAGGAGCCTGTCCATGCAGGGCGCGAATATGATAATCCGATATTCAACAGGGAGCCAGTGAAGAGATTTCAGCACAAGTGTAATGTGGTCCCGACTGTTGGTCGTGGTCAAGAACCTCGCTGCAGAGTTTTGGGAAGACTGCAAATGAGTCTAGTCTTTCTTGTTGAGGCAGGTGAAGAGGCTGTTGGAGTAGTCCAATGGCGAGGACCCAAACGCATGAGTGATCATTTCAAGCTCCTCTCTAGAGACCATGGACCTGAGTTTAACGATGTTGTGCTAGAATGATGTTCGAATGACATGACCTCACCAAAAATCACCCCAAGATTCCACAGTTTAGTTTTAGTTGTGAAACTCAGGTCACCTAAGTGCTGCTCAATAGTGGAAATGGCACTATTTGAGGCAATAAACCTAATAAGGCTTAAAAAAGCCGCACAGCTGAAGGTCCTCCGCAAATCAAGAATAGGAGACATTGCTGAACTGCTGGATATCTGACCAAGGGGAAGAGCAAGCAACAGGAACAGGAGGGGTCCTACAACAGATCCCTGGGGCACACCACACATCAGGCTACCAGGCTAAGATATTATGTGGTTGGCGGAGACAATGAAGCATCTACCATCCAAGTATGAAGAGAACCACTGTCCCACCGAACCTGACATCCCAATCAGATCCTGCAGCCTTTGAGCCAGGATCTGATGGTCGACCGTGTACACCTCCTTGAATCGGCAGACATCATGATGTCACTGGACACTTTCATTTGGTCAGGTTTGCAGTTAAAAGTAAACCTTTCTACAAATTCTTTGCCAGGTTCTTTGCCACTTCTGTGCCTGCGTTCTTTCTTCATCTACGGTTTGGAATCTCACATGGTTCCGTCGGCTTGTCCGTTCACAGTGCCACGTGTAGTGTAGGTGTGCCTTGTGTATTACACTGTTTCCACCCAGTGACCCGTTCCAGTCTGGATGTCCAGTACACTAATCTGGCACAGTATGGATGCAACTTCCCATAAAAGAAATCCCAAGAATGTTCCCGTGTGGACGGGGCCGTCATCAACTTACTGTTTTTGTGCTCCTGCCATTGGAATCAGTCAGATTCAGTTAAGGTTGCTTTTTAATGACAATTGAAGTGTGTGTGTGTGTGTGTGTGTGTGTGTGAGTCCACATGTGAATGTCTATCCTTGTCCAGCAGTCCCCACTTCAACTCTTGCTGCAGACATCTTTGCTCATAACAGCACTGCATTGCTCATGCTACACTTGAGGCAGCTTCCTTGCCCTTTGATAAGAAATATTATCTTCAACTAATCGCATCTCAAGTTACAGTAACGCTTAGATGGGATAGTGTGGCCGAGCGCTCATTCGTTCCGATTTACCAGTAAAGTGGAGATAAGAATGGAAATCGATTTCGAATAAATAGGATGTCTTATTTATAAATGGAGCATTGGGAGAATTCCTTGTTATTGTTCTTTTTTTTACTTTGTGTTCTGAATTAAATGGAAGTTGAAAATTCTTAATTTAGATTAAAAAAAAAATATATATATATAACATTTGCTTAAATATGCATTTTTTGTTAATCATTGACGTCATTTATTATTTGCTGTTAATTAATTAATTTATCAGTTCATTATTTAGTTCATTATTTGACCCGCGACCCTAATGAGGATAAGCGGCATAGAAAATGATTTTTTTTTAATGTAAATGAGTAAAACAAAGGAACATTTTTTTATTTGAAGAAATACTGAAAGCCACTACATTTGAAGCACAAGGTGGCAAGGGATTATTGTAAAAGAAAGAATAAATAAATAAACACAGGACATGTGAGAGATATTTCCTCATTAAATGATATAGTGCAACCCCCTTTGGACTTGTTGAACGAATGCAACATAAGCGGCTGTCAACATAACCAAAATGGAAACTGCCCATTGCTTACATAATTCCACCAAAGGCATAAGGGGAATGGATGATATTTCGTTTTACTTGCATCAGATTGTTGACATGCTTTTCCTCCATTTGTGCATATGTTATTACCTTTTTTGTTTTTTCACATGTTGTATATTTTTATCTGCTCTGGTAAATAAACCTGGCGTCTCATAGCAACTACGGTGTGTTCAAGCATCACCGAAAAAAGTGCGAATCTTAGCGTTTGATGAGAAGACATTATCAGAGAAGCTTAAAGACGTAAACATGTCAAAATTGTGGGCTTTTTAATGGCAGAACATGTATGCTGTATGTTTTACTGTAATATCACACAGACGTGTGACCTTCTGCTGAAAATAGGCCAAGACAGGTTTACAATTTGATTTTATTTATTTATTCTAAATAATTGATTTAAAAATTAGTACCAACTTAAAATAAGATGTGTTTTTTGTGCTCCATTCTGATGCTTTGAACCGACTTTTGCTTCTGCTCAGGTGAATACACCGTGATGACCGCTCACTTTCACCTGAAGAGGAAGATTGGCTATTTTGTCATCCAGACATACCTGCCGTGCATCATGACCGTCATTCTCTCCCAAGTGTCTTTCTGGCTGAATAGAGAATCAGTACCAGCAAGGACTGTATTTGGTAAGTCATTAATATTCAGCACAGTTCAATGCAACACAACAACCAAAGTTATAGCCATATGCATCACCTTTAATGGGTCTTACTCCCCGAAACACCTCATTTGTAAACCTCCAAAACCTGAGGAAAGAGCTTGAATAAAAAAGGAAAAACCAGCGAGGAGAAAGGGTAACTAGGGAGGAGGAGACCATCTTCAATGCTTGACTGCTTTTTCTGTATAGCTGAACTTGTTTGTAGTCCATGTGGAAATAATAAGAGTGACCTAAGACTGGTTAGCTCCAGGAGGAAAACACACACGAATGTCCTCTCAGCAAAACTATTGAATATTCATGATTGTCAGGCTTTTGCTGTAAAACTCAGTGAGGGGTGGTAGAGGCTGACTCGTCTTTTGAATTCACGTAAATCATAACATTACATAAACCCGCAAGGTGAGAAGGTTAATTTTGTGAAGCAGTTTGATTGAGAAAGGCAGTCCAAATGACTAAGTTAAGGTTAAGGCCAAAATTAATTATATGCTAGACAAATTTGTGGGTTTTTATTTGTTCTGTAGTTTTCTTCTGACTGGACATGACTCAAGAAAGTGACAAATACTGTACTTTGTAAACATTCGTTTTTGTTTGCCCATCCATTCGTTTTCTTCCGCTCATCAGAGGTTGTGTGGCGGGGGCAACAGTCTAAGCAGGGAAGCCCAGACTTCTTCCAGCTCTTCCCGGGGGATCCCGAGGCGTTCCCAGGCCAGTAGTAAGACATAGTCTCTCCAACATGTCCTTGGTTTTCCCCGAGGTCTCATACCCAGGGAGGCGTTCGGGATGCATCCTAACCAGATGCCCGAGCCACCTCATCTGGCTCTTCTCAATGCGGAGGAGCAGCGGTTCTACTCCGAGTCTCTCCCGGATGACAGTGCTTCTCACCTAATCCCTAAGGGAGAGCCCAGCCACCCTACGGAGCAAACTCCTTTCGGCCGCTTGTACCNAATTTTTGAATCAAACAACAAAAATAGTTACAAATAAAGTTATAAAAAAGGAATCGAGTTTGCGCAAATTGACGTGTAGGGTCTGAAACCAATGAATTGTAAACAGGGGGTTATTGCACAGAGATAAACGTGAGCTAAATGTACAAGTGTGGGTGTACCACTGAGAAATTGTGCGCCCTCTGCTGGACACTTCCATTTCTTCACGCGTCGCATTAGTGAGCTCTTCCATCAAAGGGGACGTGAGATCTCGTTTCCAGCGCATGTAGAATGCTCTAATTATTGTCTTCCTTCTGAGCAAGCGATCACGGGCTTCTCCTGAGAACATCCAGCGCGCTCTTTGATTCCTTCCACACGCATGCTCCCGCCTCCTCCCCCCATTCCACCACACAGGCATAGACGCTGGCATGCAAATTAAATTACAGAAGATACGCCGCTCCAATGGGATAGTGCAGTCAATTCCTCTAAATTCCACAGCCCTAGTGTGTGTACGGCGACTGACAGCAAATGAGTTTGCAAGCGATACGTAAAAAAATCTTAGGGGATTAGCCCTTGGAATTGACACACACACATACCCTCCCCCCCTTCCCACCTCTTAGAAGAAGAAGGACTTTCCCGTTGCCAAGAAGCAGCATGTTACTAGGCCTCCATTTCGGAATTGCTGCAAATGAGCTATGTTTCTCTGTTCCGTTGCCATGGGTAACACATCTTCTTCTCATGTCTAATCTTGGCTTCTCTTTGTGAAGCCTTTAGACTGCCTGCCTTACACGGCAGCACTCTTAAGACATCCTATTGCTTTGCTTTCTGTGTGCACTTTCATGAACTTCCATGTTTCACTTCATATCAAAAGGAGTCCAAGTGGAAGGGAGTCCCAGGCATTTTGGCGGCATCCATATCCAAGTCATTTAGGCGCTTTCCACACGGAAACGTTTTCGGGTCAAAACGTATTTTATTATTTCAGCCTCTCATCCGCACTGAAACTGCATCCATCCATCCACTTTCTGTGCCGCTCATCCTTATTAGGGTTGCTGGAGCCTATCCCAGCTGACTCCAGGCGTGAGGCGGGGCACGCCCCGTACTGGTCGCCAGCCAATTGCAGACCGAAAGAGCATTCTTTGTGAAATTTTATTTTTTATTTTTTTTGGCTTCCACCTCCTGCCACATTAGCAGAAGTAAGCTGTGACAACAAACCGACTTAATATCTGAGTATTTTGACGGGTATGACTGGAGCCTGAACTCGCCTGTACGCCTCGCCGTCACCCGGGCACGCAATATCCGGCAAGGAGCCTAGTGCCCAAAACCCCGGCTGGAGACACCAGCGCACGTAGCTCCCCTAGCTGTAAAGGTAGAGTGATGTGCCTGACTGCACAGTAGTAGTTATTGCACATTAACATGGCTCAAAATATGCCTTTACTACCTCAAAATTAAGGCTCCATAGACGTGCAAAATCCCCCAAAAAAGAGCTGTGGCTTGTTTGGGTTGACCAGTCGCTCTATCTCCTCACCACCGCTCGCCCACGACGCCACGAGTAAGACCCCGACAAAGAATCACAAAGTAGGGGTGGCCGAAGTCCGACTCAGGGGAAGAAACAAAATTAGACTTAAAAGCATAAAACGTGGGCCGAACAGTGGCTGAGTGGGTAGCGTGTTGGCCTCACAGTCAGGAGATCTGCGTTCGAATCTCCGTTGGGCTTCTCTGTGTGGAGTTTGCATGTTCTCCCCATGCGAGAACTCCGGTTTATTCCCACATTCCAAAACATGCATGTTAGGTTAATTGGTGACCAGTCCAGGGTGTACCCCGCCTCTCGCCCAAAGTCAGCTGGGATAGGCTCCAGCATACCCGAGACCCAAATGAGGATAAGCGGTATAGAAAATGTATGGATGCAACATAAAATGTAGCAATAGGAACAAGCTTTCAATTTAAAGAAAAAGCTTTAAATATCAATCACTTTTTACTTTAAGGTCTGCAAAATAAAAGTAAAGTAAAAGTTTATTTCTATAGCACAGACAAACAACATCAAAGTCAAAACAAAGTCAAAACATCTTATAAAACATCCACAGTACCCAATAAAAACAATATCAATACAGCATTCATGCAACTAAAACGCCCTCGTAAACAAGTGCGTTTTTAATTGTTTTTTGAAAGCATCCACTGAGTCCAAGGAGCGCAGGTCCAGTGGAAGCTCAATCCAGAGTTGGGTAGCGATGGTTTTAAAAGATCGGTCTCCACAAGTTTTAAAGTACAGTATGTACGTGGAACCATCAGCAAGTTCTGCCCAGACGACCTCAGACTCCGAGTCGGGAAGTAGGGCTTGATTAAGTCAGTGAGCGAGTCTGAAGGAGCCTGTCCATGCAGGGCGCGAATATGATAATCCGATATTCAACAGGGAGCCAGTGAAGAGATTTCAGCACAAGTGTAATGTGGTCCCGACTGTTGGTCGTGGTCAAGAACCTCGCTGCAGAGTTTTGGGAAGACTGCAAATGAGTCTAGTCTTTCTTGTTGAGGCAGGTGAAGAGGCTGTTGGAGTAGTCCAATGGCGAGGACCCAAACGCATGAGTGATCATTTCAAGCTCCTCTCTAGAGACCATGGACCTGAGTTTAACGATGTTGTGCTAGAATGATGTTCGAATGACATGACCTCACCAAAAATCACCCCAAGATTCCACAGTTTAGTTTTAGTTGTGAAACTCAGGTCACCTAAGTGCTGCTCAATAGTGGAAATGGCACTATTTGAGGCAATAAACCTAATAAGGCTTAAAAAAGCCGCACAGCTGAAGGTCCTCCGCAAATCAAGAATAGGAGACATTGCTGAACTGCTGGATATCTGACCAAGGGGAAGAGCAAGCAACAGGAACAGGAGGGGTCCTACAACAGATCCCTGGGGCACACCACACATCAGGCTACCAGGCTAAGATATTATGTGGTTGGCGGAGACAATGAAGCATCTACCATCCAAGTATGAAGAGAACCACTGTCCCACCGAACCTGACATCCCAATCAGATCCTGCAGCCTTTGAGCCAGGATCTGATGGTCGACCGTGTACACCTCCTTGAATCGGCAGACATCATGATGTCACTGGACACTTTCATTTGGTCAGGTTTGCAGTTAAAAGTAAACCTTTCTACAATTCTTTGCCAGGTTCTTTGCCACTTCTGTGCCTGCGTTCTTTCTTCATCTACGGTTTGGAATCTCACATGGTTCCGTCGGCTTGTCCGTTCACAGTGCCACGTGTAGTGTAGGTGTGCCTTGTGTATTACACTGTTTCCACCCAGTGACCCGTTCCAGTCTGGATGTCCAGTACACTAATCTGGCACAGTATGGATGCAACTTCCCATAAAAGAAATCCCAAGAATGTTCCCGTGTGGACGGGGCCGTCATCAACTTACTGTTTTTGTGCTCCTGCCATTGGAATCAGTCAGATTCAGTTAAGGTTGCTTTTTAATGACAATTGAAGTGTGTGTGTGTGTGTGTGTGTGTGTGTGAGTCCACATGTGAATGTCTATCCTTGTCCAGCAGTCCCCACTTCAACTCTTGCTGCAGACATCTTTGCTCATAACAGCACTGCATTGCTCATGCTACACTTGAGGCAGCTTCCTTGCCCTTTGATAAGAAATATTATCTTCAACTAATCGCATCTCAAGTTACAGTAACGCTTAGATGGGATAGTGTGGCCGAGCGCTCATTCGTTCCGATTTACCAGTAAAGTGGAGATAAGAATGGAAATCGATTTCGAATAAATAGGATGTCTTATTTATAAATGGAGCATTGGGAGAATTCCTTGTTATTGTTCTTTTTTTTACTTTGTGTTCTGAATTAAATGGAAGTTGAAAATTCTTAATTTAGATTAAAAAAAAAATATATATATATAACATTTGCTTAAATATGCATTTTTTGTTAATCATTGACGTCATTTATTATTTGCTGTTAATTAATTAATTTATCAGTTCATTATTTAGTTCATTATTTGACCCGCGACCCTAATGAGGATAAGCGGCATAGAAAATGATTTTTTTTTAATGTAAATGAGTAAAACAAAGGAACATTTTTTTATTTGAAGAAATACTGAAAGCCACTACATTTGAAGCACAAGGTGGCAAGGGATTATTGTAAAAGAAAGAATAAATAAATAAACACAGGACATGTGAGAGATATTTCCTCATTAAATGATATAGTGCAACCCCCTTTGGACTTGTTGAACGAATGCAACATAAGCGGCTGTCAACATAACCAAAATGGAAACTGCCCATTGCTTACATAATTCCACCAAAGGCATAAGGGGAATGGATGATATTTCGTTTTACTTGCATCAGATTGTTGACATGCTTTTCCTCCATTTGTGCATATGTTATTACCTTTTTTGTTTTTTCACATGTTGTATATTTTTATCTGCTCTGGTAAATAAACCTGGCGTCTCATAGCAACTACGGTGTGTTCAAGCATCACCGAAAAAAGTGCGAATCTTAGCGTTTGATGAGAAGACATTATCAGAGAAGCTTAAAGACGTAAACATGTCAAAATTGTGGGCTTTTTAATGGCAGAACATGTATGCTGTATGTTTTACTGTAATATCACACAGACGTGTGACCTTCTGCTGAAAATAGGCCAAGACAGGTTTACAATTTGATTTTATTTATTTATTCTAAATAATTGATTTAAAAATTAGTACCAACTTAAAATAAGATGTGTTTTTTGTGCTCCATTCTGATGCTTTGAACCGACTTTTGCTTCTGCTCAGGTGAATACACCGTGATGACCGCTCACTTTCACCTGAAGAGGAAGATTGGCTATTTTGTCATCCAGACATACCTGCCGTGCATCATGACCGTCATTCTCTCCCAAGTGTCTTTCTGGCTGAATAGAGAATCAGTACCAGCAAGGACTGTATTTGGTAAGTCATTAATATTCAGCACAGTTCAATGCAACACAACAACCAAAGTTATAGCCATATGCATCACCTTTAATGGGTCTTACTCCCCGAAACACCTCATTTGTAAACCTCCAAAACCTGAGGAAAGAGCTTGAATAAAAAAGGAAAAACCAGCGAGGAGAAAGGGTAACTAGGGAGGAGGAGACCATCTTCAATGCTTGACTGCTTTTTCTGTATAGCTGAACTTGTTTGTAGTCCATGTGGAAATAATAAGAGTGACCTAAGACTGGTTAGCTCCAGGAGGAAAACACACACGAATGTCCTCTCAGCAAAACTATTGAATATTCATGATTGTCAGGCTTTTGCTGTAAAACTCAGTGAGGGGTGGTAGAGGCTGACTCGTCTTTTGAATTCACGTAAATCATAACATTACATAAACCCGCAAGGTGAGAAGGTTAATTTTGTGAAGCAGTTTGATTGAGAAAGGCAGTCCAAATGACTAAGTTAAGGTTAAGGCCAAAATTAATTATATGCTAGACAAATTTGTGGGTTTTTATTTGTTCTGTAGTTTTCTTCTGACTGGACATGACTCAAGAAAGTGACAAATACTGTACTTTGTAAACATTCGTTTTTGTTTGCCCATCCATTCGTTTTCTTCCGCTCATCAGAGGTTGTGTGGCGGGGGCAACAGTCTAAGCAGGGAAGCCCAGACTTCTTCCAGCTCTTCCCGGGGGATCCCGAGGCGTTCCCAGGCCAGTAGTAAGACATAGTCTCTCCAACATGTCCTTGGTTTTCCCCGAGGTCTCATACCCAGGGAGGCGTTCGGGATGCATCCTAACCAGATGCCCGAGCCACCTCATCTGGCTCTTCTCAATGCGGAGGAGCAGCGGTTCTACTCCGAGTCTCTCCCGGATGACAGTGCTTCTCACCTAATCCCTAAGGGAGAGCCCAGCCACCCTACGGAGCAAACTCCTTTCGGCCGCTTGTACCTGCCATCTTGTCCTTTCGGTCAAGCCAAACAGGACCACTCATCTGCAGAAAGCAGAGACCCCACCCTGAAACCAGAACCCCTTGACGTTCTTGCTGCGTCTAGAAATTCTGTCCATTAAAGGAATGAACAGAAGCGGTGACATACTTATGCTTGAACGCGGTGTTTGCTATGGACAATCTGTGAAGACCACAGAAGGTCAGTAAGAAAACACCACTCTGGTGACATTTCAGGTGCCAAGCGCTAGCTTTTGCAGCCGAGGATCGGAGAGCCCAGGTTCCGGGCCTCCACCTTGCTCTGCACCAGACCCCTTGCACCCTTCCCAGGCCCGCACCTCTCACGGATATGGTTATGGTTTGATTTGTTTCAAACATGCACACATTGTGTATTGTACTCATGGGAGGGTGGGGGGACCCATGTGGAGCTACGCCCGGCCAGACCCCGTGGGTGCGGGCGTGGCCAGCATCCACTGTGTACAGACATATATACATGTATCTGCAGTATATGTATAGTATATGTATAGTATTCCCTGGAAGGTTTTCAAGTACCCCAAATGGGTACCGTTTTTTCTGCAGTGTATGTCACACTTCATACATGCTCTGCCTGGAAGTTAACGTGTGATGGTGGTTTTTGCCAACACATAGCGTCCGAAATAATTAGCTGAGTTGAGCTTGTTATGATTCAGTGAGGCACAAAAATTGATGACACAGAGCTTACCAATGGAGAAAAAAACTACAATTTAAACTTTATGCAGCTAAAATGACATTACTTATCCTCATGATTAGGGCTGTCCGATATTGTCTTTTTTGCCCTTAATATGCTGAAATTGTCCAACTCTCAGTTTGCACTTCCGATATCCAACGATACCGATACTGTATGTGTAACATGACTGTTATGGGATTATCTGTTGTGGACCTAATATATGCAGCAGCAGCAATTAGCTTCTTGACGTGGCTGTAAACAACATTGTACAACCCGGGTAGGCAAACATTGTAGAAAAACTTGCAACTGGAACTCCACAAGTTTGGTGAATCTGGCGTCTTGCACGACAGAGGCTTGCAAGATATCAGTCTGTGGATACTATACACTCGTGCGTAACGGTGTTTATAATAAACGACAAATAATATCCATCGGTGTGGTCTAAAATAACAACACTTTCCATGATGTTCCGACGCGACGCTGGATAAATCTTTATTGCCTTATTTGTAGCACGATTGCGCCTCACCGCTTGAAACGTGCCATGTCTCCTGAAAGCGTGTACCATTCTCACGTCACGTTGCATTTTTATAGGTACTTTGCGTGGAAAACACTGCATGCAACTTTTTGGCCCGGTTGTGCTTGCACGCAAGCTTTAGAAGTAAGGCCCCAGGACAGCTGCATTCAAATCTCTGTTGGAACGTGCCTTTGTGGAGTAGGGCTTTTCTTGCTCCGACGTATCACACACACACACACACACACACGCGCGCGCACAGGCCATCTTCAGGGCCTAGTGCTGGCGTTTTAAAGCAATCACATTGTTTTATTAGTAGTAGTAGTATTCGATTACGTATCGGCTTGATTTGCCAAAAGATGAGCTTCAGATCCCGACTAGGCGAACGCAGACAGCAAAGCCCAGGAGAGCAAAAATAAATTCAGTTTGGATCAGGGAAGCCTTCTTGCATCTGTTGCATGCGCCGTCCGGTCATCATTCATAGATTGGTTCTCTGTGCTTCCAGGTGTAACCACTGTGCTCACCATGACAACGCTGAGTATTAGCGCTCGCAACTCCCTACCCAAGGTCGCATACGCCACCGCCATGGACTGGTTCATTGCTGTCTGCTACGCTTTTGTCTTCTCCGCTTTGATTGAGTTTGCCACCGTCAATTACTTCACCAAGCGTGGCTGGGCCTGGGACGGCAAGAGTGTGGTGACGGACAAGGTGAGGAGGAGGAAAACGTCTTTTGACAGGTTCCACCCTGAGAAAGGATGACATGAACAGTATGCTGTCTTTGGGGGGGGGGGGGGGGGGGTTCCCTTGGAGATTAATAAAGTATCTATGTATCTACAGTATAATAATAAAATGTAATCATGTTAATATTAAGAATATAATATTACACTATTTTTATTAGTGTGATCATGATTAAAAAAATGATTAAGCTTTTTACTTTCCCACCTTTTGTGTGGGTTAAAGATCACCAACCAATTGGGAAAATCCACTGGTAGTAGTAGTACATAGCGTTACCTTTTCCAAACTCCAAAATAAAAACACATATGTAGCCTTGCCTTTCGATAGTGGCCTGAGGCGTGTGGTACTGTGTGTTGCTAACCAGCTAGTAGCTAGCCAGCGTAGTGGGACGAGGTGTCACTACGCCAGGAGCGTGGTTCTTTGGTGTAACAATGTCTGTAAACGGAGCAGAAGAGGTGCATCCAATTACGTGCATTCCTAGCTTCCTCTTTTGATCTGTTTTTAAATCTTTGGAAAGCACAGAAAAAGGAAAGACGTGTGTTCATGTCTTACATAAGGATTGTGCACGACGGGCACACACCCACACATTACCCGGTGATGTTATCCAATATAGTAGACATAATAGGAGAAAATAAGAAACAATATAGACTCCCGCATTAGCAGTGGGCGAGGTCCTTGTTGTTCTTTTTTACTTCCTGTTCTGTAGAGTACTTCCTGCAGTGTCTCATCCATGCGACATTATTGTCACCAAGTGACCCGTGCGGAGCACCGCACATGACAACATTCTTTGAATGCGTCTTCTGAATGCCCTCAATTTATATTTGAGTTCATTTCCTCACGAAAATGTCATTTAAATGTGCATATTTCTGACTAATAATAGCCCATATTTAACCACAAAACAGCACGATTTATTATTGGATAGGATTTTGAAAAGGCACAAAGTGGCGAGATGAACCGTTCTGAAGGTGAGCTATAAAGGTAAATACAAAAGTAAAAAAAAAAACTACCCAGGAATCAAGTCACGTTGCACAACCTAGCTTCCCAAATTGTCATAGATAAAAAAAAAATAAAAACAGCATTTTTTGTGTCTGAAACATTCAGAGTTACGTAGTGCGCTTGAATGCCTCATTGTGGGAAGTACAATGCAGAAGAAGTTGTTGGGGAACCACAGCTGTACGGGAATATCCTGTATTGACAATATTGCTTGTATTCGGATGTAAATTGTACATTTCAGTCAATTCTTTGGGTGTGTCAACAGAAAAAGGAGCGGGCATCTGTCATTAAGAAGAACAACGCCTACGCTGTAGCAGTGGCCAATTACGCGCCGAATATCACCAAGGACTCCAGCACGCTCCCGACCGTAGCCAAAGGAGGCTCTTCGGAACCCAACAAGGCCAAAGCAGACGGCAAAGCCCAGGAGAGCAAGAAAACCTTCAACAGCGTCAGCAAAATTGACAGGATGTCAAGGATTTTGTTTCCAGTCCTTTTTGGCTCCTTCAACCTCGTTTACTGGGCCACCTACTTAAACAGAGAACCCGTCATCAAGGACATGGTGCCCTCTACTTAAGAGGCCAGCTTCCTGGAGTTCAGGTCCGGGGACTTGAACCGAATACCTCCAGCGACTGCGTGTACATACTTTTGCAGCGTGATCCTCTTATCTCCGCCTATTTTCTACACCGTCTGCAGCACTTTTGACAACTCCGGCTTTTGTAAACGTGTATGTCTATTTATATTCGATGTCTCTTTGTGTGATGACTTCAATTAGAATGTGTATGTTTCCGGTGTAAGTATGTGACCACTGTACATACGGTATCAACGTAGACATTGAACTGCATTTGAAATGACTTCTGAATAGTTGCTGTAGTGTCCATCCCCTTGGTGTTACTGTATATGCTTTGGAGTGAAAGGGATTCCATTTTGTGTTTCACTTTTTCCCGTCCAAGCAAATGCAAAAACCCGTTTGTATAGCATTGTTCAAGAATAAACATTGTATGACCTGTGACTGTGGGCATGGGGCTCCCAAACGTCAGTCAAAACATACTCGTGTTGGTGCGTTAAAGGCTAGAAGACTGAAAGGACAAGCGGCATAGAAAATGAACGGGTGGAGGTTAGCGAGCATTGCCCATCCATCCGTTTTCTATGCCGCTTATCCTGGAGTGGCGTTAGGAAGAATGTCCTCTCACAAATTGGTGAGAGTGTTTGTGCTACGCTGGGAACGGTTGAGATGCACAGAAAGTGATCGGAGGTCAACCTCAACTTGCTTGAGGAGGTGTTGTTTGGAGTGAACGGACAGCCTTTACTCACACGGTACAAACCAGCAGGAACCAAAAATACCACACACGAGTAGAGATATAAACACTTACACATTACTATTATGCATGCAAAACAATACTATATGATATTTATTTATAACCCTCAAGTACTTCCCATACAGGGAGTTACCCTGCATACCTTGAGGGTTATAAATTAGTATTATTATGCATGTATATTGATGTGTAAGGCCAACTTAAAATCAATGTATTTATTGGTAATATATTTTGGAGATGAATAAAGTATCTATCTGTCTATCTACAGCACCGTGAGTGTAGGAGGCGTTTTGTCTGATAAACTACTACTGCAGGTTTGTGTGGCGTGAGTACGGATTTAACTGTCCGGCATATAGACAGCACGTCCTTAAGCGTGTTGATGTCATGCACAGTAGGACCATAGACATAGCCCGGGTTGGATTTTGCCCGTCTGGGAACCCCGGGGATCTACCATGCACTACAGTTTGATGACCTTTCATGTAGTAGGTGGCCACTAGGGGGCAGAAAAGACATGGCCAACAGCTGACTGGAAAAAACAAAACAAAACTTGCATCGTTTTTTGGAGAAACACCCCCCC
>QODF01000020.1:4375750-4398520 GCA_024372805.1 Oostethus manadensis
TACCGCTTATCCTCATTAGGGTCACGGGGATGCTGGAGCCTATCCCAGCAGACTTTGGGCGAGAGGCGGGGTACACCCTGGACTGGTCGCCAGTCAATCGCAGGGCACATATAGACAAACAAACATTCACACTCACATTCATACCGATGGACAATTTAGAGTCACCAATTAACCTAACATGCATGTTTTTGGAATGTGGGAGGAAACCGGAGTACCCGGAGAAAACCCACACACGCACGGGGAGAACATGCAAACTCCACACAGAGATGCCCAATGGAGATTTGAACCCAGGTCTTCCAGATCTCCTGACTGTGTGGCCAATGTGCTAACCACTCAGCCACCGTGCGGCCCCTGTATTTTTGATTTTTGTGTGAATTCCACCCTCCGGTCCTAGTGGTTTGTAACAAAGACAAAGTCGTAAAGTGCCTGGATCAGTTCAGAACAACGAAAAGGAAAACTTGGAAAATGCTCGGGCGGATGTTTATGCTTATATAAAGCGCATCCAATCATCATTAGCCCATGAAATGTACTCACAGCAGTGCATATTCACCACTTTTTTTTAGACATTTCAGGGGAAGCTCACCTTCCCTTGCAGTCTTAGAGCAATCGGAAGGTCCTGAAATTCTTTACAACTTGAAATTCTTTTTTCCCCACAAAACATTTACTTGAACTTTGATAGCAAGTGTTGCTTGCTGAACTGAAGTCTGCAAAGGTGAACTGCAAGGCTTTGTAGGATTATACAGGCATATTTCCTTGGATATGCTGGTTGAATTCTGAATTTTAGACCACTACCTTCAGTCTTTAACCATACAGTAAGCCCTTTGGCTCAGTGGCTCTCAGTTGGGACGTGCATGTTCCCATGTTCATAAATTGAACATATTTGCCCTCTACCTTGACAAAATTCAGCGTATTCAGTGCAAAACATTTTTTTTAAAGTAACTACTACTACTGATATACAAAAGTGTGTGGTGGCACCGAGATGAACCACGAGGTGCTTGCTGCAGGCTTATTCCACGTCTGGACCCCATGCACTGTGCCGCGCGCTCCCTCAACTCATCTCCTCACTGCTGCTGACCTTATAACTGCGCTCTGCAATTGCACGGTGACCGAAATCACCATTGATGGACGAGAGATGGTCAGCATCGGAGAGGTATTGCAATTAGTCGGTTGCAATAATCGGATTTCATGGTAACATCCCATCAGGTCAAACAAGTAAATAGGGTGCAATGAAATGAGGTTGCCAGCAGTAAGTCCGTAAGCTTGTTTCCGGTGAACGCTCTTTGTCACCGATTCTGTTCAGAACCTCCATGGATAGAATTTCTAGGCGCAGCCAAGGCGTTGAGGGAGTCCGGCCTGGTGACCTTAGCTGTGGTCGTGGTGGCCTCATCAGGCTGTGACCTTCAGCGTTTACTGGAGCAGTTTGCTCCAAATCCGAGGCCATGGGTATTAGTCCAAAACGGGTGGATTGTACCCGCCGGGTTGGAAGTGGGGTCTTGCCCCAGGTGGAGGAGTTCAAGTATCTCGGGGTCTTGTTCACGAGTGACAGTTGGAGCGTGAGGTCGACAGATGGATCGGTGCAGCGTACCGGACTGTTGTTGTTATGTTCCCACCCTCACCTATGGTCCTGAGTTACGGGTCATGACCAAAACAATGAGATCGCGGATACATCCGGGAGGAGCTCAGAGTAGAGCCGCTGCTCCTTCACATCGAGAGGAGCCAGTTGAGGTGGCTCGGGCATCTCGTCTGGTGATGGTGAGGTGTTTCGGGCATGCCCAGCCGGGAGAAGGCCCTGGGGAAGACCTAGGACACGCTGGAGGGACTATGTCTCACACCTGGCCTGGGAACGCCTTGGTGTCCTCCCGGTGGAGCTGGAAGAGGTCCCCATTGAAACTGCTGCCCCCGCGACCCTGACCCAGATACGCGGAAGAAAATGGAATGTAAATGAGGTATTTACTCTGGCAAAAGAGGGCATTTTTGCACTGCTTTCCCGTTTTATCACGTACTGTCTATTTTTTTTTTAATCTTTATGAAGATAAACATAAATGCACTGTAAAATGTTCTAGCTTAGGTGTCAGTCATCATGGAGGACATAAAAAAGTGAACAGCATGCTTACATGATAGAGAGATAGAAAATAGGCTACGCACAGAAGAGTTGCGTTGCCATGGCAACTGCTGCCCCTTGTTTCCTCCTCGCCACTCTGCGGGTTTGGGTGGATTTCCGGGTGTTCAAGCTTGAGAGGACATTACAGGGAGGTATATTCGTATATGTTTTACCGGAATACATGTAACGACGCTTGTTGCATTGTTAGCCGTGATCGAACTGCTACAGTTAAAACAAGTGGTGATGTGGAACATTTACATACTAGTATTGATTAATTAATATATTCATTCATATAATTTTCGACACAGCAGTGAAATTGTCATTATTTCATTTCAATTTGTGACGCTAGTTCCGGTATTCGTCTGTTAACTTCATTTCCCAGAATGCCGTGCCGGTGACCCAAAATGGCCGCTCCCTGTCGGCTCATGTCCGGAGTTTTATCAGGACTCGTAGCTTAAATAATGGGTTTCATTTCTCACCAATGCGTCGTTCCTAACGTTGGCTCAGAAGCGAGCTTACTAATGTCCATCACGCTCGTCCTGGGAGTTTTCTAGCCTTGGTAACGATGCTAGGTTCTTTAGCGAAACGGTGGCGTGGGACGCCGCCGGCGGTGACCGGATATATTTTGTCGTTGAAACTGCACAGAAGGAAGCCTAGGAATTGTAGTCTGAGTTACTCGGTGTTTGGACGTCGCTGGATGAAGAGGCCTTCTGCTCTCTCCAACGACGCCGCGCCGCAGTCTGCGAAGTTCGGCATCCAAACGGACAAGGTAACAATACAATACAATTGTAGGGGGTGGATGTACACATTCCTAGTGTCCTGGGCTGACTTTTCTTTTTGCAATGTAGGAAGTCGTCGACTTGGCCAAGTTTCCTGTGGAAAGAATCAGGAATTTCTGCATCATTGCTCATATTGACCATGGAAAAAGCACTTTGGCTGACAGGTTGCTGGAGATGACAGGTGAGTTCGCATGTCAAGAGTACCACACGTCTAATGCTTATACACTGCTTCAAAAAAGGAGAGGAACACTTTGAAAACACATCAGACCTAATCTTGAATATCTTTCCTGATAATAAGTAGGTGATGTATTAGTAACAAAATGATGCCACATCATTTGATGAGAAATGAAAATGATCAGCCTATAGAGGGGGGAAATCAAAGACACCCCAAAAAGGATGCAGCAGACTGGTCCATTTTGCCAAAATGTCATGGTAGCAACTCCAAATGATTCCAAGTAGTTTGTGTGGCCCCCACGTGCTTGTACGCATGCCTGACAATGTCGGGGCATGCTCCTAAAGAGACCACGGATCGTGTCCTGGGGGAGCTCCTCCCAGGACAAGGGCATCACTGAGCTCCTGGACAGTCTGAGGAGCAACCTGGCGGCGCTGGATGGACCTAAACATAATGTCCCAGAGGTGTTCTATTGGGTTTAGGTCAGGTGAACGTGGGGGCCAGTCATTGGTATCAATTCCTTCGCCGCCAGGAACTGCCTGATACTCTAGCCTCATGAGGTCGGGCATTATCGTAGACCAGGAGGAACCCAGGTCCCACTGCACCAACATAGGTTCTGACAATTGGTCCAAGGATTTCATCTTGATACCTAATAGACATCAGGCTGCCATTATCTAACCTGTAGAGGTATGTGCGTCCTTCCAGGGATATGCCTCCCCTGACCATCACTGACCACCAACAAAGCGATCACGCTGAATGATGTTGCAGGTAGCCTAACGTTCTCCACAGCATCTCCAGACCCTTTCACATCTGTCACATGTGCTCAGGTTGAACTTGCCCTCATTGGTGAAGAGGGCGCCAGTGACGTAGGTGCCAATTCTGGTGGTCTATGGCAAATGGCAATCGAGCTCTACGGTGCTGAGCAGTGAGCACAAGGCCCACTACAGGACGTCGGGCTCCAGGCCACCCTCATGGAGCCTGTTTCTGATTGTTTGGTTAGAAACATTCCCACCAGTGTCTTGCTGAAGGTCATTTTGTAGGGCTCTGGCAGTGCTCATCTTGTTCCTCCTTGCACAAAGTAGCAGATACCAATCCCGCTGAGGGTTTAAGGACCTTGTACGGCCCTGTCCAAATCTCCTGGAGCAACTACCTGTCTCCTGGAATCTCCTCCAGGCTCTCAAGACTGTGCTGGGAGATGCAGCAAACCTTCTTGCAACGGTACAAATTGATGTGCCATTCAGGAGGAGTTGGACTACTTGTGCAGCCTCTGTAGCGTTCAGGTAGCGCACCATGCTATCAACAGAGATGTTGATCCAAGCCAAATAAAAAACTACAGCAGTACAAAGTCAGTCAATACAAAATCAGCCAAAAGAGATGAGGAGTCAGTGGCCTCAACCTGCAAAACCATTCCTGTTTTGGGGTCTGTCTCATTGTTGCCCCTCTATAGGGTGATTGTTTTCATTTCTAACAAATTATGCGGCATCATTTTGTTACTAATATATCACCCACTTATTATCAGGAAAAGGTTTAGCAGTGTACATTTCATATACATAGAGAAAAACTGCACTATTTGGGTCTGATATCTGGTTTTAGTAGTATCTTGATCACATCCGATCCATTCATTAGTATGCAATACAAGAGCTGTGCTCCATACACAATTCTGCTAGTAAATAAGTAATAAATATGATATTGTACGTTGTTGTAAGACATAACTTTTATGGGGCTTCCATTAAATTGTACAGTTTGCATTAATTATGTATATATTTGTCATTATAATATCAATGTAGTAAAAGTATGTGTCAATGTCAAGTCAGCTCAGGAGCTACAGTCCACCAATAAATCGATTATCCAATTAATCAACTATTTTGATGTTTGATTCATAGTTTTGTTATTTAGAAATACATATATCCCGTGATTTCAGCCTCTCAAAGGTGAATGTTGTTTAATCTTTTCAGTTCTTCATGAACGCAAACCTATTATATTTGTGTTTTGGGCAAAACAAGATATTCACTACAGTAATTTGCCTCTTTTCTGATATGTTGCAAACCCAACCACAAATTGATTTGGTCATCTACGGCATAACTGATTACTCGATGAAGCAAAACAACAAGCTTCAGATTAATCAGCTAAGAAAATTGGTAGTCACAGCCCAATTCAGATGACATTTTTTTTTATTTTTTGAAATGCTGTATGCCAATTCCATTCATTAATTTCATTCATTTATCATTATGAATCAGCTATTGGTTATAGCTATTGGTTAAGATTATGTTCGTCATTTATTTATGAATATTGTAAATACAATTTTGATTCCTAGTGCCCTGCGATTGACTGGCGACCAGTCCAGGGTGTACCCCGCCTCTCGCCCAAAGCCAGCTGGGATAGGCTCCAGCATCACCGTGACCCTAATGAGGATAAGCGGTACAGAAAATGAATGAATGAATGAATGAATTTTGATTCCAGTATTTTTTTAACAATCCTAAATGTCTTTACTTATTGAATTAATTTGTTTTATCAACTTTTATAAACGTATTTTATAATATTGTTTGTGTTCTCGTCACATTTACTCTTACTTGTTGGTTTTTAATTTTTATTTAGATGTTTTTCTTTCTTTTTTTACATTTGTGTAAATATATTTTTTTCTTCTCTTTTTTTATTAGTATTTGCGTATTTGCATTTCATTTTCCCAACACTTTCCCTTTCTTTGTTTTCTTTCCTTTGGCCCTGCGCACACTTTTATTTTATCAATTATTGTGTCAAAATGTTGAACACATTACTTTTAAAATAGTTAAAAATATGTAGAAGGACTATGAATACAGTGGTATGCAAAAGTTTGAATACATCACTGTGTTTGTCTGCTATATGATATATTTAACTGAAATTGCTGATCCAAACAACTCATGATTTATAAAAGGAAGATCTTGGAAATCATCAGGGGTGCCCAAACTTTTGCATACCACTGTTAGTAAGCTCTGCTTCTTCCTATTCATTTTCAGCCATTGAATGGTGTAGATGCAATCATATGGTATAACAATGAAACAAACCGTACCATTACCATGGCTTGCTAATGAAAGGTGGCCATGAACAGGTGCCATAGCAAAGACGGACAAGAACAAACAGGTGCTGGATAAGCTACAGGTGGAGCGAGAGAGGGGCATCACCGTGAAGGCCCAGACAGCTTCCTTGTTTTACACACACCAGGACCAGCAGTACCTCCTAAATCTCATCGACACACCAGTAAGTCGTCCCAGGGATTTTGCTTTTCTACAATTTAAAAACAAAACAAAAAGAAAAGTGTAATACATTTGTCCCGCGCTCAAATTGTTGCCGCCATCAAACCTTTATTAAATGTACAGACCATGCTTGAACATTCCTAAAAAAAAAAAAAAGTTAACAACAATGTATTTTTATCACAAAACGTAAGCATGCTCTCAGGATGAAATTCAGAACCGCAAGTCCCATTAGAACGAGTCCCATTATCCCAGTCCCATTATAATGTGTTTGAGAGAGGGTGAACTGGCCAAGTCTATTCCATGACAGGCTTCCACAAATAAATAAGAATGGGTGCGATATAGTAAGTTCACAGCTAATAAAACCACCCAAATTCAATATCTCATGACATTTTAATAATTGTACTAAAAAGGCCAACCAGTGGTTCAAGCACTAAACTCATTTTCACAGAGTGCTTCCCTCAGAGGGCCAACCGTAACCTGCAATATAAAGTATATGGATATAAATATAATAATATTAGACGATTGGCCATGCATTTGATTATTTTATTTTAACAACAAAGTGATAGTATTTGAATGTTACCAGGTACTACTAGATGTCATTACAGTAGAAGGGTCGTTACTTACAACTATGTTAGTCCAAGATTATGTTAATATACATGTTGTATATCAATCTCCTTGAAGTACGTACTAAATGTATGACCATTTATTTAACATTAGCTCATGATAATTCATAGAAATGATGTGATTTGATCATTACGTTCATATTTAACATCCTACATCCTGTTTTCAGGATCATAGACTATATTGATCTTACCATCATCACTTTTACCTGTGGTTAATAATTGAATACATGGTAAGATATGCATACTGACATAACTATGTTTTTGACTTCTTTTTGATTGCTTTCTCATACAATAAAATCAACAACTTAGAGAAGACAAGAGGAGGTTCTGTTGCAGGAGATCATCCACCTTCTCGCAGCAGACTTTCAAAATCTTGTCTGTTTTTTAATGTTCATCATAAGACACTCGTAAAATAAAACATCAGATTAGGGCAGACGAGTGGAGGCTCGGCTGCAGGAGAGCTATCTTCTTGCAGTGTTCCTCCAGAGTCTTGTCTCTTATTGCGCAGCATAGGACACATACAATCAAATAACCACATCAGGGCAGACGAGTGGCGGCTCGACTCATCATCCACCTTCTTGCAGCATTCCTCCAAAATCTTGTCTCTTAATGCACAGACAGTATAGGGTACTTGGTCAAGGTTCGCAAAGCTGTTGGCCTCTTAATGCGCAACATGTTGTATCTAAACTAATTATTATTAGCGTCAACACTAATTTTATTAATAAAAATATTTTATATGCATACAAAGTATATACTTATTATTTTATTATATATTATATTTTGTATTATTATATGCGTATTATGAAATTATATAATTATGCCAAAAAAGACTACAACAGATGCACTATTTGCTTTGAGGATGTTGATTGAGAAGTACAGGGAAGGTCAGAGGGAGCTGCATGGTGTTTTTGTAGATCAGGAGAAAGCTTATGACAGGGTGCCCAGAGAGGAACTGTGGTATTGTATGAGGAAGTCTGGAGTGGCAGAGAAGTATGTTAGAGCGATGCAGGACATGTACGAGGACTGTAAGACAGTAGTGAGGTGTGCTGCAGGTGTGACAGAGGAGTTCCGAGTGAAGGTGGGACTCCATCAGGGATCAGCTCTGAGCCCCTTCTTGTTTGCTATGGTGATGGACAGGCTGACGGACGAGGTTAGACAGGAATCTCCATGGATTATGATGTTTGCAGATGACATTGGGATATGTAGTGAGAGCAGGGAACATGTGGAGGAGAAGCTTGAGGGGTGGAGGTTTGCCCTGGAAAGGAGAGGAATGAAGGTCAGCTGCAGCAAGACGGAATACATGTGTGTAAATGAGAAGGACCCAAGTGGAAGAGTGAGGTTACAGGGAGAAGAGATAAAGAAGGTGGAGGACTTTAGGTACTTAGGGTCAACAGTCCAGAGCAATGGAGAGTGTGGAAAAGAGGTGAAAAAGCGTGTGCAGGCAGGCTGGAATGGGTGGAGAAAAGTGTCGGGTGTGATGTGTGATAGAAGAGTTTCAGCTAAAATGAAAGGAAAGGTGTACAAAACTGTGGTGAGACCAGCGATGTTGTTTGGTTCTGGGCAGTTTTTGAGAATGCACGTAACTGGGATTCACCAATTCAGATTATAAAGCTCTCTAAAAAACATCCAAAAACCTCTAACAACGTTTGTTTTACAGTACATGCTGTAACCATGTTGTAACACGCACATTCATGATAACAGTCAATCTTATACAAATAAGTATTTTGGTCTTGTCGCCGACAAATACTTTTGAACAAATGTTGGCGCATGAGAGGAGGATACAGACGACAGAGTTAGATGGAGGCAATTGATTCGCTGTGGCGACCCCTGAAGGGATAAGCCGAAAGGAAAAAAAGAAGAGGAGGAGATACAAATTATATACTCCACAGTATATAATATATATAGATAATAATCCACAGTAGGGCTTATTGCGATAGTTTGAGATAAATAGTTTTGTCACATCCTTAATTGGGAGCTCCCAGTATCCATTGTGGTACTTGGTTTGTAAAAAGTTTCTGAAGTTATATGTTTAGAGTTAACATAGTTAACATACTGTTTATTGTTCCTCATAGTAGTTCTTGCCCGTTGTGTGTTGATTTACAGGTTCCATGTTATTTTGTGTTACAATTAATCACTAATTTTTGGTAATTTCCATGCATCTCTCCACAGGGTCACGCTGACTTCAGTTACGAAGTGTCCCGTTCCATTTCTGCATGTCAGGGTGTCCTGCTGATTGTGGATGCTAATCAGGTACAAGAGCTGATGGCTGTCTTTGTGTGTGTAGCAGTGTCATGCAGTGCTTAATTGTGTTATGCCTTTAAGGGGATTCAAGCACAGACAGTGGCCAACTTCTACCTGGCTTTTGAAGCCCAGCTCACAATCATCCCCGTCATGAACAAGGTAAATAGTAGTGATGGGTCAAAACAACTCTTTGAAGTGAAAATGCCTTTTTTCTGTGAAGTTGCACGTGTTTGGTGAAAATGTGCGGTGCCGTGTGTGTGCACTAAGCAGAAATGGGAGGGCGGTGTGACACACGGGCTGGAAAGGTGAAGAAAAGGAGGAAACTAAAGCTGAGGCACTTGGTATTTCAGAATGCCAATCTTGACGAAAGACTACAACAACTGGATGCTGCTTTTTCTTTTAATTTTTATTCATATTTTGTTTTCGTGATGTAAACAGCTGGAAATCTACAAATAATACATTATAGTAATACTTTATTATATATCATTTTTACAATTGAGATTGCAAAAAAATCTACTATAAAACACAAAAACAATCTGTTACATGTTTAGCATACAAACAGTTAACATTTGACATACAGGAATCCCTCACCATGTTGAATTTTGCAGCTTCTTGCTATCACGGTTTTTCAAAACTAATTTAACCATGTTGTTTTGTGGGTTGAAATTTTACGTATTTTTTTAAACTTACTGTACAGTATTTATACTTAACCCTTTTAGGCCCGGTGTTACAAATACGTAACATCTGGAGGGCATCAGGGATTATTTTACCACTTAAACCAATTGCTCCATCCATCCATTTTCTATGCTGCTTATCCTCATTAGGGTCGCGGGTATGCGACCCTAATGAGGGTAAAACTCTACTCTGAACCCTCAATATCAGTTCCTGTCCGCCCCTAACTCAACCCCCCCAGCACCAGAACACATTTACAGCAACGCACACAAGCATGAGTCATATTTATGACTTATGAATGGATTCTTCATTCCTATTATGTCTACTATATTGAGTGTTAGGGTGACTATAGGGGTGTTATTTTATGCCACTCACTCACTAATAATGTTGAAATCGAATTTTTGAAGGTAATAAAAAGGTTTACTATGCTCAAGTAAGAAGATATTGAATTTATTTAACTAAGGAATCCTGCTTTGTGGAAATTCACTTATGGTGGGGTCTGTAGCCAATTAACCACAATGAAAGAATTACTGTAATTTCATTTTTACATTAGATATTCATTTTGCACGTACTTTGCTAATAAATCAATTTAAGCACAAAGAAATTTCAGGCGCCTCTTCGGAGTCAAGATAGACCTCCATTTTTAGAGACTGGCTGCCTTAAAAGTCCCAAATTCGCATCACTAGTACATAGAAATTGTCATTGACAAGTCTTTAGTGTATCCTGTGAGACCTGTCTTTTGCTTTTTAGCGCCGCAAAGTGCAACATAGTTTTGACCCGTGTTGGTTTCTGATGAGTCAGCGGAACACTACATCACTGAAGTGCTTTTTAGCTAAGTGTGTGAAATAAGCGGCCCATGTTTATTAGTGCACATTGGAATACAAATGCATTTTCTTTTCGTTCAGATTGATTTGAAAAATGCGGATCCAGAGAAGGTGGAGTCACAGATTGAAAAGATGTTTGATATTCCCGGTGGGGAATGCATCCGGGTGAGTGGAAGAACAAGTGCGCTGCTTTTCTGCACCACCACATCACATATGACGTGATGAGTTTCATCTTGTTTCAGATTTCTGCTAAACTTGGCACAAATGTCGAAAAGGTTCTCCAAGCAGTTGTGGAGAGGATTCCACCGTAAGAAGCCAGCCGGCGTATTGGTGTCATTTGTGACACGGGACCATGTTAACACTGGATTGCCCCCATGTACGCAGGCCTGTGGCAAGCCTTGATGATCCGTTCAAAGCACTGGTGTTTGACTCCAATTTCGACCACTACAGAGGAGTAGTGGCAAACATCGCTGTGTTCGGGGGTAAGGTGAAAAAAGGGGACAAGATCGTCTCTGCACACCTGGGCAAAGCCTATGAGGTCAACGAGCTGGGGCTTCTTTCCCCAGAAGAGCACCCCACTCAGAAACTGTAAGCTACTTCCTGCCTCATGTGATTCCTTATCTCAACTTTTTAATGCACCAATCCAAAGCTTGTTTTAAATACAGTGGAACCTTGGTTAGCATCATTAATACGTTCCAGAAGATAATGCCACAAGGTCATGGAAAAATAAACTGTGGTCTGCATCTAGACTGTACTTTGGACACACCAGGTTGTAATTGCTTATGTAATTGACTGGGAGCGCGAAGTGTTGCCACTTGTATTTGACTTCACAGGACATGCATGATGCAGGAAACACTTCCTGTCTTTCGCTGGTAATGTACTGTATACAGTGTTGCAATGCATTCTATCACCAGGTAACAACAGGGGTGGCCAAATCCATTTGGGGCTGCCACCCATGAATGAATGAATGAATGGGAAACACAGGTATACACATGTCCACAAAAATATGGACAATCAAAAAGGTGAATGTAGATGGCTTAATTGCACCACCCCAAATGGCTTGTTGCATGTTGCAAGGCACTCTTGCTAGCAGCTGGCGTCCATCAAAGCAAGCTGTCCTGGTGTCATTAGGGCTAGAAATAACGATTATTTTCTTAGCCGATTAATCTGAAACTTGTTTTTAATGAATCAGGTGATTGGTTTGGCCGCAGACAAACCAGAGCAGCATGACGCAAACACAAACAGGGTTTTGGTTGGCAACATATCAGAAAGGAGGCAAAAATGCTTATCACTGTTTCATTCATTCATTTTCTATGCCGCCTATCATTAGGGTCGCGGGTATGCTGGAGCCTATCCCAGCTGACTTTGGGCAGAAGGCGGGGTACACCCTGGACTGGTCGCCAGTCAATCGCAGGGCACATATAGACAAACAAACATTCACACTCACATTCATACCTATGGACAATTTAGAGTTGCCAATTAACCTAACATGCATGTTTTTGGAAAGTGGGAGGAAACTAGAGTACCCGGAGAAAACCCACACACGCACGAGGAGAACATGCAAACTCCACACAGATGCCCAACGGATATTCAAACCCTGAACTTATATAAGCATAAGTTATATATTTAATGCATTTGATTTGCTGCTCTCAAGCTTCGACTGCTGTCTGTAAGAAATGGAAAGACAGCAGTGACTAGCACCTTCCAGCTCACTCACGCCTCACCCCTTCAGGATGAGACGAGTACCGCAATGTCTCCCTTATGTTTCGCTGCATTTTATTGTCTGACTAGCTAGGAAATTGACGTCACGCGTACACTAAAGACCTTGCACACAATGTAGAAAGTCAGTGTATGATAAATGTTTCTGCAACCTTATTCCAATAATTTTAGGGAATTGAGAAATAGGCTGATAAAAATGCAATCTACTGTTAAACGCGGAATATCGCGAAAATTGACGTAATGTTAATGAAATGCTGTAATTATGAGGCGAAGTAGTGTGTGTGTGTGTGTGGGGGGGGAAATATTTCCCCAGCTGGCCGCTCAATTATGGCAGCACGTCCTCAAACACTAACCAGCCAGTTAGGTGAAGTTAGTGTACACAATGTTATATACACTGTATACACCTGTATAAGTTTTAGGATGCCCGCTGACTTTTTGCGTGAAAGGACGACAGCCACGGTTTCAAGATGCACGAGCTAGCTATCTCAGGAACAGTCAAAATAAAATTTCAACACACACACCACACTTTCCACCTTCAAAGCAAGAGTGGCGCATATCTTGTCTAATAGTGGTAATTAAAAAAATTGCTCACATTCCAGGGTGTACCCCGCCTCCCGTCCAAAGTCAGCTGGGATAGGCTCCAGCATACCCGCGACCCTAAAGAGGATAAGCGGCATAAAAAAGAATGAATGAATAAAAAAAGAATTGCAATGACATCTGCAACTGGGTCTTCCACAAGCACAAATAGTATTTGTTGGAAAAACACTGGGAAAAATTGTTCAATGATGTATTGCATCAATAAATGTAATGATTTTCTTCTGTTCAGACACAAGAAAGTACACAACCTTCCATTCCATTCCATTCCCTTCCGCTTGTCCGGGTCACGGGGGCAGTATTCTCAGTAGGGAAGTCCAGAACTCAACCTCTTGATTTTATTCATTAAGGGTCTTTTGAAGCAATCTTAGTCTGGCCCTACCTACAACCTACCAACCTATGGCCCTAAAATAAGTGTAAAAAAAAAAAATAAAATCACCCCACCTCTGTGTGAGGTGAGGTTGGTGTTGAGGCAAATGCAATGAGCGTTCAAGGAACCGCTTGGTGATTGAGGGAGCAGATGTTGGCACTTGTCTTGGTGGGTTGATTTGACAAAGCTTTCAGGAAAGTTGATGAAATGTAAAAACATTACAGCTTCTATTTAGACATGAACGAGTAAAAAATGGTCACTTGCTGATGCTGTAAACACTGAGATAAGTTGAATTGCAAGGTGTGCATAAAGCGCTTAACACGTGCTTCCCATAATGCCTTGCACACTGCCACTTCCATATCACTCTATTATCATTCATAGTTCACAGTCTTGATTGGTTTCTGGCTGCCCTGTTCTCGCCATACAGCTTTTCTCCAAACGAGAAATCTTGTCACACTTTAATCATCTTGCAACACACAAAGTGAGAACACAAATTTTTGGGGTTTATAGAAATAACAAAATGAAGCATCTGAAAACGTTTATTTCAACCTAAGCATGAATGAAGAATGAATTATGCTTCTCCTTTAGTTATCCTGTTTTATTAGCAACCTGTATT
Organism: Oostethus manadensis; assembly: GCA_024372805.1. Taxonomy (NCBI): domain Eukaryota; kingdom Metazoa; phylum Chordata; class Actinopteri; order Syngnathiformes; family Syngnathidae; genus Oostethus; species Oostethus manadensis. The sequence goes on from QODF01000020.1 coordinate 4,389,692, forward strand.
AACATTAACTCACCAGCCATGAACCTGCTACAGGTGGTATAATATCTTCAGTGTCAGCATCTCACCGGTTATTCTGGACAAACTGCACCAAAAACCATAAGCTGTCGCAGATGGGTACTCCGCCGCCACTGAAAGTGGCGTACAGTCCCGTTGTTCATGCAGATACTGTACTTGACTCTGAGGTTTGCTTCTTAGATTTGCTGGCCAAGTGGGCTATCTTATAGCTGGCATGAAGGATGTGAAGGAGGCCCAGATTGGAGATACCCTCTTCCTTCAAGAGCAGCCAGTGGAAGCTCTGCCGGGTTTCAAACCAGCCAAAGCAATGGTCTTTGCAGGTGAGAAGATGTCCTCATCAGACCATGTGGTGCTAGAACCCCTTAATGAGTTTGTCTGGTTCCCAGGTGTGTATCCAGTGGACCAATCAGAATACACTGGCCTTCGCAGCGCCATTGACAGATTGACTCTAAACGACTCAAGTGTCAACGTGCAGAAAGACAGCAGTCTGGCGCTCGGCGCTGGCTGGAGGTCGGTACAACGTAGCTCACAGTCACTAACCGATGAGTGGGTCTTTGCATACGCTGTGGAAAGAAATGAAAAGGTTATAATGTGCACACCTTTTTGATGCGTTTTTTTTAATATGCGACTAAACAACCGATAGACTTCTGCAAAGCATCATGACTTTAAAAGCAGAATTAACTTGTCCTGCAGGCTGGGCTTCCTAGGACTCCTGCACATGGAGGTGTTCAATCAGAGGCTGGAGCAGGAATACAACGCATCTGTAATTGTAACTGCACCCACTGTGCCTTACAAAGCCATCCTGTCATCCCCCAAACTCATCAAGGTAAGGGCCACTCGCACCATGTTTTCTAGTCTTACGTTGAAGAGCTTGTATGATCGAATGAATGACATGCAGGATGCCTGTTATTGCTGGTATGCTAAAATGCAAGCCTGGTCGGTCATATAATATATGCTCTTTGCAAGTCACAGGCAATTTTAATGTATTGCTATTACTCTTGAATATTCTTGTATCCTTCACACCTCTCCAATCTTGTTGCATTTTCCTGCTTTCACTTTTGGTCACGCTGTGGGAGGCATGAAAGAAAATAATTGAGAACCAGGGATCTAAAATAAACTCCCTGTCACGAACGGTGTGTTGTACTTGTGACAGTTTTGGTTTGGTTCTAGTTGTTTTTCCTGTGTTGTTATTCTCCTAGTTTCACATGTTTTCCTGTTGTTAATTACACGGTCAGCCGCAGCAAGACGGAGTACATGTGTGTAAATGAGAGGGACCCAAGTGGAAGAGTGAGGTTACAGGGAGAAGAGATAAAGAAGGTGGAGGATTTTAAGTACTTAGGGTCAACAGTCCGGAGCAATGGAGAGTGTGGAAAAGAGGTGAAGATGCGTGTGCAGGCAGGCTGGAATGGGTGGAGAAAAGTGTCGGGTGTGATGTGTGATAGAAGAGTTTCAGCTAAAATGAAAGGAAAGGTGTACAAAACTGTGGTGAGACCAGCGATGTTGTTTGGTTTAAAGACAGTGCCGCTAAGGAAAAGACAGGAGGCAGAGCTGGAGGTAGCAGAGATGAAGATGCTGAGGTTCTCTTTGGGTGTGACCAGGATGGACGGGATCAGGAATGAGCACATCAGAGGGACAGCACATGTTAGAGGTTTTGGAGATAAAGCCAGAGAGGCCAGATTGAGATGGTTCGGACATGTCCAGAGGAGAGATAGTGAATATGTTGGTAGAAGGATGCTGAGTTTTGAATTGCCAGGCAGGAGGCCTAGAGGAAGAGCAAAGAGGAGGTTTATGGATGTAGTGAAAGAGGACATGAAGGTAGTTGGCGCAAGAGAAGAGGATACACAAGACAGGGTTAGATGGAGGCAATTGATTCGCTATGGCGACCCCTGAAGGGACAAAGCCGAAAGGAAAAGAAGAAGAAGAAGTTAATTACACGCACCTGTTCCTCGTTTGTGTGCCATGCTATTTATGTTCAGGTGTGTGCACCAGTATGTTGTCGGTTCATTGTTGCTTGTCCTTCGCTTCGTGTGCTTCCATGTTTTTTCGCTGCTTTGCAGCATCCTTATTAAAGATTCCTCCAACTTACCTGCCTGGCGTCCAGCTCTCTGCATCCTCGGGGTCGTTACACCTTGCCACGAAGAGCAAACCGTGACACTCCCAACTTAAGCTTATGGTTCTTTTTATAGGAACATGGCAGGGAGGAGATCACAATAGTGAACCCAGCTCAGTTCCCAGACAGGTCCGTAGTCTCCGAGTATTTGGAGCCTATGGTCGTCGGCACCATTCTAGCCCCTGACACGTACACCGGCAAGATTATGACTCTCTGCTTGGTAAGATTTTTTCTATGATGTTTCATTCCTTAACGGAGGTGTACCTGAATAATTATAATGAATAAGCACAGCTGCAAGCAGCCTTGAATGGGTCCTTGCCTCCCTAGCCGGCTTATTTTGATTTCATGTTGCTTAGCGAGTCATCAAAGGCTCCTCCCACATCTTATGGGACAGCCTAAAATCCTTCAAAACTTGTGTCCATGATTTTGTTTGGGGTTCATTTGGTCAGAGTCCCTTGAAGTGGTTTGTCAAAGTACCAACCCCGGTTTTTGCTCAAACCGTCAATTTTGGGGGTTCATGTTGGAGGCCGCTAAAATATCAAATTTTTTGATGCATTTGCAAAATTTGGTGAATTTTCATGCAAGGAAACGCAGCAAACAAAACACTGTATTTTCAAATCAGCCTTCTCCAAGCTCTCGCTCTTGAGTCGGGGCCTGATAATAATAGTTCTTTGTTTGTAGAATCGTAGAGGTATCCAGAAGAATATGGTGTACGTCGATGACCAGCGTGTGATGATGAAGTATGTCTTCCCTCTAAATGAAATTGTTGTGGATTTTTACGACCTCCTCAAGTCGCTGTCATCCGGATATGCCAGGTAAAGTAAAGCACTGACATTTAATCATCATATTATGGGTGGTCCTCAGTTTTTACGTATGAGTTCCGTTCCTACAACGGCAATGGATGTCAGAACTTGCACTTTAGTCACTCACTCTAAAAAATTCAATGCAATAATTAAAACAGTAATACAATTTCATCGCTGCCGTTGTCTTGCACACTAAAAGAGGCGTTGCAAGGAAGGAGACCATGGCTTATTGGGAGGAGGAGGTTTTGTGATGAGACCACTATGCTGCATAGTTATCACTTTCCATTTCCTCAGAGCAGATCCGTTCACATTCATGATGGAAGCCAATGTTGATCCGCGTTTCTCCACTTCCTAAGCAACTTGCGTCTAATTTCACTTCACTTTTCACTTTGCTCTCCTTTTCGCATCTCTGTGTGGAGTTTGCATGTTCTCCCCGTGAGTGTGTGGGTTTTCTCTGGGTACTCCGTTTTTCTTCCCACATTCCAAAAACATGCATGTTAGGTTAATTGGCTACTCTAAATTGTCTATAGGTATGAATGTTTGTGTGTCTATATGTGCACTGTGATTGACTGCCGACCAGTCCAGGGTGTACCCCGCCTCTCACCCAAAGCCAGCTGGGATAGGCTCCAGCATCCCCGCGACCCAAATGAGGATAATTGGTATAGAAAATGAATGAATGTTTAACTACAAGCTGACACACGTATGGAAATGCTGTTAACGTGGACGCACGGCACAAGTTGCCTGTGTTAAAATACATGTCACAAAGGCCTAATATGACATAGTAACGGAGATATGACATGATTATGATACAGTATTTTTATCAGCAAAAATGTTGACTATATATATATATGTATATGTATATGTGTATATATATGTATATATGTGTATATGTATATATGTGTATATATATATATATATATANATATACATCTATATATATATACCTATATGTGTATATATATATGTGTATATATATGTATGTATATGTGTATATATACGTGTGCGCGCGTATATACGTGTGCGCGCGTATATACGTGTGCGCGCGTATATACGTGTGCGCGCGCGTATATACGTGTGCGCGCGCGTATATACGTGTGCGCGCGCGTATATACGTGTGCGCGCGCGTATATATACGTGTGCGCGCGCGTATATATACGTGTGCGCGCGCGTATATATACGTGTGCGCGCGCGTATATATACGTGTGCGCGCGCGTATATATACGTGTATATATAAATAAATAAATAAATAAATAAATATTAGTGTCAATTTGTGGGACAGTAAACATTTCAAAACGCACTTGCATTGTTTTTGACTCGGTTAAATACAAAAGTCCAGTCCAGTGAGATTTTTTCATTGCACTGTTCTTAATGTATTAATTCATTGACAATTATTTCGATGTCTGGTTGTCCTAGATCCAATCTCGCGCATCGCCTCGGGAGTTGGTTGTCCCGGGATACCTCTCATAGTCATGCATCGGTACACAAACGTCGTTTTTGACTGAAATGCTGTCGTACAATTTTACCTGATATATATACTGTACAGTATGGCCTTTAATTTTGGTAATTCGTATTTCAAAATGCATTGCATGTATTGGCTGAATATTCATTTGGACTTTATTCCTTATAGCTTTGATTATGAAAATGCAGGCTACCAGGCAGCTGACCTGATAAAAATGGATATCCTGCTGAATGGACGCCCAGTTGAAGAGCTCACCACAATTGTACACAAGTAGGTCTCATAAAACTGCAGATTTTGGATTGTAAGTTTTGGTCCTATACTGTTCATTAAAAGGACCTTTAAAATGATATTGGATCCCAGTGGGGCACTAAGTTTATTTTAATAAAATACTCTAGTTGTGTACGCGGTAAATCTCCCTCTGCATTCTCCTTTAGGCCAATACGCTCTTCCCTAATCTACTGTGATGGGTCACTTCCTGAGATGGCGTAGTAGAATTGTACAATTGTTTTAAACATATACTAGAAATGGGCCGCACGGTGGATGAGTAGGTAGCACGTTGGTCTCACAGTCAGGAGATCAGGGTTCGAATTTCCTTTGTGTGGAGTTTGCATGTTCTCCCTGTGAGTGTGTGGGTTTTCTCCGGGTACTTCGGTTTCCTCCCACATTCTGAAAACATGCATGTTAAGATAATTGGCCACTCTAAATTGTCCATTAGAGTGTGAATGTTTGTTTATCTATATGTGCCCTGTGATTGACAGGCGACCAGTCCAGGGTGTACCCCGCCTCCCGCCCAAAGTCAGCTGGGATAGGCTCCAGCATGCCCGCGACCCTAATAAATAAGCGGCGTGGAAAATTAATGAATGAATATACTAGAAATGGAGGATGGGGCCTTCTTGAACAAAAAATCAGCATATGAATACGTACAGTATTTGAGGTCATTGAAGTTAATTGGTTCCAATCACAATCGTGATAAGTGAATTTCCACGAAGTAGGATTCTTTACTCATGAATGGAATATTTTCATAGTTACCGCATAGAAAAATTGTTTGTTTAAATACGTTTTTTATAACATTATTCTAACCTTGTTGACACGAACTAACACTTGTAATATCGAATATTATATATACATATTATTATATATACATATTAGACATAAATGAGGCATAATATAGACTCAAACATTTGTATTTGTATAGTTTCTATAGTTACTTTTTCTAATTTTTATCTTGCTGTTCTGTACAGTACTTCCTGTAGTGGCTATTGTGTCATTAATGTAACATTACTGACACCTAGTGACCAATGTGGACTACTACATATAATTGCATTTTTGAATGAGTCTTCTGAATTCCTTATCCTGAATATGCATTTTAGTTTACTTATTCATTTTTATGTTGGAAAATTTTAATTGAAAATATGTCTTTTTTACTAAAAAATAGGGTGAGTTGAACCATAAAACACTGATGTTTGATATTTCTTTGAAAAAAGGTCAAGTGTAGCCACGCACTGTGAAGCGCAAAAGGGGCAAAGGATTAGTCTACTTTTATTACCAAGTTCGGGCATCATTTGTCTCATTTTGAAACATTTCTCCGTGGGTCATTTGATAAGATCCTCAAAGGCTTAGTGATGACGGAAGATCCAAAACTCTTGACGTTGTGCTGAATTAGTCCTTTCATTGTTTGACCTACAGTACCTTGTTACATGGACACATTATCCATGTAAAAGACATCCCTTGAGGTTTAATCACAACCCTTGCTGCATAGGTTAAAGGCTCCTTCAGAAATTCTTCAGAATTCATGAAGTATAAAATGTATTTCACAGCCGCAACTTGAAAAAATGTCAACTTGGCAGTCAGTGTTACATTTTCTATTATAATGATATTGCATAGTAGACAAGGACAATGGCCCAAAAGTGATGACATACAGCAGATGCGTTCAATGTACTTACCAGTGTAGGAGCTCATGCATAGCCTGGTAATAGAAGTCTTTCACGCCTTCTTTGCACTGCTAAAGGCTGCTCTCCAATCGGTCCTTGGAGCTCAGCCCAGCACAGCGCTTGATTAGTTCAAATCAAGTCCAAATGATACAAAACAAATGATAGATTATATAAAATACTTTATCGTAGTCTGTAAACGTCTTTTGGAAATGAATGAAGTAGCTATCTGTGCTGCGTGTGAGCAGGTGTGTTCAAAAACGACCGAACAAAGTGGGACAACTGTGCAGTCGCATTAAACATTCAAACCCTGTGGGATTTCTAACTGTAAATTATTTTTTAATAGATTGATATTCCTTTACATAAAATGTTTATCGTTATAGTTTATAGAATTGTTTGCTACAAAGAGATTTACATCCCTACTTATTATAGATGAAAACTAAATTTTATCTGATTATGAGTTAACTGGACAAAATGTGATTAATCACAATTCAACTTGTTAATTGATTTACAGCCCTAATTTAAATATGACGTACAACCACCCCATCCTTCTACCTAAAAAGTATACTTTTTACTTAGCAAATACTTTGTAGGAAAATTATTCACTCATTCATATAGCAGAGCAGAAAAATGTATCGAATGCATTTGACCTTCTGCTATCTAATGCTGCTGTCAAAAAACGCTAACACAACTGGCTTTTTCTCTCTATGGAAGGACTGCAGTGACAAGTACAATCCAGCTCACCCTAGCCCATACCACTTCAGGATGTGGCGAGTACTTCAACTCATGACGTTTTTATGTATTTTATTTGCTGATTAGCAAGAATGGCAATGTCACACTTAGATTAGAGACATTACTCAGGCTGCAGAAAGTCGTGGTGTATATATATATATATACACACACACACACACACACACACAGGAAATGGCCAGTTATACAATGTGGACAAGGATTAGTGACTTCTAGTTACTTTTCAGGACATCTAGTAGCTCTTCCTGAGGAGTTGCAACTGTAGACATCTCTCTGGTTGTTTACGCCGCCGATATAATCTTTTATCCCAGCAATATTGATCATTGTAGCTGGCCAGCTGCTGAGGAATTTGCGTTACCAAATGAAGGCGTTTCTGTGAATTTGAATTTGCAGGGAACGTGCATACAGCACAGGAAAGGCAATGTGTGAACGACTCAAAGATTCCATACCAAGGCAGATGTTTGAGATTGCTGTCCAGGCAGCTATCGGAGCGAGAGTGATTGCAAGAGAGACGTGAGTAAACTCATCTTTTCTCTACACATTGACCACCATTTTTTGCAACTATTCTTACACCTGCATAAATAATCAACATGACAATCTGCGGCTTTTTCAGAATAAAAGCATACAGAAAAAATGTCCTTGCAAAATGTGTAAGTATATTTTTACATTAACAATATTTTAGTTTTTGCCATGTGTGTGTTATGGTTTTAAATTCATGTTACACAAATGTAACATTTAACATGCTCTTTTGCTAGTACGGAGGCGACATAACACGCAAGATGAAGCTCCTGAAGAAACAGGCAGAAGGCAAAAAGAAGATGAGGCGTATCGGCAATGTGGAAGTACCCAAAGATGCTTTTATTAATGTTCTGAAGAGGACAGAAAAATAAAACTAGTGTAGTGTATATAACGGGAGTAACTTTTGAATAAAATAATAAGCAATACAGTGTGCGTACTGACATACTTGTGTTGTTTGTTTTATGGCAGTATATATAGTCATATACTAGTATATATTTTATTGTGTATTATTAGTTAAGAATAATTGTCCATGTTAGTTTTTGTTATCGGTTCACCTCTTTTGCTTGGTCAGGAGCGGCTGGGGACCATTGGCAACCTGCAACATGTTTTATTGGCCCTCAGCATATTGGGAAAATAAAATCAATTAAAAAACGAGCAAACAGGTGAATTGCAATGAGAAAAGCAAACCACAGAATGATAATACTTGTTACTAAATAAGAGTAGAAATATAAAATTGAATGGCTCCTTGCGTCAATGTGTTAGTATGCTCTCTATCAAATGGCTAAATTGTTTGCCTGCGGAAATATTTGCAATAAAAATAGAATATGAATATTGAGCTTATGTATAATATTCATTCGTTCTCAATCCCACTGACATGCCTTCTCTAAAGGAAGCAGAGTCTGCGGATACGTACGTGGACAGTTCTATCATCGTGGCTGAGGTAATTGGGGTATTTAAATCACTCCCCAGGGCAAGGCTTCGGGGGTAGACGAGTTCCGCTCGGAATTCCTCAAGGCTCCGAATGTAGGGGGACTGTGTTGGTTGACACGCGTCTACAACATTGCATGGAAGTCGGGAACAGTACCTCTGGACTGGCAGACCGGGGTGGTGTTCCCCATTAAAACGGGTGACCGGGGGGTGTGTTCCAACTATAGGGGGATCACACTCCTCAGCCTTCCTGGGAAAGTCTACTCCAGGGTGCTGGAGAGAAGGGCACGACCGTTAGTCGAACCTCGGTTACTGGAG